>VZQC01009277.1:1545729-1625729 GCA_009823505.1 Rhizomys pruinosus | reverse complement strand
CAGCTAATTGTTTTCCTGCACCCTGATCCCATAATTAGGGCCTGACTAATTATCTAATTACTAGGTAGCAGAAGGGCAGGTTGATGGCGACATTTTCGCCATCTTTCAAAGCGCTGTTATCCTTGTGAAAGTCACGGCTTCCTCTGGCTGCAGGCAGCTGCGCACACCCGAATGTATGCCCACCTTCCACATCCGTCAGCCTGTTCATTACAGTGGTGAATTTGACACATCAGAAATGTCCCTTTGACAGGAAAGTTTATCCTGGAATGAAAACTGAAGCAAAAGAAAGAAAACCAAAGAAAGATGAAAGTGTAATTTATATTCTCCGATTTGCAATTGTAGTCTTGTCTTAAAAGCAGGATATATGTGAGCTCTTCAGGAGCTGGGAGACGTTCACTCCAGGAGCCCTGGGGCTGATCAAGGGGCGCAGAATATCCTGTTCATTTCACAACACAGTGGGGCTTCCAGACACCAAGTTGCTGTCACTCTGAGCTTGGCGGACTGTTGGCAGGCAGCACAAACTCACAACACACACACACACACACACACACACACACACACCACACACACATTGTGTAAGAAATTGGCCTATAAATTCCAATATGCAGGAGACTCTGATATTTGGCTGCCACAACATCAGGTTACCAACACACTAGTTAGTAACCCAATTTTGTTTAATCCCTAAGCCTTAACATTTAACACCCGTTATCCTCTTTCCAATTTTTACTACACTGGAAAGTCAGACCCCCTCCCCCTCCCCTTTTCTTTTTAAGGCAAAATAGAAGGTGGGGTGGAGATAAGAATATCTTGCTGCTTGTCTTAAACTCAGCCAAATATTCTGAGGTTACTTTGTTTACTTCTCTATACTTCTGGCCTCCAAAGGAAAGAAGCTCTTTCAGAGGATCAGAGTTGACCTAAGCATACACCACACACACCTAGCTAAAGTAATGATTGTAGAATCATTATCAATTACAACCTCAACCAAATATGATTTTATGTTCAATTGACTTGGTGTGGATAAATGTATGTTTGTACAATAAATGCATCTGTCAAGATTTTTTTACTGCTCTAAGCTAGGTTTTCATTAATGAAAGATTAATTTGAATTAAGCACTCAGAGAGCTTTATCAGTAATCAGAAGCAAATAAGCTGGTTAATCAGTTTATATGCTCATATATATCTTTCGGAATCAATGTTTTCAACTGAGACCATTGCTGAGTGGTTGGAATAAGCCGGAGAAAGAACTCACATGAAATACATTTCATTTGCCAGGCTGCGGCCCTATTGGAGTCTCCGAATGTGGTCATTGATGCATCTACGATGACTGAATAAAATGTGTTTAATTGGCATGAAAGGCACTAACTGAAGGCTGGTGGGGTTTCCATTATCCGGGTGGACATCTTATTTACTTTAGTGGATCCTGGGAGCAAGATGAAAGTGGAGGAGGATAAGGTGGAGGACCAGTCCAGAAGCCTGTGGGGTTTGTGGCTGGTGGGGGGCGGGGACCCTCCCAATCATCTAGACATGCAAAACACAGCTTTGTGATGCTCCCACCCCTCAGGAGAAGGGCCGAGGAAACCTTTCCTAATTAGATCTGCAGAACAATGCTCACCCAGTGTGAAATGGGCAAGCACTGCGGGTCCTCACGGTAGAGATCGAATTTTCATATATTCCTTCAGCATAGCTCACAAGCCGGGTGGAGGAGAAAGTGGTGTTTTTAATTTCAAATTTAGATGGTACAGTGAGGCAAAGCAGGCCTTCGCAGGTCGGCTACGTTTGTTTGGAAGTCCTCTGGTTGCTGTATATGTCATAGAATGGTTCCTTTTGGGGACTGTTAATTACTCAGTCCCATTTTCATGTCTCAGTGTTGGGTAGGGTCTGACAGAGAGAAGACTGCAGTCCCATGGTGGACAGGGGACAGGGCTAAGTCACATGGTATAAGTACTCTTAACAGATGGAAGCATCAAGAAAAAAGTATTTATTACCTTAAAATGCATTTTATTTGTGTAATTTTGGGAGCCCTTCACTGAAGTCTGGTTTCTCCAGGATGCATTTGGGTGTACTGGAATTCCAGTTCAAGACAGAAGCTCAGATAGCTAAGTGGGTGGGGGCTGCCTAGTCTTGAGGCACAGGGCCCATGTGTTCTGACAGGCTTGGCACAGATCATGCCCTCTTCTGCCAACTTCACGTAGGCCCTTCTCAAATATGCTCATAGCTCAGGATTTGTGAAAAGCATTAGAGCTTTTTGGATACAGACACTAGTAATAAAATGGTCCTTTTTGATCAAAGTTATTATTGAAGGGTTTTGGTTTTATGGAAATTTGAAGGGAGGAAAAGAACAATAAAAAGGACACTGGATTTGCTCTACAGAACAATTCTGTTTGACATGAATCTCATCATAGGCCAAGCACCAAGAGCTCCTCATTACATTTCTATGAGGGGTATACTGCTATTTGTCCCATTTCACAGATGAGGAAACTGAGGTGTGATTATGTCGGCAGAGTAGAAGAGCTGTGTTTCCCACTAGGCTTCCTGCTGCATTAAGATGCTATCCCTGCCGCATCTCTGAGGAAGGAGCCGCCTCTCAGCTTGTTTTCTCAGCACTCAGGCCCGTTTCCCAACCAGGGGGCTGATGCTGGGTAGTGGTGGCCCTGTGAGGCCTGATTTCTTGGAGCAAAGAATGGACAGTAAGTGTAGAGCACAGATATGAAGGAGCTGGCTTTTCAGTTGGGCTGCATCTGTGGGGAGATGACCAAGAGGTCAGGCTCCACCATGTAGTGACTGAGCCGCTGAGAGAAGCCCGGATAGCCTTGAGCCAGGGAAGTCATACCATCAGCCTTGGCTGAACTTACGGGGCTAGGTTGGTAAGGGATCGAGGGCAGTTGTTTAATGCTAAGTTTTGAAGTCAGAATCTTAAATATGAGGCAGTTAAAGAAGCCCTCCATCCCCAGGGCTCCTTCTGCTCTGGCTAGGCAGCTCTTCCAACAGCATTCCCCCCGGGGATGAGGCAGTCAGTGCCTCTTTGAAGATTCCCATAGCATACCATCACCCTGCAAGGTAGGGATGCAGTCAGCAAACTTGGGCCAGAAATTCCTATTCCAATGAGACCACAAGAAAGGGAAATAGTAGATCTGTTTCACACAAAGCTATTTGGAGGGGGGTGGAGTGGACTTCGGGTGTAGAGGTAGGGTTTCCATTCCAAGTTTCGGGAAGTTTTTCACATGTCTTCTTCGTCATTGGCTGTTTCCCCAATGGTTGCAAGGGAGTTGCTCACAGCGATTGCAGTAATACTCATAAAGGGGACAAAAACCTTTCTTTCAAGATCTCCATCTCTTAGGTCTGATGGAGCCATCTGAGGTCGCATGCCCACTTCTGGGCCAATTAGAATTCCCAATGAAACAATAATTGGCATAAGCCAGGATACCCATGTCATTCATAGGCAAGAAAGTATGTAGGACTGCCACATTGGTTTAACCCAGGATGGATCTGCCTCCCCTAAGTCATAGAGCTTAGGAATAGGTACCAGAACAAAATGGGGTCAGGATGGAGGAGGAAGGGAAGGAATGTTGTCTAGACCAGCACAGCGGCCATTTGTGTGAATACAGCCCTCTGTCCTCTGGAGAGCCTGTGGAGGACAAGGACAGTGGTTCATTTGCTTGAATGTCCCACTGTCTAACACAGTACTTGAAAAAGCTTTGTGTTTAAAAAAAAAAAACCAATGAAACAAGATGAGTAAAAGTTGTTAGAATATTGTTGGAGGCAGCTGAAGTTTATACAAAGGAAACGAGGGTTCAGATTGCAAAAGGCATGATCACTGACTGCTGGAGCCCTATTTCGTATATAAATTAAATCTTTTAAAAAGACACATTTCTGTCTGCCAGTCTTCAGAAATACTTATCTAAGAGGCAGACATCTCGTATTAAAGTTTTAAAAACATAGCTTTAAGTCATATATTATATTGAACGCTTTCATATCTCATCTGATTCAGTAACTTTTAAACCTCACTGAGGTCACATTTTGAAACAGTAGTCACTTTTTACAACATTTTCAAACATTAAATAAAAATAAAAATTATTATGAAGAATTGCGATGTCCGGAGAGAGCACTACCACCACATGGTGTATGATTATTGCCAAGGACAGTATTATTTGGACTATGAAGGTTACTACAATGCCTGGCTTGTCTCTGAGTTTTACTTTCCTTGACTGAAACGAATGAAGGAAGCTCAGCTTCTATCAATGCTTATTTAGTTTTTATAAAAACTAATGTGGAGGCTGAGTGTGGTGGTGTATGCCTTTAATCCCAGCACTTGGGAGGCAGAGGCAGAGGCAGAGGCAGTTGGATCTTTGTGAGTTCAAGGCAAGCCCTGTCTGCAGAGCAAGTTCCAGGCCAGTTGGGGCTACAGGGAGACCCTGTCTCAAAAAAGAGCAAAAAAATAAAATAAATAAATAAACCCCTAATGTGGAGTAGGGTTTCCAAGCCACAAGTAGCCTCAGGAATACTATGAATCTGTAAGGAATATGCAAGGTCACCTGTGTACTAAAATTTTTCTTGGGATTGTGAGGGATTGTGAGGCTGAGGAGATGGCTCAGTGGGTAAAGTGCTTGCCACATAAGCATGAGGACCTAAGTTCAAATCCCCGGAATCCACAGAAAAGCCAGGCATGGTAGCACACATCTGTAATTCCAGTGTTCCTGTGGTTAGATAGGAGACAGAGATGAGAGTCCTCTCAAGCTCCAGACCAGCTAGGCTGATATATCGAGCTGCGAGCAACATAGAGATCTTGTCTCAAAGTAGAAGGTGAGACTGACCCTGAGGTTTTGTGTTTTGACACATGTACTCTTGAACACACATACACACACACACACACACACACAGAGGATTATGTGTGTGTGTGTGTGTGTGTGTGCTTTCCCCACACTCATATTTTAAAGAGAGAGAAATTGTAGTTTTGTTATGTTGTCAGAAAGATTGTTCAAAATTTTTATTATATTAATTAATTAGTATGTATATGTGCATTCAAAGGTCAGAGGGAAATGAGAGAGTTGGTTCTCTGCACTGTTGGGGGTCCTGGAGATCGAATTCAGGTCATCAGACTTGGCAGAAAGCACCTTTACCCACTGACCCAGCTTGCTAGCCCCATCAGAAGGTCTCTTGTTTCACAGAAAGGTTAAGAACCAGATGATCACTGGAAATCCCTTGGAGACCTTAGCTGTCCCTGCAGCTGGAACTTTACGTAAGGAACGCGAGTGACTGCCAGGGTCCGCAGTAACTTACATCCAGCGCTTCTAGGGAGTGTGCCATTCCTGGATTTTCTTCAGGCTCTTTTGATTTAGGAACTATGGAGTAGGTAGATACCAGGAATGGACTGCTCCCAATAAAGAGGAATGGGCGGGGTCGTTGTAGCTCCCACATCTGCCCACGTGGATCCCAGCCTTTCCTCACCCCCTGCTTTAGCCAAAAGTGCCTGTCACGTCTCTCAGATCACATCACTTTCATCTTCCACATTCACTGGGGACAGATTATAATTTACAATTTTTTAAAGGACTAGATACCATTTGTAAAAGGAAGAAGACTAGGGTTTACGTTTGTCTCTGAAATACCCCAGTTTTCCCGTATCACCCCTCAGCCGTGAAGATTTGTTTTTTCTTTTTTGAGAGTGTCTCCTTGTAGCCCTAGCTGGCCTGGAACTCACTATGTAGACCAGGCTGGCCTTGAACTCACAGAGATCTGCCTAGCCTGAATGCTGAGACTAAAGGTATGCACCATTATGTCCAACTGCATGATTTTTTTTCTTAAAGGTTGAAATGGAGTTTGGTGGTAAAGGTGAAATTAGGAAGGGTGTGTGTGTGTGTGTGTGTGTGTGTGTGTGTGTGTGTGTTCCTGGCTGGCTCTAGCAGGAATGGCTTGGTCCCTCCACAGAGTGGCCTGATCCGAGGATCCTTTCTTGGATCCTTGGTTATCTGCTTTCTCTTTGTTTCTCTTGTTTCCGTGTTCTATTGCATTTTACTGTGCAGAACTTGAAGAATGCATTCAAACTTATGGAGCATGACATTTTAACTATCTCTTCTCCCCATGATTCATCTCAATTTACTTTCCTCAGAACTGTAGTGTTGAAAAACCCTTGCTGGTTTTCCAGAGGAGAAGACCACAAACGGTGCGGAAGGAACCCTGTGCTAGCCACCTGTGAGCAGAGCGCCCCAGTCACATCCTGATGAGCTGCTGAACTTGGCAACATTAGCAATGGCCTCTGCAGTGTACTGCTGAATGTTCAATATAAACCAGCTGATGAATCAAACAATCCCAAACAGAGTGGGGATGTGCTGAGCCTATCAGGGCCCAGGAGCTTCTTCACACATGGGTCTCCCGGAGGCCTGCCCCACATGATGCATTATCTGTAAAACCAATCAATCTCAAGACCCAATATAAGGCCAGCAGAATATATTTTACTGTCTTTAGTGGACTTCCATTTTAGAGTTCAACTGCAGCTGAACTTTGGTGGTAAAAAATCAACTCTGTCTTCCCTTACTCTACGAACCTCTGCTTCTGAGTAGCCAGAATCGATAATGAGGTCATGAGCAAATATTATTAATGCCTTTTATTATTTATACGGATGATAATGTGTCCAATTGACACACAACTTCTCACCTCACAAGTCTAACACTCATGACCCTTGCTGTCTTCTCTCTCTTTCCATTCACTCACAGATATAGTGAAAGAATAATATATCACAAGCCATGACCCCTTGGCCTTTATGAATTATCTGTTTAGAAAGATGTGAAGCCACCTTTTATATCCACCATAATAGATACTTAGACATAGCAGATCAATAGTGAACAAGTTTGCTGGTTATAGTTAATGGGTACCAAAGGGACACTCTGGCAGTGACCTCTGACATGGAGGCTGACAAGAAATCTATAGAGCAAAAAATAAGGAAGACAGACAGTTTTTAAAGTTAAAAACATGGACGGGTAGCAAATCATGATCATTTTCTCCTAGAAGAAGTAATTCAGAATTGTGGGTGGTCACTAATTCCTGTAAATCCCTTCCTTTGGATCCCCAATATAGAAATGGCCATGGGTGGCTGTGCCGTTTGGGAAACGTCTACGGTACCAGGCCTGACAAGAGTCCATCTGTTACCCAAGGAGAACCAGCAGAGATTGTTTTCCTGTCAAGGAAGGCTTTTCTCTTTATGAAATAGGCTGTCATTTATAATTTTAAGCAGGCTCAGATTTGTTAAACAGCCACATGGTAATGGGTTTCTATAAGAACATCCACAGACCCATGGTTCTGGAAAGAAATTGAGCTTATGAGATATTTAAAAACCTAATGGGAATGGAATATTTGGGATTTCTGGAAAAGATGGTTTCTGCTCTGCACATTGTCAAGGGAATTTAACAATAAATCCGTTGTTGTGTGTCTGAGAGTCGGTTTGAGGCAATTATGTTTTCATACATTCTACGGAGTTGATCTTAGGGAAACCCACCAGGGCACCAAGCCTACCTTTTCGCGTCACCACATGAACGCTGATGGAGGCAAGAAGGTTTAAAGAGCAGGGGAAACAGTGCTAATTTGTGGGTGAAAAAGAGAGACTAAAGCAATGTTGCCTGGCAGAGGAATTATCTCACAGCGTCCAGTCAGAGCAGAGGGGCACAGTCCTTCCCGGCCCTCTGAGATGCACACACCCAAGTGCCTGTCATAACGTCACACTGCAGTGGCCTTGCTCTCAAGTCCCCGCAGTCTCCCTGCTGCTAAGTACCACTGCAAACACATTCATCTGACTGTTCTTTCCCTTTTATCCTCCTCTCGTCTGTAAGATGAATCACTCCTGGCTCCAGACCGATTCTGAGGACAGAGGCAGGTCCTGGCGAGGTAGCCTGCCTCCCATGGCTTAAACATTTTAATTAATTTCAACACTAATGTGCAAATGAGAGTTAATCACTCTGCCGCAGTGCTTTCTAATTTACTAAGTTTATTCATTAAAACTTCCTTACTGAACTTTGATTGAATGTCATGGTTTTTTGGAGGCCTTTTCAAACTGCCTTAAGGGCTTTTAAAGTGATATCTTGGGTAGCAGCTGAAAGCCTCCAGTGTTTGCTTAAAGAAAAGAGTGAGGAAAATCTGATCAGCGAGAAACCTCTGGGCAGAACAAGGAGGCTGTGGGGTAGCAGGAGCTTATAAAGGAAGGTTTATTTTTAAGCAATACATAAAAAAGCAAGGGAAACCTCAGCATCTAATGAAATACATAAAATCAATCATGTTAATACTTGGCAAAGTTGGAACCACATTTCATGGTAAGATGCAACCGTTCTTTAAAGTGAGCAGAACCATAGTGATACTTTGTATTGATGTGGGGAGAAATAGTCACAATGCCTTATTTTGCAGTCAATATAATAAAAATCCTAAGGACACAATTTTGCTCATTATACCTAAATTTTTACTGAAAGATGTTGTTTCAATGGAAACTTTTAAAATTAAAATGAACCTAAGAAAAATGTGACCTACACCTGGCTAATTACCAGCATTCAGTATTAGAGGTTGAAGCTTCCCACAGTGTAGGTTACATCATGGTAGCTCTCAGACAGATGTGAAGAATATGTGGCAACTGGATGTGGAGCTGCAGACCTGAAATCCTAGCACTCAGGAGGCTGAGGCTATCCCGTGAGTTGGAAGTCCATCTGGGCTTGATAACAAGACCCCCCACCCCAACTCAAACAAATAAACAGATAATAAGCCACATAAATTGTTTTTTTTTTCCTCTCCCTGCCTCTCTGCTCTCTATTTCCCACCTCGATCCAGAGAAATATTTGGAA
This sequence comes from Rhizomys pruinosus, assembly GCA_009823505.1. Lineage (NCBI taxonomy): Eukaryota > Metazoa > Chordata > Mammalia > Rodentia > Spalacidae > Rhizomys > Rhizomys pruinosus. The sequence continues at coordinate 1,616,917 of VZQC01009277.1, read as the reverse complement.
AGTTTAGTAAGAAGTCCAATAATTTGCAAGAAAAAAAGTCAAGTCAGTCTTATTAGTAAAAGCATCATTTCTATAATAAGATGTCATGAATCAAAATAGTGGTTTCATATTCATTTCCACATTCTATAAACATTGCTCAGTGTTACACAAGACCTGACAAACACATTTTTAAATGGAATTTGTTACATTGAGCAATGAAAGTAGTAATCAATTTCATGCCTGGTTGAGAAGAAAGATCTCTTGCTCCTAAAGTAGACTATCCTGTTAAGATACTTAGTCCAAAACACAGATCACAAGTGGATTAAGTCAGTGTAGGGTGGAAAGAGTATGGTCAAAATGTCATATACTGGCACTACGTCACATCGCTAGTCTTGGAATCCAGAATTTGCTCTTCGTTACTCAATAGTCTTTATTTCTACAAGCAGAAGATTTGCATTAGGATGAGAACACTCCCGTGGAGCTTTTATGCAGGGACATAAAGAGCACCTGCAAGCAATGAGTGGCACTCACTGTTTACTCTTACCTCAATGTCAAGAATAAGTATTCAAGTGGCATTCTTCACAGAGCAGGAAAAACAATCCTAAATTTCACACAGAAATACAAATAAGCACAGACAGCCAAGGCAATCCTAAGCAAAAAGAACATTGCCAGAGTTATACCTAAGTTTAAACTATGTGACTGAGCCATAGTGACAAAGACAGCTTGATATTGGCAGAAAAAATAGTCATGCAGTCAACAAATGGGGCATAAAAGAGGACCCAGAAATATAGCCAACAGTTACAGCCACCTAGTCTTCAACAAAATTGTCAAAACCATACACTGAAATAAAAAGGCAGTCTACACAATAAAATAGTACTATCGAAACTGAATATCCACTTTTAGCAGAATGAAATTAGATCCATATCTCTCACTCTGCACTAAAAAATTAATTCAAAGTGGATTGAAAACCTTGATTTAAAACCTGACATTGAAACTGCTAGAGGAAAACATAGGGAAAACACTCCAAGATATAGGTAAAGGCAAGAACCCTGCTAACACAAGAAACAGCTACGAGAATTGACAGATATGTAATAAAAAGCTTCTGCAAAGCAGAACTGGGGTGACTTGAATGAGACACGTAGGCTCATGTATTTGAATCCTTGCTTCCCAGTTGCTGGCAAGGTCCCTGGAAGCTTAGGAGGTGCAGCCTCTCTGGAGGAAGGATGTCGCTGGGGCCAGGCGTTGAGAGTTCATAGCTGGATCCCACTTCCAATTGCTCTCTCTGCTTCCTGTTTGCTCACAGCTTTCCACTCTGGCTGCCTCCTGCCTCTCCTACCATTATGGACTCAGCCTTTTGGAACCATAAGCCCAACTAAATTCTTCCTTCTATAAGTAATAAATGATAAATAAATAAACTCCGCCTTGATCATGGTGTTTTATCAAAGCAACAGAAAAGTAATGCATACAAGAGAAAACTATCCACAGTCTGCAGAATGGGAAAAAGTCTGTCAGCCGCACTTCTGGCAGGAGGTAATATCTAGAATATGTGTGAAGGACTTTAAAAATTTAACACCATTAAACCACAATTGCTAACTATTAAAATGGCTAAGAAACCGAACAGTTATTGGAAGAAGAAACATAAATGACCAATAAATACTTTTAAAAGTGTTCAACATCTATAGTCATGAAGGAAATACAAATTAAAACAACTTTGAATTCTATCTTACCCTAGTTGGGGAATAGCTGTCGTCAAGGAAACAAATGATGACAATGCTTGTGGGGATGTGGGGGAAGGGGAAACTTTTTTTTTTTGGTCTTTTTGAGACAGGGTCTCCCTGTAGCCCCAGCTGTCCTGGAACTCACTCTGTAGACCAGGCTGGCCTTGAACTCACAAAGATCCGCCTGCCTCTGCTTCCCAAGTGCTAGGATTAAAGGCGTGCGCCACCACGCCCGGCTAGGAAGGGGAAATTTTATACCCTACTAGCGGGACTACAAGTTGGTATACCCACTATGGAAATCAGAGTGGGGACTTCTCAAAAAACAAAAAACAGGACCATCATATGACCCAACTATACCACTTCTGGGTGTGTACCCAAAGGACTCTATATCCTACTGCAGAGATATTTGCCCATCCATGTTTATTGCTGTTTTATTCACAATAACAAAGAAATGGAATTAGCTTAAATGTCTATCAGTAGATAAATGGATTAAAAATGTGGTTTTTACTCACATGTAAATAAAGGTGGAATCATGAAATTTGCAGGAAACTGGATGCGATGGGATAATATATTAAGTGAGGCAACTCAGGCTGAGAAAGACCAACATCACAATATTCTCTTTTATATGCAGATCCTTCTCTCAAAAAATTTTTTTTGTCTTTTTTGAGACAGAGTCTCCCTGTAGTCACAGCTGTCCTGGAATTCACTATGTCGACCAGGCTGGCCTTGAACTCACAGAGATCCACCTGCCTCTGTCTCCCAAGTGCTGGGATTAAAGGCATGGGCCACTATGCCTGGCAATTTTTTTTACATGTGTATTTACATGGGAGTGAGTGTGGACAAAGATCATGAGAGGAGAAAAGGGAGAATGCTGCTTTAAGGAAAGGGGGGTGGAAGGTAAGAGTGCATATTGGGCTGGAGAGATGGTCTAGCAGTTAAGAGCGCCGACTGCTCTTGCAGAGGTCCTGGGTTTGATCCCCAGCACCCACATGGCAGCTGAGAACCGTCTTTAACTCCAGCTCCAGGGGAATCTGACACCCTCTTCTGACCTCTGTGACATTGCATGACACGGGTGCACAAACCTACAGGCAGACAGTATATTCATACACATACAAAAATAAATAAAAATTTTTTTAAAAGTGTGTATCAGACATGAATGTGGAAAGGGGAATCCTGGTGCAGAATGGTATAAGTGGGGAGTGGAGGGTGGGTAGAGAGGAAAGAAGAGCGATCAACCCAAGCTAAGCATGCGTGAAAATGTCATAATAAAATGTTTTAATATCTGTCCCTGGCTCCTGAGTCAGTATCCTTAACCCTTTATTATGAGTTCCTAGTAAAAGTTAGCAACTGTTAGCTTTATTACTGTGATGGTTCAAAAAACACTTGTTGGCTAGTTGCATAAATTAAGTCTCTTACATGTGGCACCCCAGAATTTATCCACTATGAGTTATCACATTCTGAAGTAGCCAATTTCCCAGTTCAAACACTGATGCTAACTTGCTCTGATTTTTGTATTAAACGGAATTGGAATTGTGCTTCCTTGCATCTGGCTTACTTTGCTACGCATTGGGTTTGTAAGACTTGTCCATTTATTCCTTCCTTTCCAGCTATCCACTGTATGAACACACACAAACTCTCATCTACTCACTTAGTTGTTGCTGGGCATCAGGCATCTTCTTGTAGAGCTGTTGTAGTCCTTGCCCCTCTTTTAGTGGATTTTTTACTTTTTTGTTTGTTATTGACCTGGAAGTGGTCTTGCTAAGTATGGAGACCATTCATGATCAGCGTTTGTAAACCGGGCACCTGTAGCTCTAGGGAGCAGCGGGGTTCAGACCTAGTGTCTGGGCTGTGAGGCCTGTAACTACCCAACAAGCCAGAGCTCAGAGTGTCAAGGACAGTCTTAAAAGCACTGGTTTTGTCCCACCTTGCTTCTTATCAAAGAATTTATTGCTTTAGGGTTGAATTAGGGCTAGGGCTGAGTATCATGGAGTCTGAGCAGTGAGAGGGGTGTTTGTCCATGTCACGGGTGAAAATGCACATGACCATCTTCACCGTGCTTATAAACTATTACAGTATGGAGGAAAGCGAACACCACTCTCTCTCCAGGCCTTCTGCCTTTTTGCTCCATCTTCTCAGTCCACCCTCTGCCCTGGGGTGTTTCCACAGCCTCCTGGGCACCCAGCTCCCATGGCTCTCCCTCCTGACGATCCTCCCTTGTCTCATCTGTCACCCATAAGGCTAGGGGCTGCTTAAAGGTAGAGCCTGGATCTTCCATCTTAATATAATAACTTTCAATCAAGGCTCAGACCATTTTAATCAGTACTTTAAGGAAACCCTGTTCTCCACAGGTACAAAAACAACTGCTTCCTCATTAAAAGGGCTTTATCAGGCACATGTCCCAAAGGTGCTTCTTTCAGAATCCTTTAGGTCAGCATAAACATACATGACCAGGACCCATAGAGGGACAAAAGAGGGCAGGACTAGTTAATTGATTAACCAGTTGACTAGCTGTTGGCAGGATGTAAAGACAGGAGAGTCCAGAAGCAAGATTTAGCTCCAGGACATCTGTGAAGAGGGGCCAACTGGACTTATAATACACTCATACACATAAAATTAAAATAAATAAAATATTTAAGTAGCCAGGCGTGGTGGTTCACACCTTAAATCCCAGCACTCGGGAGGCAGAGATAGGCGGATCTCTGTGAGTTCAAGGCCAGCTTGGTCTACAGAGAGAGAGTTCCAGGCTAGCTAGGACTATAGGGGAGACCATGTCTCAAAAAGACCAAAAGAAAAAAAAAATTAAACAAAAAAGAGCACAGTGCCTGGAAGTGATTCATTGAACAAGATTTTAGTAAAGTTCTTCATGGATATCTATAACATAAGCTAGAGGATATGGATCCATTGAACTAATAGGGAAATAAAAATATACTTACAAATCATGATCCATGGTCTGAAGAAGAAAATCCCAGAGCATGAAGACAGGTGGAATAAATGGAGCATTATTAGAGTGGAGGGGCAGGTGTAGGTAGAGCATCTTTTCTGAGAAGTGACATTTGGTGGCATGCAGGCGGGGGCATGAGTTCCTTCCAAAGACTGGGAGCAGAAGCGGAGGAACACTACCAACATCCTGTGTAGGCCTGGGGCTGATACACAGGAGGGCAATAGGGTGTGGGTGGCCCTGAGCAGCCCTTTCCTCTTTTTCTGGTTCAGCAATAGGGGCACCCACTCCAGTCCTGGGCTCTGGCTGCTGAGTGATGGTGAGGGACCCAACTGTCATGATTCATCTGTTTTACAAGGCCAATGGCATGGCATAATCTTTACAGGGGCAAAAGGCCTAGGCTGCCCAGAACCTGGCAATGCTATGCTGCCTTCCCTTGCCTCTTCTTCCCACCTGATGTCCCTATCAGATGGCACTTGCTGCCACTGACCTGGCCCCAAGCACCACCGGAACACATGAATAGACCTTCTCTAGAGGACTTTCTCATGCCTCTTTCTTTTATTCTCCATCAAACCTCATCTGTTATATGTCTAGTTCCTTAACCTCTGATGACATGAATAATTATTTGAATTAAGTCTATAATGGCTTAATAGTTTTGTTTTTGTTTTTGTTTTGTTTTGTTTTTTTTTCAGATAGGGTCTCCCTATAGCCCCAGCTGGCCTGGAACTCACTCTATAGACCAGGCTGGCTTGAACTCACAGAGATCCACCTGCCTCTGCCTAGGATTAAAGGGGTGCACTGCCATGCCTGGCTTAAAGAGGGTTCTTAGCTGTCATATGGGTGCTGGGAATTGGACCCGGGTCATCTGTAAGAGCAGTCAGAGCTCTTAACCACGAGCCATCTCTCCAGCCCCAATAGGTTAATTATTACAAAAGATAAATACTAACATAGAAATAGTAAGCACAGAGAAAGAACCAACAAGGTAGGTAGAAATTTATTCTATTTCTACAACTCAGCCAGTAGGATGATTCGTACTTCCCCTCTATCTGCCATTTCCAGACTGCTTTCCTGTTACATTGACTGAGGAACATAAGAACTGGTGTGTATACATACTCAGGACTGGATTACTCTGTTTTGCTAGGATGAGATCTAGGACCTCATAGAAGCCGATTTTAGCTTAATAGAAGGGGAAAGTTGACCATAACCCGATCACCTGTGCTATGCGATTCTGAACTTCCTACCAGTGGAGGTGTCTAAGCAGAGACAGCAGCATGTCCATTGTGGATACTGTGGAGGGAATCCCTGCACTGAGCTGACAGTTAAGATGTGTGCTGTCCCCAGCTACACCTCACCTGCCTGGAAATACTGTGCAGCAGAGGCAGCCATATGCCTGTATATCCCAAATCTAATTGGCTATTGGCTCTCTCCTTGGAGGAATAACCCATGGCTGATGCCACAAGCTTACATCCTCTACAGGTTAGGAGATGTTATAAGCCACAGTAAGACCCTGTCATATTTAACAGGAAAAAATGTAAATCATGGATACATATCATCCAAACATATGGTTCTATACCCAAGTAACCTACCGTAACTATTAGTGTGTTTAATACATATATACTAAATTGCTTTTGCTTCATTAGTAAGACGAAAAGGTTATCCTGGACAAACTGCAGCCCAGAAAGGAAACAAGCCAGAATTGACCAGAGTCCAAGACAACAGCTCCAAATAGAGGGACTGTTTTGCTTCATCATCCACCTAGTTGCCCCTTTTCTAACGCCTAGGGAACAAATCTGCGGAAGAGGGGCTGGTAGAAAGGTAAGGGCTGCGATTGGGTGATGGTGAAACTACAAATTGTAGTCCTAAAACTGTTGATAAACTGGATTGAACATTAACAACCCCCTCACCCCCACACTGGATGGTGGGGCTGGATGGTGGGTTTGGGCCAACAGCCGTCGCAGATTGGTTTTGCAATGAAAGGATGCTTGTACTGCAGGATTATTCACTTATAGCTAAAAAATGAAAAAAAAACTGAGAGAAAGATCAGGACAAGTTATGGCAGAATGCATGGATCTTGGGAATGGGGTGGGGGGTGGGGGGGAAGGGAAAGGGAAATGTGCCTGAACTGAATTGGAAAATAATGTATGAAATGCACAAAGCATCAATAAAAAAAATGTTAAAAAATTAAAAAAAAAAAAGAACTGATCACCAGTTTGATCACCACTCAAACTGTCCTTCTTTTAGACTGAATAAAATGAGATGGCCAAGCCAAAAAAAAAAAAAAAAAAAATGTGTGCTGTCCAAGGTCTCTTTCAAGGCTTAGTCTTAGTTTTCATTAGAGATTTAGTCATAATTGAGGAAGGTTTCTAGCTCTATCATGCCAAGATTTGAGGATAATTGGGGCATTGTTATTTCCACATATCTGCCCTGGGCTATAAGAATGCCATGAGATATCCAAAGAATCATTCTTTGCTGAACTGTGCTCTATGGGAGGCTGGAAAATATTCCAATTAAATAATTTTGGTTAGATAGTTTAGTTAGATAAGAAAAGGTTAGACCAGGGCTCTTTAAAGTTTTCTACTTATGAGCCTAAGAAATCTTTATATTGGCTCTAGATATATAAAATAGATTCACAAATCAAGCATTGATAATGAATCACAAATTTGTTTTGAGGCAATTCTTTGGTACACATTTAATTTCACCACTTGTTGAAGGCAAAGTCACACACATATGTGATACATATGTTTGTTGATCTTTACAAAAAGAATTGAATCATGGCTGAATACATGACACCAAGATATGGCATCTTTAACATTTTTTAGAGTTGACCAATATTTTTACTTTATAATTGTAATGCTGAGAATGTCACTTTGTGTAAATACAGACCACAAAATGGCAGAACTATGCTGAGGGCCATTTCAGAAACGATTGGAAATTCTGTCTCCTGATCCCCAGCCAAAATTCAATCAGCAATTTTTAAAAATTGCATTCATTATGTTTATTTTATGTGTATGACTGTTTTGCCTGCACATATACCACATGTATGCAATGCCCTTCAGAGGCCAGAACGTGCTGTCAAATCCCCTGGAACCTGGCATGTCAAATTACCCCGCTTGGTAATTTTTTAATGAAGTGTAGATTATCAATTCAAATGGCAATTTTATTTTTTTTTAATTTTTTTTATTTAAAAAAAATTTTTTAAATTTTATTTATTTCTGTATGTGTATGAATGTACTGACTGCATGCAAGTTTGTGCACCCATGTCGTGCAATGCTGCAGAGGTCAGAAGAGGGTGTTGGATTCCCCTGGAACTGGAGTTCTCCTGGAATTGGAGTTTCAGACGGTTCTCGGCCACCATGTGGGTGCTGGGGATCGAACCCGGGTTCTCTGCAAGAGCAGTTGGTGCTCTTAACCGCTAGGTCATCTCTCCAGCCCTCAAATGGCAATTTTAAAGATCAATCATTCTACGGCCTGGAGAGATGACTCAGTGATTAAGAGCACTATCTGCTCTTGCAGAAGACCTAGGTTAGATTCCCAGCACCCATATGTTGGCTAACACCAATCCTTAACTCCAGTTCTAAAGGATTTGACACCATCATCTGACCTTCATGGGCACTGCCTGTCACATCATGGGTGCACTTGTACACACACAGGTAATACACTCATAAACATAAAATAAAAATAATAAATAAATAGTTTTTTTTAAAGCAAACATTCTAACACAATACACTCCAAAGGTAAACTACTTTAATGGGTACATGCTGAAGAATGGCTGTAGGAAAGCATTGAATCTTTGTTTTGTGTACTTAAACCATTATGTTTCTGAAAGCGCAGAACACTTTGAACAGTAAACACCCTGCAACTCAGAGCTCCTAACAACCTCCATCTCTGCCTAGGTGTTCCAGGCAGCATTTGTTGGCATGGTTTGGTGACATGCACACTGCAAAGTACCTGTGTTATATGTTCAGAACCAAAGCTTCAGTGAAGTCACACAATGCAACCCAGAAGAACTCTCACAGAAACCTCAAATTCACTGCATATTGGAATTTGAATTAACATTCAGTCACTATACATTCACTAACCTTTTATACATTCAGTTACATGACTCCATATGGGATTGCTATCCAAGGAGCTAAAAGTTAGACAATTTTAGGGTATTTCTTTTCTGTAAAACTTATTGTTGACTTTCAAATGCTAACACATACAGAATATCTCCTGTAAAATGTATAAAAGGCCAAATTTCTCAAACTTACTTGTCCACAGATTCCAATTTAGAACACAGTTGGCAAGGTTAACCTTCCAGAGAACACACTTTGAGAAAAGCAAGTTTAAGAATGTCATCTTCTCTTTGGTAAAAATAAAGATTTGAGCCGGGCGTGGTGGCGCACCCCTTTAATCCTAGCACTTGGGAGGCAGAGGCAGGTGGATCTTTGTGAGTTCAAGGCCAGCCTGATCTACAGAGCGAGTTTCGGGCCAGCTGAGGCTACAGGGAGACCCTGTCTCGAAAAGACCAAAAAAATAAAAATAAAAATAAAAAAGATTTATAGAGGTTTGTCTATGTACGACAGGTCTTGTGATGATGGTTAGTTTTGTCAGTTTGGCACAACCTCCATTCACTTGGGAAGAAAGACTCAGTGAGGAATTACCTAGATTTGGTTGGCCTGTGGGGGTTGTCTTGATGGTTAATTGATGTGGGAAGGCCCTGCCCACTGTGGGTGGTACCATTCCCTAGGCAGGGGTCTCAAACTATATGAGTGTAGACACTGAGCTGAAAGAAAGCAAGCAATCAAACAGCGTCTATGTGATCTTGACTGTGGATGTGCAAGTTCCTGCCTTGACTTTCCTGAAATGATGGACCATGACATGGAATTGTAAGCCAAATAAACCCTTTCTTTCCTAAGGTGCTTTTTGTCAGAGTATTTTGTCACATATTGGAAATGAAACCAGAATAAGCCTGCTGCCAGGTGTGGGAGGAACAGTGTCAACTAAAGCCCAGTTCCTGCCTTCGACTCAAAGAGGCAGAATCTGATGTTTACTTATATTTAAAAATGTACTTTCATACCTTATGTTTTCCTATGAGATGTATTCATATCGGGCATATTCTTCCATTTTTTTATATTCGCATCCTTTACATTGACTGTTTCCATTCTTTCTCCTTCCTATATTTAAGTGTTAGGAGAAATCATTTGCTAAGGAGGAGCCCAAGATGTGGAGGCAGAGAACAGCAGGCTGTGCAAATGCAGCCCAGAGTGGGGCCTTCTCCTAGCTGCAAACTCACCTTGGCACGGGCTCACCCAGTCTCTGGTGCACCACCTCATTATTTGTTGTCTCCTGGCCTGAATGAGCTGCTTGGCGATCTGTCTGAGATCATTAATGGTGGATGGAGGAGCTGAGGGCCCGGGTGAAGCCAAAGGTGCTGAGTGCTTTAGCCATTCATTATTAGCATGATGAATGCCGACAATGGGCTTATACTGTCAGATCATGTACTTAATTTAATTAATAAAAAAATTAAGACCATCACCATTAACCTGCATTTGCTCAGAATGCCACAGGGGTGATTAGTTTGAATGGCACTCAAGGTTTTATAGTCCACTCTAGTAAGAATTACTTTGATACCAATTAGGATTTTCCATAATACCACCCCGTGTAATATCCCTATTACATGACACATTTTCTACAAGTGATTGAGTTCAAAACCACGCAGACATGATGTCACAGGACTCTCCCTCAGAGCAGACATGGGAACTCCCACAAATGTTAATACTCTCACTAGTGAGAGGAGAGCCTGTTTTTTTTATATTGTGCAAACCCATTTCAAGGGCAATGACTCCCTGTCACAGTCTTAGAGCCTTGGAAAACTGGACCTGACTGCCACAGCTTAGGGTGGCACAGAACATTCCAGAATTTCTCAGATATAATATGATCCTTTTGATATGTGTAAATTTTTATTTTTTTTCCCAATCTCTTTGAATGGTTTACTTTTAGTATAGAAGAGGAAGAAATGATTTAAACAATTTTTTGTAACTTAAAAAATATTGCATGAGTAAATTCTGTTTATTGAAAAATTCTAGTAGTAAGCAACAGATAAGGAAAATATATATATGAAAATCAAATATGTGTCACCATAGCCTTTAGAAACCTACTTATTAGTTGGTTATATGCTTTTCCAGATTTTTATTTATTTATTTATTTATTTATTTATTTTTGCTGTTGTTTTCTTGAAGTAGGATCTTGCTACTTAGCCCAGGCTGACCTTCCACTAGCAATCCTGCCTTGACCTCCCAGGTGCTGGAATTACAGATGTGTACTACAATGCCCAGTTCCAGGCTCTTTATATGCAAATAAATTTATAAATTTTTATAAATTTAATATAAAGGGGCATTGAAACACCCAATAATATAATTCACATCTTGTCAGACCAATAATTTGTAATTTCATCATTTTTCTATGTGTAAACCAATGACTTTTTTTTTCCAAGCTGGGGATGCAACGCAAGGCCTTGCACACACTAGGCAAGTGCTCTACCACTGACGGGCTATCCTGGCCAAGGCCAGCACTTTTTTATGGAATACATATTGGGAACTAGTTCCTGTTTATCCAAGTTGAATGAGATTTTTTATGTTATTGATTTAGGAATTTCAAACATAATAGCATAATAAAGTTTTTTGTTTGTTTGTTTGTGTTTTTTTGAGACAAGTTCTCCTTTGTAGCCCCAGCTGTCTTGGAACTCACTATGTAGACCAGGCTGGCCTTGAACTCACAGAGATCCAACTGCCTCTGCTCCTGAGTGCTGGGATTAAAAGTGTGTACCACGACGCCTGACACATAATAAAGGTTTAATTATATATATATATATATATATATNCCAGCCAAACCTCACCTGCCTGGAAATACGTGGGCAGCAGAGGCACCAGATGCCTTATAATCCCAAATCTAATTGGCTAGTGGCTCTCTCCTGGGAGGAAAAACTCACAGCTGATGCCACAACTGACATCCTCTACAGTTAGGAGATGTTATAAGCCAAAGTAGGACCCTGTCATATTTAAAAGAAAAAATGTAAATCATGGATTACATATCAGCCAACTATGGTGTCTATACCCAGTAACCCTACCGTAACTATTAGTGATGTTTAATACATATATACTAATTGCTTTTGCTCATTAGTAGGAGCGAAGGTTATTCCTGGACAAACTGGCAGCCCACGAAAGGAAACAGCCAGAATTGACCAAGTCCAAGACAACAGCTCCAAATAGAGAGGACTGTTTTGCTTCTCAGCCACCAGTGCCCCGTTTCTAAGCCTAGGGAACAAATCTGCGGAAGAGGGCTGGTAGAAGGTAAGGGCTGCGATTGGGTGAATTGTGAAACTACAAATGTAGTCCTAAAACCAGTTGATCAAACTTGATTGAACATTAACAACCCTCACCCCCACACTGGATGGTGGGGCCCTTGGGATGTGTGGGTTTGGGCCAACCCTGCAGATTGGTTTTGCAATGAAGGATGCTTGTACTCAGGATTATCACTTTAGCTAAAAAATGAAAAAAAAACTGTAGAGAAAGAATCAGGACAATTATGGCAGAATACAGGAACTGGATGGGTGGGGGGGGGGGGAAGGGAAGGAAATGTTGCCTGAAACTGAATTGGAAAATAATCTATGAAAATGCCAAGCAGCAATAAAAAAAAATGTTAAAAAAATAAAAAAAAAAAACGATCACCAGTTTGATCACCACTCAAACTGTCCTTCTTTTAGACTGAATAAAATGAGAAGCTGCCAGCCAAAAAAAAAAAAAAAATGTGTGCTGTCCAAAGGGCTCTTTCAAGGTTAGGCTTAGTTTTTATAGAATTTATCATAAGTGAGAGGTGCTACTCATCATGCCAAGAATTTGAGAAAGTTGGGGCATTTTATTTCCACATAATCTGCCCTTGGTATAAAATGCCATGAGATATCCAAAAATCATCTTTGCTGAACTGTGCCGAGGGGAGGCTGGAAAAATAGTCCAATTAAGTAATGGTTGGTTAATATTTAGTTAGATAAGAAAAGGTTAGACCAGGGCTCTTTAAAGTTTTCTACTTATGAGCCTAAGAAATCTTTATATTGGCTCTAGATATATAAAAGAGAGTTCACAAATCAAGCAGGAAGAAGGAATCACAATTGGTTTGAGGGCAATTCTTTGGTACACGATTTAATTTTCACCACTTGTTGAAGCAAAGTCACACACATAGTGCGACATATGTATTAGTTGAATCTTTACAAAGAATTGAATCATGGGCTGAATCATGACACCAAAATGCATCTTTAAACATTTTTTAGAGGTTGAAACCAATATTTTTACTTTATAATTGTAATGCTGAGAATGTCACTTTGTGTAAATACAGACCACAAAATGGCAGAACTATGCTAAGGGCCATTTCAGAAACGATTGGAAATTCTGTCTCCTGATCCCCAGCCAAAATTCAATCAGCAATTTTTTAAAATTACATCATATGTTTGTATTTATTTTATGGGGATGACTGTTTTGCCTGTACATATAACACATGTATGCAAGGGCCCACTTCAGAGGTCAGAAGATTGTGTCAAATCCCCTGGAACCTGGCATGTCAAATTGCCCCGCTTGGTAATTTTTTAATGAAGTGTAGATTATCAATTCAAATGGCATTTAATTTTTTTTTAATTTTTTTGATTTAAAAAAAATTTTTTAAATTTTATTATTTCGTATGTTGATTAAATGTACTGACTGCATGCAGTTGTGTGCACCCCATTTTGTGCAATTCTGCAGAGGTCAAAGAGGGTGTTGGGATTCCCCTGGAGACGGGAGTTCTCCTGGAATTGGAGTTTCAGACGGTTCTCGGCCACAGTGGGCTGGGGAATCAACACCAGGTTTCTCTGCCAGAGCATTGGATGCATCTAAAAACGCTAGGATATCTCTCCAGCCCTCAAATGGCAATTTTAAAGATCAATCATTCTACGGCCTGGAGAGATGACTCAGAAAATAAGAGCACTGACTGCTCGTTCAAATACCAGCGTGGAGATTCACAGCACCCTAGGTTGGCTAACAACCATCCTTACCTTCAGTTCTAAAGGATTTGACACCATCATCTGACCTTCATGGCACGGCCTGTCAATCTGGGTGCACGTGTACACACCAGGCAGTACACTCATAAAAAAAATTAAAAATAATAAAAAATAGTTTTTTTTTTTTTTAAAGCAAACTCAACACAATACACTCTCCAAAGGTAAAAACTACTGTTAATGGGTAAGACAGCTGGAAGAATGGCTGTGGAAAGCAGTAAATTTTGTTTTGTGTACTTAAACCATTATGTTTCTGAAAGCGCAGAACACTTTGAACAGTAAACACCCTGCAACTCAGAGCTCCTAACAACCTCCAATCGTCGGCCTAGGTGTCTCCAGCAGCATTTGTTGGCATTGTATGGTGACGGCACACTGCAAAGTACCTGTGTTATATGTTCAGAACCAAAGCTTCAGTGAAGTCACACAATGCAACCCAGAAGAACTCTCACAGAAACCTCAAATTCACTGCATATTGGAATTTGAATTAACATTCAGTCACTATACATTCACTAACCTTTTATACATTCAGTTACATGACTCCATATGGGATTGCTATCCAAGGAGCTAAAAGTTAGACAATTTTAGGGTATTTCTTTTCTGTAAAACTTATTGTTGACTTTCAAATGCTAACACATACAGAATATCTCCTGTAAAATGTATAAAAGGCCAAATTTCTCAAACTTACTTGTCCACAGATTCCAATTTAGAACACAGTTGGCAAGGTTAACCTTCCAGAGAACACACTTTGAGAAAAGCAAGTTTAAGATGTCATCTTCTCTTTGGTAAAAATAAATAGTGTTGTAGCCGGACGTAGTGGCGCACCCCTTTAATCCTAGCCACCTGGGAGGCAGGAGCAGGTGGATCTTTGTGAGTTCAAGGCCAAGCTGGTACTACGATAGTGCGAGTTCATAGGCAGCCTGAGGCTACAGTGGAACCCTGTTCTCGAAAGACCAAAAAATCAAAAATAATAAATTAAAAAAGAATTTATAGAGGTATGTCTATGAGTACCAGGTCTTGGATGATGGTATTATGTCAGTTTGGCACAACCTCCCATTCCCCTTGGGGAAGCCGACTCAGTTGAGGGAATTTTACCTAGATTTGGTTGGCCTGTGGAGGGTTGTCTTGATGGGTTAATTGATGTGGGAAGGCCCCCCCACTGTGGGTGGTACCAGTTCCCAGGCGGGGTCTTATTATACTCACCTATCTCGTGTGACACTGAGCCTGAAAGAAAAAGCAAGCAATCAAACCGCGTCTATGTGATCTTGGGACTGTGGATGTGCAAGTTCCTCTGCCTACTTCTCATGAAATGATAGACCCCCTGACAATGGACTTGTAAAGCCAAATAAACCCTTTCTTGTTCCTAAGGTGTTCTTGTGTTCTCGAGTGATTTGTCACCAGGTATGGAAATGAAAACCAGAATACGCCTGCTGCCAGGTGTGGGAGGAACAGGTCAACTAAAGCCCAGTTCCTGCTCTGACTCAAAGAGGCAAATCTGATGTTTTACTTATATTTAAAAATGTACTTCATTACCTTATGTTTTCCTATGAGATGTATTCAATATCCGGACATATTACTTCCATTTTTTTTCTTCGCAATCCTTTACATTGACTGTTTCCATTCTTTCTCCTTCCTATATTTAAGTGTTAGGAGAAATCATTTGCTAAGGAGGAGCCCAGATGTGGAGGCAGAGAACAAGCAGGCGTGTGCAAATGCAGCCCAGAGTGGGGCCTTCTCCTAGCTGCAAACTCACCTTGGCACGGGCTCACCCAGTCTCTGGTGCACCACCTCATTATTTGTTGTCTCCTGGCCTGAATGAGCTGCTTGGCGATCTGTCTGAGATCATTAATGGTGGATGGAGGAGCTGAGGGCCCGGGTGAAGCCAAAGGTGCTGAGTGCTTTAGCCATTCATTATTAGCATGATGAATGCCGACAATGGGCTTATACTGTCAGATCATGTACTTAATTTAATTAATAAAAAAATTAAGACCATCACCATTAACCTGCATTTGCTGCAGAATGCCACAGGGTGGATTATTTGAAGGCACTCAAGGTTTTATAGTCCACTCTAGTAGTCAATTAACTTTGATACCAATTAGGATTTTCCATAATACCACCCCGTGTAATATCCCTATTACATGACACATTTTCTACAAGTGATTGAGTTCAAAACCACGCAGACATGATGTCACAGGACTCTCCCTCAGAGCAGACATGGGAACTCCCACAAATGTTAATACTCTCACTAGTGAGAGGAGAGCCTGTTTTTTTTATATTGTGCAAACCCATTTCAACGGCAATGACTCCCGTGTCACAGTCTTAGAGCCTTGGAAAACTGGACCTGACTGCCACAGCTTAGGGTGGCACAGAACATTCCAAATTTCTCAGATATAATATGATCCTTTATATGTGAAATTTTTATTTTTTTTTCCCACTCTTTGAATGGTTTACTTTTAGTATAGAAGAGGAAGAAATGATTTAAACAATTTTTTGTAACTTAAAAAAATATTGATGAGTAAATTCTGTTTATTGAAAATCTAGTAGTAAGCAACAGATAAAAAATATATATAGAAATCAAATATGTGTCCCATAGCCTTTAGAAACCTACTTATTAGTTGGTTATAGGCTTTCAGATTTTTATTATTTATTATTTATTTATTTATTTTTGCTGTGTTTTTCTTGAAGTAGGATCTTGCTACTTAGCCCAGGCTGACCTTCCACTAGCAATCCTGCCTTGACCTCCCAGTGCAAGATTACAGATGTGTACTACAAGCCCGTTCAGGCTCTTATATGCAAATAAATTATAAATTTTTATAAATTAATATAAGGGGGGCATTGAAACACCCAATAATATAATTCACATCTTGTCAGACCAATAATTTGTAATTTCATCATTTTCTATGTGTAAACCATGAATTTTTTTTTTCCAAGCTGGGATGCAACGCAAGGCCTTGCACACCTAGGCAAGTGCTCTACCACTGACGGGCTATCCTGGCCAAGGCCAGCACTTTTTTATGGAATACATATTGGGAACTAGTTCCTGTTTATCCAAGTTGAATGAGATTTTTTATGTTATTGTTAGGAATTTCAAACAAAATAGATAATAAAGTTTGTTTGTTTGTTTGTGTTTGTTTTTGTTAGGTGAAGAAGGGGAACAAGTTCTCCTTTGTGCCAGCTGCTTTAAACTCACATATTACAATCACCGTGGCTTCGACTGTGAATCCCCGGTCATTACTCGTCTGTCTCATTCGTCCTCCCTGCATCAATTGTTTACTATTATTTTTAATATTTTTTTTTCTACTCTATATTTTTTCAATCTTGAGCTCTTCCACTTGCAAAAGATCGCATCTCACCCAGGACCAAACACCACGCGGTCAAACAAGACCTATTGTTTATTTGCATCATTCAAGAAAGTGGCATCATGAAAAGAGGGACTAGAATCTAATTAGAAGCACAAAGTAGAACCTGGAGTAGCATTTGTTATGGAGGGGTGGGGACGGGCCTGGGACACGCCACTGTAGAGAAAACTGCTTTAGAAATTAGAAGCAGCAGGGCTGGAGAGATGGCTCAGTGGTTAAGAGCACTGACTGCTCTTGCAAAGGACCCAGGTTTGATTCCCAGCACCCACATGGCAGCTAAGGAATTGCCCTAGGTTGGAAGTGGTGCATACGCCTTAAATCCAGCACTGTGGGAGCAGAGGCAGGCAGATCTCTGTGAGTTCACGGCTACCCTGGTCTATATATGAGCCGCCTGCCACTGGGACTAACGAAGACACCTGTCTCAAAAGACCAAAAAAAAAAACCGTCTCAAAAAAAAAAAAAAAAAAAAAAAAAAAGAAAGAAAGAAATTAGAAGCAGGGAACAGAAGCAGTTAATAAATGCAACAGACAATATAGTCAACATTCCCTGTAGTGGGGGATCCTTCTGTCTCCAGGGTTTTTTTACTCAGTAATCTGGCTCTTCCAGGGCTCTCTGTGCCCTAAGAAGTGGACTCTGTGGGGGTTCAAATTTCAGCACCAATAGTTTCACATTGTAAAACCTTAGTCACAGCACTGGATTTTTCTAAGTCTTAGTTTTCTCTTCTGTAAAATGGGTATAATAAACACGTGATACAGTTTTTGTTAAACTTCCATGTTGAAAGTTACATCATAAGCTTTTGCCTGTATGCATTCAAAACCTCGCTGACTATGGACTTCTAGTTTCTTCCCTTTATAAACACCAATGGTAATGAATGCCTCATTGGTTAAATCTTTGGGGACATTTGAAATTATTTCCATTAAAAAAGTGAAGTTGCCAATTCAAAATTTATATATATTGTAAAGGTTTTTAATATCTCTGTCAAATTACCTTGCAAAAATGTTTTTTTTTTTCTGGTATGTATTTCTGTCAGTATCCTCATAGAAATGGGTTTTTCAAATACTTAGCCTGACTTTGTTGAATAGATGGATGAAAATGGTAGAGAGATGGGCTGGAGAGATGGCTCATCAGTTAAGAGCACTGGTTGCTCTTGCAAAGGACTCAGATTCAGTTCCCAGGACCCACAGGACAGCTAAGGACCATTATCAGTTTCAGGGGATCTGATACCCACTTCTGGCCTCCACAGGCACTGCACACACAGGTACACTTAGGTTTGAGTAGCTATAAAATGGGGTGTGATATCAAATATTTCCCATCTTCACAAGGTGTCACTGACTGCAATCCAGGAAGCTGTCTGTGCCTAAGGGGTATTGTGCATAGTGGAGTGAGAGGACCAATGGTGATAGGGACACTTTAAATGCAGTGAGGGAGAGATGGAAAAGCGAGCTGGCTGCTAGGAGGTCCTGCAGGCAGGGAGGGCTTCCCAGGAGCCCCTCAAGGTGAGGTCTGAGGAGGAAGAACTGGCCTGTGGGTGGTAGGAAAGGCTCAACGACATTGCCAGCACTTAAGAAGGGACTAGGTAGAGGCTCCTTTCTTCCTTGATCCTAAATCTCTCTCCTAGGGCTTACTGTATGTCAGGCACTGTTCTGAGGCCTGAAGACACAGTTATTAACACACCAAGATGCCTGTGAGCACAGAGTTCATGTCTGAAGACCAGTCGAGCTCCTTTAAGGAGACTTGCCTGCTGACTTCCAACATTGAACTGCTCTCTATGTCTGTGAAGCGTCACAGACAATGACAGGGAGGGAGAGGAGCGAGGAAAGAGCTGTCAGGAAACAGAGGACAGAAGAGCTGGATCTTTGGGGAGCAGGCAGTGGGCATCTGATGTTCACAGTGGCATTGCCACCAAGACCAGGCTGCCCACTGCCCACTGTCCCTCATGCTTCTTCCGCTCTGTTCCTGAGCCACGATGCAAGCTTACCTTGTCTGCTCAGGTAGGCAGTTGGCCCGACAGAGGCGCTTCCGCTCTGAGAATTGCTGTTAAGGTTCCTGTCATCCCCAGTTCCGTGGCCCAACCAAATTGGACTTTTCATTTCTTAAAAGGAGACCCAACCTTGCCCAAATGTTTCTCCTTTACCGCTTTTCAAAAAATAAATAATAAAAACCCACACAGCTCACCCTGTCACATTTTCCTGGACTCTGCACGACGCTGTGAGAGTCACATCTACTTAAGCCTCACCTGTGACTGCAGATTAGACAGCCTGTGTCTGAATCCACCTATGTGACAACTTAGGGGAGAACAGATGAGACAGGAAGGTGATGCAGGTACAGGGATAAAAAAGAAAAAAGTCCTTCTTTTCTCTCTCTCTCTCTCTCTCTCTCTCTCACACACACACACACACACACACATGCTCATTCATTCAACTAGCTCAACTTTACAAACATGTTTTGTCTCATCCTGTGTAATTGGATAAAATTTCTAACAAGTACTGAGTATTTAGGATTAAAAAAAACCTCCTAAATTCAGCAACATAATTCAGAAATCAGTCACTCCACTTTATTTAAATATATTTTTTCTCTGATGTTTTAGGTGAAGAAAATTAAAATGATTCCCTAACAGTTGGAGGAGAAGTTCTCCTTCCTGACAGTTCATGTGATTTGATAAGTTCCTTTACAAAGTCAGTTTCTCCTATTTTAAGTGAAAGTCTATTTATAAAGATTGTTCCTGGGTATGTGGGAAAGAGTGTATATCTTTTTCCATCTTGATTTTTTTGATCTTTTGGATCAGATTATACCTTTTAGAAGTTCACTAATGTGGGGCTGGAGAGATGGTCTAGCGTTTAAGAGCACTGACTACTCTTGCAGAGGACCGGGGTTCGATACCCAGCACCCACATGGCGGCTGAGAACTGTCTGTAACTCCAATTCCAGGAGAACTCCAGTTCCAGGGGAATCCGACACCCTCTTCTGACCTCTGCAGCATTGCACAACATGGGTGCACAAACTTACATGCAGACAGTACATTCATACAAATAAATAAATAAATAAATAAATAACAACAACAACAAAAGAAGTTCACTAATGTACTTTTATCCTTCTTCCCTAATCTATTTTTTTGTCTTTTTGAGACAGGGTCTCCCTATAGCCCCATCTGTTCTGAGACTCACTATGTAGACAGGGCTGGCCTTGAACTCATAGAGATCCACTTGCCTCTGCCTCCTGAGTGCTGGGATTAAAGATGTGCCATGCCCAGCTTCCCTAATCTATTAATGTTTCTTTCCTGGAAGAACTGGGCAGAGCTGAGACACGAAGGCTTAGGACTGGGATGAATGGAGGGATATTAGCAGAGGAGACTCCAAGTCATGATGAAATTGGAGAAGACTCTGTAGCTAGGGAGAAGGAGCAGCAGACCTGAAAGCATGTTCTGAACAAGGACAGAATCCATTTCTAGGCCTTCTAGAACATGAAAGAAGTTTGGGTAGACAGAAAATTTGACAAATTGGATTAGGTTCTTGGTGATTGGAGCAGACTAAATGCTCTCAAACCCAGTTAATAATTAACTTAATAAACTAATTGAGCTTTGGGAATAAATACTTGCTTGTACTCTCAAAAGCACTTTTCCCAATTATCGGTAAAATTTCTCCCAAATAACTCTAAATTCCAAGTTAATTTCCACTTACACCTTGCCTGCCAGGCATGGTAGTATATGCCTTTAATCCCAGTACTTGTGAGGTAGATACAGCCAGATTTCTATGAGTTTGAGGTAAGTCTGGTCTACATATTGAGTTCTAGGCCAGGTGGGGCTATAGGGAGACCCTGTCTCAAAAAGTAAAAAAAAAAAAAATTTGCATATTGTCCTAAAGCTTGCAAAATACTTCAGGTATATTTTCTCATTTAAACATCATAGCACATCTATGAAGTTTGTGTTATAATGTTGAAATCATGAGCTGGAACTTGATAGATTGTGACTTGCCCATTCTGGTTAAAAGTGTGCTCAACATACTGTATTTAGTCATATCATAAAGAAACTGTAGAACTAAGAAACTATTACAAGAGAGAAGGACTGACTGATTGCCTGCTAAAGGACAATAGTTAGCTGTACTGCAGATTTTTCTGTGTCAATACAATGGAACAATAACTGGAAAGTTAGGGAGGGGGAAAAAAATCAGGACTCTTATACCCAGCTAAACTATCATTTGTGATTGCCTGTAAAATGAAGATAAAACACTAAGGCACTTTGGTATCTCCCAACACACTGAACAGTGAATCCAAAGATTCCAGCTGTGATTTATACTTTCATATAAATATCAACATTTTTCTTTGTATTGAGCCAGTTATGCCAGAATAAAGCAACTTCACTGAACTTCTCTGTTAACTTTTCAGAAAAAGAAGTTTCAATACGCCCGGAGGTTCCCAGACCTTCCCTGTAGGCCTATAAGTTTTAGTCTTCTTCACATGTTGCCTTCCTTGTCTCCTGAATACCCACACTAGTTCTGGCTGCCCTGAGCAGCTTACAACAATGAATATTTCTCGACTTTGAAAAACCCAATATTGGTTTTCCCCTGGAGTTCCAACTTTGGTGAGTAATGACACAAATACAATCAACAATCCTATTGATCATCAGTTATGTGAGCTATTAGACATAATACCTTATTCGATCCTCCAAGCATCTTGAGGGAGGTCTTGCTCTCTGTGCTGGATGGCTTTAGTGTCAACTTGACATACCTGGGTTGAGGGAGCCTCAATTGGGGAATTGACTCCATTGGACTGGCCTGTGGCCATGTCTGTGGAGAATTGTCTTGATTAATGGGTTATGTGATAGGACCCAGCCCACTATGGGCAGTGCCACCCCTGAGCAGGTTGTTATGTACAGTATAAGAAAGCAGGCTGGGCATGGGCCAGGGAACCAAGCCAGTAAGCAGTGTTCCTCCATGGCCTGTGCTTCAGCTCCTGCCTCCAGGTTCCTATACTGAGTTCCTACCTTGGGCTCCCTCAGTGATGAACTGTGACCCAGGAGATGTGAGCCAAATAAACCCTTTCCACCCCAAGTTGGAATGGGTCAGAGTGTTTTGTCACAGCAATGGAAAATTGAACTAGAACAGTCTCCATTTTATAGGTGTGGAGACCCAGAAAGGGATGGAAATGATCAAATGGAAGCAGGTAAAGCTGACTGCAGAATGACTCCTGAGCAGGACAGTGGCCCTCACCTACCCAGGGGTAGGGGATCAGGAGACAGCTGAAAGTCTTAGGAAGTCTTCCTTCCTCACTTCTCACCACAAACCAAATCCTGTCACTTGTGGTCCTAAGAGTTAGGAAGTGCCCCAGTTGGTACTGGCAACTGTTCTGAAGGTGTTCAACAGTCCTACTTCCCACATGGTAGGGAAACAAAACACAGAGAAGATAACAGAATTAATTTACCCCAAACCTCAGGCTGGTGCTATAAAGCCAGAAGTCAGTCCCAAGCAGTTTGCCTCAGGGGCTCAGGGGCTGCATTATCTGGGCCACTCCCGGCTTCTCCTTCTCCTTCTATTTTGTCCTTCTCCTAGTCCTCCCTGCCTGGCTGACTCTTGCTCATAGCATCTTCTAGCCAAATTGCAACTGCTTCCTAAGTACGCTAATTCCCAGGTTCCCCACAACCCCTGTTACCCAGATCTTATCTTCCACACTTCATCAGGGTGGTTTCTTTTTTTTTTAATTTTATTTATTTTCGTATGTGTATGAATGTACTGTCTGCATGCAGGTTTGTGCACCCATGTCGTGCCACGGAGGTCAGAAGAGGGCGTCGGATTCCCCTGGAACTGGAGTTAAAGATGGTTTTTAGCTTCCATGTGGGTACTGGGGATCGAACCTGAGTCCTCTGCAAGAGCAGTTGGCGCTCTTAACTGCTAGACCGTCTCTCCAGCTCCAGAGTGGTTTCATAAAAACAAAGCTCTAGTTACTCCTTTCTGCTAAAGGATGCCTGAGATGGACCCTCGACACCTGCAGAATCTTTCTGTTCCTTGGCACAGCAGTCTATTCTCCTCTCCACACTCCCTTGTCCCTGCACTCACCACCCACCATGCCCAGTGAATTTGGCAGCAAATCTGGGTCATGCCACACCCTTTCCATCATGGCTCCCATGAGCACTTTGTTCTTTGTCTTTTTTTCTCTAACTAGGACCTTCCCTTCTTTTCTCTGAGGCCCTCCTGCCTCCCTCTGCTCCACCCCCCCCCCACCAAGTCCTCAGCAGACTCCCAGGTCACCAACATCCAGTCATCTCATTACAGTTTCTCTGGGCAGAAAGGTACAGTGTTCCTGGCAGGCATGCCCTGATATTGATATGCCCTGCCGGTGTGGTAGGAACTGCTCCTCTCTCTTGTCCAGGCACAGACAGCTCTGGAGGTGGAGACAGCTGGGAGTCAGTGTGGAGGATTCAGGAAGTGGCTTGGATCCAGGCGGTGGCATGGTGAACCTATGAGGTAGGGTATTCCATAGGGTGATACCCCCCTCAGGGTATCAGATTCCAGTCCAAAATAGATCTGGGGTCCAGGTATCAGGGTAGAAGGAACGGGGTGGTTAGGAAAAGGACAAGGTGCCCCACGGCAAGGCCAGAACTGTCCACAGAGAAGAGGCTGCAGAAGTTCCTGCTTCTCCAGTTTTGAATACAGACCTTCAGATCAATCCTACAGAGCAGACAAGGCACTACCATCCAAGGGGAAACTGAAGCTCAGTTCCTCAGTGGCTGGGGAAGTTGTGGCGTGAGTGCCAGGTGAGTGAGAAAATTAAGACTGAAATGCAGGATGTCTGTCTCTGGGTCACGCTTAGTCTCGGCCATGTGTCCCTTCAGATGCATATGTTGAACCCTGATCCAAGGTGATGGTACTAGGGAGGGACTGGGAGGTGACTGGGTCACGAAGACTCTGCCCTCATGATCAGGACTAAGGTCTTTATAAAAGACTCTTCAGAGAGCATTCATTCCTCTCTGTCCCTTTGGCCATGTGAGGACACAAGAAGCTACCATTTTGAGAGCAGAGAGCAGCTTTTACTGGATCCAGAATCTGCCAGTGCCTTGAGCTTAGACTTCCTGGCGTAGAGAACAGTGAGATGCACATTTCTGTTATTTATAACTGTCTCAAGTATTTTGTTATAGCAACAGGAACTAAGACAATTCTTTACCATAGGATACCACCAGCCCATGAGAAGCATTGTGTGAATTTCAAAATGATGCCCCCCCCTTCCTCAGAACAGGAGCAGAAAGGTGCCTGTAGCAGTCAGACCTCTAGTGGGATCACTGCCACCCCCACATCCCCCCCCACACACAAGGCACATCCTGAACAGCCTACAAGTGGCCTTCTGCTCCACCCCAGCCAGCTTCTCTCCCGGGTCTCTGTCCCTCTCTCCATTCACAATGCCACCTCACCTGTGGGACCTCTCCAGTGAGCTCTGGTGGCTGGGGCAGGCTGTACGTTCACAGACAGGCAGTCTATGGCTGGGGACCATGCTTCCCTGGGGTGACCTACTGGGGTGTGAATGGCATCCATTACCCAAACCCTGCCTGAGATGCTCCCCCCAAACCTCTGTCCTCACGAAGCCCCTAGTTCATTTACCATCTCTCCTGTCACTAATGTCTTCCTGGCAGCAAAGGACATCCTGTGATGCAGTGCTTCGTACTGCGTGTGTGCTCCATAAATATTGAACGATGACAGGAGGTTTTTTTCAAAAAGATGAAGGTCCCGCCTCCAAGGGCCCCCCTTAGCTGTATGTCTTTGCCAAGAGTGGGTTAAGATGGTCCATCTTTTAGCAAGAATCGAGGTTTGGAGATTAGTGAAGTGAGAATTGGTCAGGTTTAATGGCACAGATAATATTTTATTTTTATTTCAATTTTAATACACTACCAACATGCAGTGAAGGAAGATATATGGTAAGACTTGAGGAAGGAACTGCCCTCCAACTTATTTTCACTTACCAATTTGGGACCCGTTTCTGAAGTTATTTTTCTGCCAGTCTTGAGGATCTTGGAAAATTTTGGCTTCATCAAAATGATATATTAGGAAGGGTAAAGGTCACCTTAAACTTTGTACAAGAAATCAGAGTAGTGTTTGAGCATGACACTTTGAAATTCTTTTCCCCAAAGCCAGAAAAAAGGAAGACTTCTTTCCTCTGGACAGTGAACTTGCGTCTTTCTTTGGTGGCATCCAAGATATTTATTTTGACCCTAGAGGCCTTTAGATGTATAGTCCACTTATTGAACTAGGAAAACTGATCTTTCTGTGAAGCCCCTGGACTGCCATTCTTTAGGCCCGTGTTTCTGTTTGGAAGTTGCATCCTTTGGGTCAGGGATTCTATGTAATTTATCTTAATGTCTCAGTCACATAGCCTACTTCTCAGCATGGAATAAGCCACTCATCATAGGCTTAATGAGTTATAATAATGCTAGTCAACAGCTATTAAGTATTTATAATGGAATAGATGACTTGGAGTATTTTATGTATAGCATTTCCCATTTACTATCCCATATAACCCTGTGGAGTAGTATTATGGGTTGAATCATGTCCTCTCACCATTAATATGTTGAAGTCCTCATCTCCAGTCCTCAGAATGTGACCTTATTTGGAAATAGCATCATTGCAGATATAATTTGTTTTTTGTTTTTTTTTTTTAATATTTTGGGGCTCGAGAGATGGCCTAGTGGTTAGGAGCACTGACTGCTCTTGCAGAGGACCCAGGTTTGATCCCCAGCACCCACATTGGGGGAATCCGACACCCTCTTCTGACCTCCGCTGGGTGCACGACACAGGTGCACAAACCTGCATGCAGACAGTACATTCATACACATGGAAGATAAATTTAAAAAAATTATTTAGGAGCTGGAGAGATGGCTCAGTGGTTAAGAGCACCAACTGCTCTAGCAGGACCTGAGTTCGATTCTCGCACCCACATGGTGGCTAAGAACCATTTTTAAGCCGGGTGTGGTGGCACATGCCTTTAATCCTAGCACTTGGGAGGCAGAGGTAGGTGGATCTCTGTGAGTTCAAGGCCAGCCTGGTCTACAGAGTGAGTTCCAGGCCAGCTGGGGCTATAGGGAGACCCTGTCTCAAAAAAATTTTTTTAATTTAATTTATATGTATGAGTGATTTGCCTGAATGTATGTAAGTGCATCAAATGTCTACCTGGTGCCTGGAGAGGTCCAGAAGAAGGCATGGAATCCCCTGGAACTGGAGTTAAGGGTGGATGTTAGCCCCCATGTGCATGCTGAGAATATGAACCCAGGTCCTCTTCAAAGGCTGCCAGTGCTCTTAACCATCTATTCAGCCCCGTAATTTATTAAGATAGGGTCATATCAATACTGGAGTCCTGGTTGAAAAGAGAGAATTTGGACGCAAGTGTGCTTCTAGGGAGACCGCCATGTGATGGTGGAGGCAGAGATCGTGAGATGCAACAGGAACCAAGGAAGGGTAGGGGCTGCTCAGTCTTTGGGCCCTAACGGAGGAACGGATCAGATTCTCCTCCCCACCATGGAGGGGGCCAGCCTTGCCCTCTAGAAGATACTAGGATCCGAAGTAGGCGTAGGTGTTGGTACCAGGATGGAGAGCAACTGCACAACTTCATTCTACCGGCTTCTTCTCCTGAGGTAGGGAGCTCACCAGCCTGCTGTGGAAACTTGTACCAGTACATTCATCTCCTTGCAAAGAAGCTGCGTTTGTTGAGCTCCCACTAGAAGCTTGTACATAGGCAGAAAGTATACTCCTGCCCCTCCAAAGAGATCCCAGGACAATCAGGAGGATTAAGAAAGTGACGGGAACTAACACTAGGAGCCAGCCATGTGCCGGACTTCAGACAGGGACGCCAGGTGATTCTCACACCACATGAAAATGGGCCTTGGAGGCGCACCATGCC
The DNA here is from genome assembly GCA_009823505.1 of Rhizomys pruinosus. Lineage (NCBI taxonomy): Eukaryota > Metazoa > Chordata > Mammalia > Rodentia > Spalacidae > Rhizomys > Rhizomys pruinosus. Next base: position 1,589,990 of record VZQC01009277.1, on the reverse strand, counting down.
TGACTTCAACCCCACAGTGTTTCTAATCCCTGTACCATCCAGGAACTTCCACACAACAGTCCAAGAACAAGGTGTGAACAAGTGTGCCCTAAGGACCACCCAAGCCTGGGGTGGGTCACCCGGCTCAAGGATGGGAAGAAGGGACAGAAACCAGGACATTTGCACCAGGGTTGGGAATCCGAGCTGTCATGCAGTTATTTTGTTAAACCCTCACAACTCCAGGAGGAAGACAGCACTTAGAACTGTGGTTCTCAGTGGGGTTAGCTTGGCCTCCAGGAGTCAATTGCGTGTTGGAGGCATTTTTTATTGTCACAGCTGGGAGTGGGGGATACAGGGAAGGCCATGTACTAATTACTTTTCTCATTACTGTGACAAAAATACCTGACCAAAAACAAACAAACAAAAAACATAAGGAAGGAAGAGTTTAGTTTGAAGGTTCACTGATGAGGGTGCAGTCCGTCATGGTGGGTAGGTCATATTATGTCCGCAGCCAGGAAGCATATAGGCACGAATGAACGCGGGTGCTCAGCTTGCTTTCTCCTTTTGGTTCAGCCTAGACCCCTAGCCTGTGGAGTGGTGACATGCATACACAGGGTGAGTCAAGTAACCTTGTGTAGAAACTCCCTTGCTGACATGCCCAGAGGTTTGTCTTCTCCACGATTCCAAATCCTGTCACTCTTACAGTCGAGATGAACCTTCATAGGCTCGATGCCGCTGAGCCTCCTACAGTGTAGACAGTCCTGCTTCAAGACCAAGGGGTATCCTGTCCAAATGTCAGCATTGCCAAGCCCAGAGAGCCCAGACGAAGCGAAGTTTCCAGAGGTAAGAGATGCAACTCAGGCCATGCAGCTGGTAAATGTTGGAACTAGAATGAGGATTTGCACTTGGGTCTTCTATCTCGTTGCCTCTGCCTCATGACTGTTATTTTTTGGGTGGGGGTCTTTTCGAGACAGGGTCTCCCTGTAGCCCCAGCTGTCTTGGAACTCACTCTGTAGACCAAGCTAGCCTTGAACTCACAAAGATCCGCCTGCCTCTGCCTCCCAAGTGCTAGGATTAAAGGCGTGCGCCACCACGCCCGGCTGAGAATTATTTTTTTAAAGCTTATGAGTTCCTAAGAGAAATGGCATTCATGGTTGAGATGTGTAGCACAAGTTTATCTCTTTGAGAGGCAAAAAAAAAAAAAGACTGTGGAAGGGATCTTGCTACAGTGCTAATGCTTAGTATGCCTTATTTCTAGAGTTATGAGACATTTGAATTTATTTCTCTGAGTTTCCTGAACTTTCTTGCATTCCTGTGATATGAAGGGCATTTATGGCTACCTCTGCAGGGTCTGTGGCTTCCTCCCAGCTGAGTTAAATTTCCATTTGAGACCCCTTGTAGCCCAGAGGCCCTGGTCCCATGGTTCTTACCCCTCGGCCACTGCCAGGAGAGCTTGTAACTGAGCCCGACCACTCAGCAGGTTCCATTTCTGGCAGCCCCAGGGATCATTTCAGGGGAGAGCCAGATGAATTTGACATTCCAGCCAAACAGGTGTCTTAGAGTCCTGCCTGGAATGCTGGAACGGGAGAGGACAGGTCCTTCACCACTGGATGGAGGGAGCAAACTAACCTTAGGAGCTGTTGGTAGCTGACTCATAACCTCCCCATCCCTATGTCAGTGGGGAGAACCCACATTAGAGACAAAAGAAAGAAGAAATCTGTCCCCAGGGATGTTCATTTGCCGTCTGCATGAAAACACATCACATGTCTGGACATTCCCATTATATGAGGAAATAAACTGCCTTTATTGTTTAAGGAAACTTGTCGGGCGTCCCTTCCTTCCATTTGCAGTATAAAGAGGTTCAAAACACATTATTTTCAAACCTAGAAATTAAAATAAAAATATATGTGAGGGATGGGGAAATGGCTGAGTTATCAATGTGCCTGCTGCACACATACGAGGGCTTGAGTTCAGATGCCCAGAACCCACCTAAAAAGAGTAATAAGTGGCATGTTCTTGTAACCCCAGTATGGGGGAGGGGGAAGACAGATTCCTGAAGCTCATTGGCCAGCCCATCTGCAAAATCAAGGAACTTCAGGTTCTCAGAAAATAAGGGCAGAGCTCAACAAAAGAGAGATACCAGATACGAACCTCTGATCTCCACATTTTAGCACATACATTTACATACATACAGTAGCAAGCACATATACCGCATATCACACATTCACCATACCATACACACAGAAAACTACACATATACATCATACCATACACATATACCACACACACAGAACACACACACACACACACACACACAAAACACACAAACATATGAACATAACCCACAGCACCCAGGGGCATGGGCCAAGCCCTTTCTCTCCCAGCAACGTCCCGGACTCCATGGGCAGGGCCAGGATGCCTCGTTCATCTGACTTTGAGACATTCATGCTTCCCTTACTGCCTGTCCAAGGTGTCTTTCCAGCCCATCAGAAATGTGCTTGAGTTGGGCTCGTGTCTTGTCCTCATAAACCCCCCAGGGCTGTTCTTCTTAGGCCTTGAATTTCCTCAGATGTGGACTTAGACTTAGATTAACTCCCAAAGAGCTTAAACAAATAACTTTACCTTATATTAATATATTATATTCATGGGCTGGAGAGATGGCCAGTGGTTAAGAGTGCCAACTGCTCTTGCAGAGGACCAGGGTTCGATCCCCAGCACCCTCATGACGGCTGAGAACCGTCTTTAGCTCCAGTTCCAGGGGAATCAGACACCCTCTTCTGACCTCTGAGGCATTGCACAACACGATGCACAAAGCTACATGCAAACAGTACATTCGTACACATAAAAAGATAAATAAAATTAAAAATATATATTATATTCACCATTGACCAATAAGCACACTATATAGAAGTAAAATATACAATCGAATTAAAAATTTTCATGACATTTATCCATTCACACACACACTTGTGTATGTGCACACGTATGTTTGTGGGCGCGCTGCAATAGTGTTCACATGGAGGTCAGAGGACAACCTGGGGGAGTCCATTCTCTCCCTCTGCCATGTGGGTGCCAGGAATTGAACTCATCAGGCTTGGTGGCATGCACCCTTACCCACTGAGCCATTTCTCTAACCTAACAATTTGATTTTTTTTGATGCCAACTCTCATTGACTAAAGATTTTCTTTGAGATGTGCCTTGTACTCAGCGTGGTGTTGGGTACACTGCTCTCATAAGGGCTGTAGGTGCCTTTGTGATCATTAAGTGCAACCCTTTCATTTTCAACTTGAGGATGCTGAGGCCATCACAGGAAGGGGACTTGCCTAGTTGGTCCTTCCTCGTGTGGCAGAACCAGATCTTGAACCTAAGTCTTCTACTTAATCTAATAAATACTCATTGGATTAAATACAGCCATTAGATATCAATAGGACTGTCTACAAAGCACTGTGCAGATTCTCCCTGGAAGGACTCCATAACTGCTGTCCTAGGAATTTAACAGCAGGTCCGGAGTTGTTAACTCATTTTTCAGCTTGTCCATGACCCCACATGATATAGAGTGCCAGGCTGATGCAGGAAGGGATTTTTCTCCACCAGTCAGCCAGGTGGCTTATTTGAGCCCCCGGAGTAGCTGTTAATCAGGTTGCAATAGACTTCAGCATTTCACTCAGAACCTGTTGGCAATCCTAAAACTCTACCGGTGCTGTCATTGCTGCAAAATGAGCCGAGGTGATGGCCCCATCCGTTTCTGTTTTATTGAGGGATCCCTTCAGAATGGTTCCTGCCGCAGCATTAATGCAGACCTCAGCAGGGACCCCTTCCTCACCCTAAACTGCTCTCTTAAGGCACAAGTGATGTGCTCTGCTCCCAGAGATTTAATAGTGTCAAGGCACGAGCTAAATGCACTCTGTTTGGTGCCAGTCCAGTTCTGCCCATGCAAGCAGATGGCATTTGGAGCTTGGTAGTCTTCTTTAGGCTGTCAGAGCCTGTCTAATTTTTCTTCTTGCAACTTTGAAGAGGATTCTCTTGATTGCTCCCTGATTTTTTTTTAAATGAGACATAAATCTCTCCTGAACCCCTCTGCATCTTTCCACCAAACAGATCAAGCAGAACTATCACCTAACCCACTGAACACCTACTGTGTGCCAGATCTAATCGGAGCTGAGTATCTCAATGAAACTCGCAGCCACTTCATTCATCTCTTTGGGTGAGGAGACCGAGATTGGAGTGCGCTTAGGGATCTGGCACAAAATCATGCTGCTAAGAAATACTGCTGTCGGGATTATTTAAAACCCCACACAGTTTGGTTCTAGAGCTGGGGCCCTGTGTGACTGTTCTTTATGCTTTGTAATCCCATGAAATCAATGCACTTAGAATCTACTGACATCACTTCTACCGCCCATGCAAATGACCTCTAGTTACCTTGACAACAGAACATTTTTATCCATCAGGTCCCAGAATCACTGCTTAGGAATCATGGCTTTCTATAAAAAAGTATTTGAGACCTAAATATTATTGTCCTTGAGATAGTAAAACAAAATTGCAGAAAGGTAGCACGAGGGTTCTGTGACAGGACTGTTCAGTATCTCAAGTGAGTGCCAAGTGACAGAAGCAATCATGTTGTATAGAATTAATCGCTGAGAACTGTCTGGGGCTCCAATTCCAGGAAAACTCCAGTTCCAGGGGAATCCGACACCCTCTTCTGACCTCCGCAGCATTGCACGACACAGGTGCACAAACTTGCATGTAGACAGTGCATTCATACACATACAGAAATAAATAAAATTAATAAAAATAATTTTAAAAAAAAGAATTAATCCACATACACACAGGGTTAAGAGGAACATTGTAACTCTTTGTCAGTTGATTCAATGTAATACAAATTGCTGATATATATATGTATATATATATACATATATATGTATATATATATGTATATCAGCACATACACATGCATACACACACACACAAACAAAATCACAAAAGACTGGAAAGAGACTGGAGAGATGGCTTAGCAGTTAAGAGCACTGGCTGCTCTTGCAGAGGATCTGAGTTTGGTTCTCAGCACCCACATTGAGCCTACAAACCATTCTAATTTCAGATCCAGGGGATCTTCTGCACACTGCTGGCATTCCATGATATGAATGTATTTACATAGATGCAGGCAATACAGTCATGCACATAAAAAGTAAAACTAACCGGGTGTGGTGGTGCACGCCTTTAATCCTAGCACCTGGGAGGCAGAGGCAGGCAGATCTTTGTGAGTTCAAGAACAGCCTGGTCTACAGAGTGAGTTCCAGGCCAGCTGGGGCTACAAGGAGACCCTGTCTCGAAAAGACCAAAAAAAAAAAAAAAGTAAAACTAATAAAATATTTTTAAAATCACAAGTAAAAAGAAATAATTCTTAGGAATCTCTTAGTAATCTTACAGGGCAAAAGGGTTGTGTATGATCTGTATGTGAGTGTGTTATGAAGTATTTATTTATTTTTATTTATTTTTTTTATTTTTTTATTAATTTTATTTATTTCTGTATGTGTATGAATGTACTGTCTGCATGCAAGTGTGTGCACCCGTGTCGTGCAATGCCGCGGAGGTCAGAAGAGGGTGTCGGATTCCCCTGGAACTGGAGTTCTCCTGGAATTGGAGTTTCAGACGGTTCTCGGCTGCCATGTGGGTGCTGGGGATCGAACCCGGGTCCTCTGCAAGAGTGGTCGGCGCTCTTAACCGCTAGGCCATCTCTCCAGCCCAATTATGAAGTATTTATATACTGCAGGTGGGACCTTCTGAAGGGACACCACTGAGGGCCTATGAAAAATCTTAAAGCACCTCTGCCGCTTCCTTTTGGTGAAGGATGTGCACCAGAAACCAAAACGAAGCTTACCAGCTCTGCAGACGACCTCTTGGAGCATCCCAGTCCCTGCTCCTTTTGGCATCCCTTAACCTGCTAGTGCTCCACAAGATGGCACAATCTTTCTGAAGTTTGGCAATATGGATCTATGTCTTGAAATTCTTGTACCCTTTGACTCAGGAAATGAAAATGATCAGTTTGGGGTAGCTGATTAGCTCAGAGTGGTGAGGTTAGTGTCAATTTTAAAATTATTTCCTTGATGTTTTCCTATTTTTCCAAAATTCTTATAATTGAAGGAAATGTAACCTGAAAATAGCAGTTTATTAGAGGTCAGGAAAGGGACCCTTTTACTCCAAGTTCGGTGCTGTTCATACAACACAAAAATCTTGAACAATGAAATAGCACTAACCCAAGCAATGTGAATGTAAGACAGTTGCCACTGACGTAAACACATGTATCCTCAGAGCAGAACTGAGAGCTCAGAAATAACCTACGGACCAAAAATGTCATGATAATTCAATGAGAAATAACAGCTTTTTTTTTTTTTTTGGTCTTTTTGAGACAGGGTCTCCCTATAGCCCCAGTTGGTCTGGAACTCACTATGTAGTCTAGGCTGGCTTTGAACTCAGAGAGATCTGCCTGCTTCTGCTTCCTGAGTGCTCAAATTAAAGGCATCGGCCACCATGCCCAGCTGAAATAACAACAATTTTATGAATAGACAATGCTGGGTAAAGTGGATATCCACATGAGAAAAAATGAATTTGACCTCTGACCTCATACCTTATACAAAAAAAAATCAACTAAAAATAAATAAATATGGGGCTGGAGAGATGGCCCAGCAGTTGAGAGCGCCGGCTGCTCTTGCAGAGGACTCAGGTTCGATCCCCAGCACCCACATGGCGGCCGAGAACCATCTTTAACTCCAGTTCCAGGGGAATCCGACACCCTCTTCTGACCTCCACAGGTACACCAACCTACATGCAGACAGTATATTCATACACATAATAAAATAAATAAAAATTTAAAAATCCAAATGGGAGAGCTAAAACTACTTAATTCTTAGAATTAGACCTAACTAAGACCCTTTAAGCAACAGATTCTTAAATATGACACCAAAAGTAACAGAAGAAATAAGTAGATAATTGGAGTTCAGCAAAAAGCTTTATGTGTTAAAAGACATGATCAAGTAAATAGAAAACTCAAAATAGGAGGAACTCCTTGCAAATCATATATCTGATAAAAATCTAATATTCAGAATAGATAAAGAATGCTTACAGCACAGCCATCAGAAGGATAGCCCTATTGAAGACTAGGCAGGTGCTGGGATGTTGCTCAGGGGTAGCGCACCTGCCTTGCATGTGGCAAGGCCCTGAGCTCAATCCTTAGCATCACACAAAACAGCAAGAATCAGAAGAGCAAGAAAATGCAAAGGATTTGAATAGACAAGTCACCAAACAACATAAGCAAGAAACCGGCAGAGGCACAAAAGTATGCTCGGCCCCATTATTTATTAAAGAAATGCAAATAAAAACCACATCGAATTAGTCTGTGGAGAACAGTTTGATGATTCTTCAAAAATTTATCCATAGATTTTTTTTTCATATGACTCAGCAGTTCTACTCATAGGAAAACACACTCAGGAGAGTAAAAAACATATGTTTACACAAAAACTTGTTCACAGATAGTCAAAGACTGGAAACAACCAGAATGAAATGTAATGTATTCATACAACAGAATATTATCCAGCCATATAAGGGATTAATGCATGCTACAACATGAATCAACTTTGGAACATTTTGGTACATAAAGGAAGCCAGACACGGATACTGCATAATATAATGTCCCATTTACATGAAATATCTAGAAGAGCCAGATCTGCAGGTACAGGGTTTCTATTTGAGGGGGCTGGAAACATTCTGGAATTAAGTAATAATGAGGGGCTGGAGAGATGGCCTAGCAGTTAAGAGCGCCGACCGCTCTTACAGAGCACCCGGGTTCGATCCCCAGCACCCACATGGCGGCCGAAAACCGTCTGAAACTCCAATTCCAGGAGAACTCCAGTTCCAGGGGAATCCGAGACCCTCTTCTGACCTCCGCGGCATTGCACGACACGGGTGCACAAACCTGCATGCAGACAGTACATTGATACACATACCGAAATAAATAAAAAAAAGAAAAAAAAGAAAGAAAAGAAAAAAAAGTAATGATTAGGTGACTGTAGAGGTTTGGATGAGAATGCCCCCCAAGGTTCAAAGTAAACACTTGGCTCCAGTTGGTGACGCTGTTTGAGGAGAATTAGGAGACGTGGCCTGTTGGAGGAAGCACGTTACTGGGGGCAGGCTTTGAGGGGTCTTAGCCGTCCCAATTTCTAGTCTCTCCCTGTCTGTGCTTCCTGCCAGGGCTAGAAGATGTGAGCTCCCAGCTTTCGCTCCAGCTGCTTCCTGTTATGTTTCCGGGCCAAGATGAACTCTTAACTCTCTGGAACCGGAAGCCAAATAAAATAAACTCTTCCTTGCGAGTTGCCATGGTCATAGGGCTTTATCACAGCTACAGAAGAGTAGGTAATACAGTGATGGTTGTACAACCTTGTGAACACACTAAACACAATTAGTGAATCATATGGTATGTAAATTCCATTTCCAAAAATAAAAGTAAGGCTGCTGAGTCTGGACACTTCCATTCATCCCAGCTGGAGCAGAACTCGGTAGGATCCTCTTGATTAGTGGTTAGCATAGGAACTGAACCCCTGAGAGCTGAGAGCAACTGCATAGGAGACCCAGAGCCCGGCACGCAGGTGGCGGTGGGCCTCCGTGGGGTTGGCAGGTCCACAGGCTCGGAGCTCATCTCCCACACCCAGCCACGGTTTGCCCCAGCCTCTACCTTTCTCTCCTTGACTGCGCCGGACTCCTTAGGATGTAGCTCAGGTCCTGGGTTGCTCTTCACCAAGATTGATAGTAACTTCCACGAGGCTGCCCTCCAGAACGACTTTTTAAATACTAATGGAAACAGAGGTTTTAAAAGTTTTATTTTAAAATTTAGCCAATAAAGTTAAGGGTTTCTCGGGAAAATCAGCACTGGAGGGTTGCCATCCTCTCCTCCCCCAGAGCTTTGTCGGTGTTTCGTCTTCATTAAAGAGACTAAAGAGTTTCAAGATTCCCAGGCTGGGCCAACTGGGTGCACACCAAGTCCCCCACGCTCTTGGCGCGGTAGATCCAGCCCCCCCCCCCCCCCCCCCCCTTGCGTTCGTCACTCGCAGAGCTGGTTTCCCAGCCTTCCCTGCATGGGTTAAGGATCACCTGTGTTACTAATAATTGTTGTCTTTGGTAACTTCGAGTGGAACAGTAACAAAAGGTATAAATCACCCCCAAGGCTCTTAATTACTCGCATTAACAGTTGCTTTGTTACCCCGGATGCAGAGCTGTGCTCTGTGAGTACACACCGTGAGTTCAGAGGTACCGTCCTGGCTTCAAGCCAGGACTTAAAATAAGCTATGCTAAACGGATGGCGCAGTTGTTCCCCGGGACTCTCTCTGGGTTTGGGTTTGTAGGCCTTGGTGCACCCGGAGCAGTCTGGGGTCTGCATATCTTCCAGGAGCTCGGAGGGGCCCATCCTGGCTCTCGCTACACTTACTACAGATTTAGTTTTGCTTTTGGTATCAGTCTTTTCTTCCTTGCTCCATCTCCTTATCCTCCCCAACTATTACAAATCTTTCTCCTTTTTATCTATGCAGTTTGTAGCTGCCAAAAACTAGATCTGCAACAATTAAAAGGAAAATCCTGAGAAGCGAGCAAGCTACTGACCTGGACTTTGGGACCGCAAATTTGCAGCTGTCGAGTCTTCCTTTTCCAAAAATCTGTCATTGTGCCCGAGTTGCCCCACAGTCAAACCTCAGCTCCTTAGTGAGGAATTCCAGAAGCCTCTGGTGTGGTTCCAACATCCTCCGAGGCCCCCTCCAGCTGTCCAGTTCCCATTGTGATCTCTGATCCCCAGGGGCACAGGCTTTGAAGATGGAAAGACCAGTGTGACCTCACTGTGTGACCTCTGACATGTCATTTGCACATGCTGGGCCTGCAATGACCCCCGGTACCAACCCCAGAGATCCAGAGGATTGGAAGACACATGACAGTGCTGCCACCCTGACAGCTGGGACCTCTGAAGAACACCATTGCTCTCACACCCTTGCAGTCAGAACACCCTGATGTCTCAGTAGCACCTGCCCCATGCTGCTTCTTGCCTCTCTCACCCAGATCTTTAGCACTAAGGTTGAGTCTCTAAGACATTTTTCATTCTGCCTTTCTTTAGTTTGTTTCTTCTTTTGCTACCTTTCTGAGGTCAGAGATCGGACCTTATGTTCGTGGAGTGAATAAACAAATAATAAAGAAATATACATCTAGTGAACGCATACCATAAAGAAGTAGTAAACCTTTTCTGGACATCCTGAAGTACATCTTGAAACTGCTACCTACCAGGAATATTCTCAGAGACATTAAAGAATTCACTTACAGGGGCTGGAGAGATAGCCTAGCGGTTAAGAGCGCCGACTGCTCTTGCAGAGGACCCAGGTTCGATCCCCAGCACCCACATAGCGGCTGAGAACTGTCTGTAACTCCAATTCCAGGAGAACTCTAGTTCCAGGGGAATCCAACGCCCTCTTCTGACCTCCTCGGCATTGCACGACATGGGTGCACAAACCTGCATGCAGACAGTACATTCATACACATAGAAAAAAAAAAAGAATTCACTTACATGTGGTAGCAAAAAGTATGCTGCTGTCCTGTCCTGTCGGGTCTTCCCTACCACTCTCCAACTGAAGAAACTAGAACCTCCTTGAATTCCATCTCATTGACTTTCCCAACACTTGATCACATGGCTCTTCTTCCAGTCAGCCAGCTCCACCTCTCCCTGAGATCCAGGAAAATCTATCAGAATGTCTCTGGGACATAAGAAGAAAATGCAAGTCAATTGGTATGATCATAGAACTAAAAGCAGACCTCTCTGCCTCTCTCTCTCTCTCTCTCTCTCTCTCTCTCTCTCTCTCCTCTTTCATAGACACACACATTTACAAATCAAGTCATCAAAGTCTTAATAGCACATTTATCTTTGGGTAGTAAATATTTGGATGATGTTAATTTTTTCTGTGTTGGTTTTAAAGTCTCTACAATGAACATATATTGCCATTGTAATTAGAAAAAAAGTTAGGGGGCTAGAGAGATGGCTTAGCGGTTAAGAGTGCCAACTGCTCTTGCAGAGGACCCAAGTTTGATTCCCAGCACCCACATGGCAGCTAAGAACCATCTTTAAACCAGGTGTGATAGTGCACACCTTTAATCCTAGCACTCGGGAGGCAGAGGCAGATGGATCTCTGTGAGTTCAGGGCCAGCCTCGTCTACAGAGTGAGTTCCAGGCCAGCTAGGGCTATAGGGGCACCCTGTCTCAAAAAAAAAAAAATAATAATAAAGAAAAAAGTTATCAAGAGAGTCCCATGGGGTTGGAGGTGGGTGTGTGTGGGATCCCTATTCATAGAAAGCAGACTCTCTAGCTTATTCTAACATTAAATACTCAATTCTACCAAATCCACAGAATAGTCTTGTCTTCTGTGTGGCCAATTTCTTTATAAATCTGATTCACCTGGAGAAGCACTGTGCACTGACGCCTACCAGCACCCTCATCTTGGCAACCTAATGGCTCTTGCAGTTCCAAGTGCCTGGGCAAGCACTGACTTCCGGGAGAGGAAGGGGATCAGTGGAAGTAGGAGGAGCCAGCAGTGTAACAAGGATGAAGCTGGGGACATGGTGGGCACGCCTTTAATTCCAGCACCTGGGAGGCAGAGGCAGGCGGATCTTTGTGAGTTCAAGGCCAGCCTGGTTTACAGAGTGAGTTCCAGGACAGCTGGGGCTACAGGGAGACCCTGTCTCGAAAAGACAAAAAAAAAAAAAGACCAAACAAACAAACAAACAAAAAAACAAGGATGAACAGCACCAAAGTACTTTAAATGCACGTATGAAATGTCATAAAGAACTATTATTATGTACAATTAATATAAGATGATAAAAACGTTACAAAACAATGATATGGGTCTGTACCCAGAAATGGGACCAGTTAGACAGATGGGAGACAGAAACCTGCAGAGAGAAAAGTTCTTGCACTTGGAGGCAGACATTTCCAAAGTCACAACCTGATGGGAACTCAAGAGACTGACTGGTAGCCAGCTGGTACCCAGGACCTTAGGCAGCATGCCGTCCTAATTTCTGAATCGTTATTACATTGTCTTAATCAAATTTTTCAAATCATTTTTAAAGGGATAGTACAAGTTCTTTTGTGGATCTTTTTGTAGTGGTACAATTTTATTTCTTTGCTAAGGCAAAAAGTAAAACTATAATTCATTGTAAATGCTATATATTCCTATAAGTTACAGGCAAGTTGCTTACAAAATATAGTCTCAGAAGTTTGGGCAATCTTGTAGTTAAGTGTTATTGGCAGAAAATAACAACTTTGAGTTTGGTCCTCTACGTATAAAAGACAAGAAAGCTTCTTGTGGCTTGACAATTTATAAAGTAAACTCAGACAGGAAACGTGTGGGAAAAGAAAAGGCTGTGAAATCTTTCCCTGAATCTGGGCTAGGAACACCATGGTAAAAATCTAGAGTACTGCCAGGCGTGGTGGCCCACGCCTTTAATTCCAGCACCTGGGAGGCAGAGGCAGGCAGATCTCTGTGAGTTCAAGGCCAGCCTGATTTGCAGAGTGAGTTCCAGGCCAGCTGAGATTAAAAGGAGACCCTGTCTCAAAAAGACCAAGACGACAATTAAGGAAAATGCCAGATCTGTGAGATGAAAACTAGCAAGTAAGTCATGGGTAAGAGGAAGTATATGCAAAAGATGTATCTGATAAAGGCTATTACCCAGAGAAGATGTACAGGTGGCAAATCGGCATCTGAAAAAAAAATGTTTAACATCACATCATCCAGTTCTTGCAACTCACCAAACAATGGGATAGTGTTATTTGCCTATTAAATTAAAACAATGATCCCACTTTCATTGGTATTCAACAGCTTCTTCCAAAATAAGTGCTCTCTTTACCTACAATCCAGCTGCTGAGATCCTTGGTATTCAATGTCTTCCAAACCTTTCTCCATATAAAAACTTGCATGTGACTACTCCTAATTGCTGAAATTTGGGAGTAGTCAAAATGTCCCTCCATATGTGAATGGACACGTCAACTGTGGTAACCCAGACAACAGAACATGAAAAGAAGTGAACTAGTAAGCTGTCAGGGCTCAGAACACAGTACTTCAAAATACGGTGGCACATGATTCCAAAATTATGGCACAGTGATCATTTCAAGCTGAAGGAAACTGAAAACGCCAAGGACAGAAAGGTGTCCCCAGCCCTCTGCCACCTCTGCTCCCCAGAAGTTCCTCCCAGGACATAGTCAGAGAGAAAAGATGTTATCCAGGGAGGCCGAGAATCTAAACCACCGGGCTTGCTGTTCTCCCAGTTTGTCATTGGGCCACACCCCTTTTTGCACAATTGTCTTCTACATGTCTGCACATTCTTCACCAAACCTAACTATAAGAACACCCAGTTTTCTCTGGGTCTCAGGAACTTCACCGCTAAGGGATCTAATGTCATATAAAACTTTGGTTAACTAAATTTGTTATGTTTTTCTCTTATCAATCTGACTTCTTTTTTTTTAATTTTTTATTTATTTCTGTATGAGTATGAATGTACTGTCTGCATGCAAGTTTGTGCACCGATGTCGTGCAATGCTGCGGAGGTCAGAAGAGGGTGTCGGACTCCCCTGGAACTGGAGTTCTCCTGGAATTGGAGTTTCAGATGGTTCTCGGCCGCCATGTGGGTGCTGGGGATTGAACCCTGGTCCTCTGTAAGAGCGGTCGGCGCTCTTAACCGCTAGGCCTTCTCTCCAGTCCTCAATCTGACTTCTATTACAGCATGTCAGCCGAACCTTTTTACATGGGTCAGGAAAAGATATTCCTTTATCTCCCTTACAAAGCCAAGAAAAGACTTTCATGAAAAATAGTGAAAAGTGAAAGAATTCACTCTGAAAAGGCTGAGTACACAGTAAGAGAACTGGGGGAACTGCATGCAGGTCAGCAGTGTCTAGAGTCCAGTAAGAGGAAAGGATAAGTAGACAAAGCACAGGAGTAGAGGGCAGCAAACCTACCCTGTAAGAAACACTAGCAGATACATGTCATAATACAGTTATCAAAACCGACATAATGTACACCACTGTGTGTGTGTGTGTGTGTGTGTGTGTGTGTGCAATGAGATACTGATAGATCTCTCCCCCCTTGCTGAGTATTTGTGTATATAAGGAATATATTGGTAACTTTACTTTCCACCAGGCTTTTTTTTTTTGAGACAGGGTTTCCCTTTAGTCCCAGCTGGCCTGGAGCTCCCTATGTAGACAGAGATCTGCCTGCCTCTGCCTCTGCCTCATTAAAGGCCTCCATCACCACGCCCGGCTCTAAAACAGGCCATTTTAAACTTGTTTCACTCACAACTCATTTTTACCCAAGACATTTTATACAACTCTGAGTATATACATTTATGAAACAGGAAAATAAAACTATTCCTGATAATAAATCTTTTAAAACAATTTTTTGATAGACATATAATTTTACTATGTATTAAAGACAAAAACAAATGTGCATACTAGTGAGGTGGATGTGTTCCTTTTTATGTAAAAATTTCATCTTGGCTTAATATTTGATACTTACAAAACACAGAGCATCTTCAACACTTTTCAAAAGTGGATCAATAGTTTTATTTTAGTCATCAAAGTGAGGACTGTCAGTTTGCATAAATGGTAATACAAAATGGCAGAAATGTGTTTAAGTCATTTCAGAAGTTGTTAAAAATCCTGTTCTAATCTTGAGTTAAAATTCATTTACCAACTTTTAAAAAATGAAACTCAAGTCAGTAACTCAAACAGCAGTTTAAAATTCAAACATTCTAACACAATGCAATCCAAAGATATACTAATGTGATACTTACATGCTGGGGGGTGATAGCAGGAAAACACTAAAAGTCATTTTTTGTAATTAAACAATTCTGTTTCTACAAGAGCAGAAAACTCTGTCAATAATAAAACACTGCAGTTCATAACATACCATAGCCTCTATTGGTGCCCAGGTGTTTCAGGCAGAGTTTATTCATGTGGCATGCTGGTAAGCTCAGTGCAAAGTGCACATATTGTGTATTCAGCCCCAAGGCTGTGAAGTTGTACAAAGCAACACAGGTAAGCACTGTAACAGCTTGGATTCTTTAAGTGTTTGGTTTTGAATTAGTCTTTGGCTGTTGAACAGTCAGAAAGCTTTTACTGTGGCCAAATTTTTCACAACCCAGCATTCAGTTATATGACTTCATATAACACAGAAAAAGCTATATGCTAAGAATTAAAACCTGTTTGGAGAATATAGAAAATTATATGTGCCTATGTAATCATTATCACTCTTTTTCTTTATAGGACTAATTGGAGGAAAATAATGAGGTTTGGAGGATGTTTCTCCCCGAGTTTCTCGGGCCCCACATGCCAGAGCTCCTGGGCCTTCCCTGCCACACAGTAAGCATGGTGTTGAATTCTGTGGGTGAGCCTTGAAGCAGTCCCTGCCTTAAGAAGTTTTGGATTCAAAATGGAAAGGAGGGATTGAATAACCACACTAGTGACTGGCTGAATGGTGATGATGTCTCTAAAGCGCCTGTTGGGGGATCAAGCCACGTGGCTGCGGACCCTGAAGATGGCTCCAATGTACTCTGCAACCTCACTGTTGAATGGGGTAGGCTGAGGTGCATTTTGAGGCTATAGGGTTGGATGGAAGCTGAATGTAGGAATCACCATGGGTCTGAAGGACAAGGAGTTTAGGGTATGCAGGAGGAGTGGAAAGGCCCAGATGGTGGTGGGACAGAGGCAAGAGTAGAGGTCAAAGATGTGGCTAGAGCAGACGCAGGGGACAGATGCTATTTAAATTACCCTAAAAAGAGAGAATCATGATGTCTTGCCTGTCATATGTTTCTAGAACCTATTCATCATAAATGGCTCAATCAACATTTGAAAGGAAAAAACTAGAAAGGTAGAGACACTCATTCATGCAATTATGTGTTATGTAATAAATAGAATTCCAGCCCTCTGAAATTGATAATGTACCCATTTCAAACAATTCACTTCTGGATGAAGTTCTCATTACAATCATCACCATCATTATCTATTGTTAATCAAAGAATCATTTTCTCCTAAAATAATAGCAAAACATATGTTTTTAGAAAATTTTACTATAATCTCAAATCAGGATATTTTCCAATTTCTGTGTTCAAGATTTGGGACGTGACTTTACTTTCCATGCTCACTGTCTGAAAATTTATGTGCCTCTCCTGATGAGAGATATAAAACTCAACAGCAACTTTACTACTCATGATGGGAGGTATTGGCTTTTATTTGTAACCATTGCTCTTTAATGACCTAAATAGCTTCTGTACTTCCAGCCCAGACAAAAGAATATTGATTTTTTCCTCCCTTTTCTTGCTAGTAAAATCTTCTTGGTAAAGGAGTGACTCAGCTAACCTGACTGCTTCGGCGTCTTTCTCCGCTCAGGTTTCAGGACACAGAAATGCAGGGAATGAAGTGACTTCTTGCTGACAGTATGCGATCCCAACTGACTTCTTGCTCAGAGTCCCAGAGAAGTTCTTTTTCTGATGCTTTGTAATAATGGCCTCTTGGACAGTTAGAAAAAAAATGACAAAGTCTCCTTTGGCTCAGGAGAAAATGCGTCTTCAAATGAAGCAGGGAGCTGTAGGCAGTGACTACACTTAGGAACTGAATAAAGAGAGAGGATTAGAATGTGGTTGCTTCTTAGGACCCTGGGCAAATACTGCAAAACAGGAGATGGAAACAGAAGAGTAAACTGATAAGGACTAAGATAATTCTCCCCCAGCTTAGCTCAGTGCTGGGCTCCTGAGCAGCCCTGGACAAGCTCCTCACCACATAAGGACATTCTCTGGTCATCCCACAACTCATAGGTCTCTGCCCTGGGGTTGATTTGAAAATGCATGTTGAATGGAGAAGGATGAAGAAAGAATGTAGGATCCAGAGGCAAACAAGCCAAACCAATGCGTTGTAGCTGCTGCATACCAGAAAGGGGACAGATACGCACCACCTCGAAGTCAGCCATCTTGTAGTTGGCAGAGTTGGTCAGAATACCACAGGCCATGTGCACCTGGGATCTGAAGAAGAGGATGTCGAGGTCAGGGGGCTCCAAAGCTACAGCCAGTAGGACTCTTTGCCTGTTTGGTAAACCTGGTTGTGTGAGAACACAGCCACACCTGTTCATTTTTGAGTCACCTCTAGCTGCTTTCTGTTACAATGTCAGAGGAAACAGAGACAGTACGATGACCCGGCTAAAATGTTTACTTCCTGGACCTTTATCAGAAAAATGTCTTCCCCAAAAAAGAGAGGTGGCTCAGAGGGTAGAGGTACCTGTGTATAGGTCTGATGACCCGAGTTTCATCCCTAGATCCCATGAAGCAGCAGGAAAGAATAGACTCCTGAGAGTTGTGCCTTGACTTCTACATGCATGCTGTGGTACATGCATCCCTGCATGGGGACACACACACACACACACACACACACAACCAAGTAATTTAATTTTTATTTTTTATTTTATAGTCTTTTTTTATTAATGCTTTGTGTATTTCATAGATCATTGTTACAATTCAGGTCATCAATTCCCTTCCCTCCCCCCCACCCACCCCCATCCCGGATCATGCATTCTGCCATAACTTTCCTGCATCTTTCTCTGTTTTGTTTGCTCTTTTTTTTTTAACAATAAGTGATAATTTATGAGTACAAGCCTACCCATTCATGTAAAACCATTTGCAAGCAGTTGTGCCAAACCCACACACCCATGGGTCCCACCATCCAGCAGGGGGGCCTTGTATGTTTCAATCAAGTTGATCCTAATAGTGTCCAGACGATATTGTCATGTCTTACCATCACCCCAATGCCAGCCCTGTCATTCTACCATGCCACCTCTCTCGAGAGTGTTCCTAGGCTTAAAAGTGCAACAGGTGGACGAGAAGCAAAAACAGTCTACTTTCTCTGGCGTTGTCTTGGACTTTGGTCAATCTGGCTGTTTCCCTTTCAATGGTCTGACAGTTGTCCAGGAATAACCTTCGATCTACTAAGAAGCACACACAATTAGATATATAGTTTTAAACAGACGAATTGTTTGTATGGCTACGGTTACTTTTTTGTATAGACACAGATGTTTGGATGTATGTTAATCCATGAATTACATTTTTTTTTCTGTAAAATAGCAGGGTCTTACGTGTTTTATAACAATCCCTAACCACTAGAGAGATGTAACTTTTGCAATCAGCCATGGGTATTCCTCCATAGGAGAGAGCCAATTCACAGTTAGATTTGGGACAATAGAGGCATTTAGCTGCCATGCTGGACAGTATTTCCAGGCAGTGATTATGTAGCTGCGTGCTGACAGAGGAGTCTTTCTTGACTCAAGGAGACCATATTGGCTTTATTTGTTTAGCCTTTGGAGAAACACTCTCTGGTATTCCAGAACCATACTCTACACCTTGCAAGTGTGGTCTCAATCATCTTTTCCCATGTTTACATCAGGTCTTCGACAGCGGGCTTATCGCCACTCTTCTTGCAAGTATCCCAGTTTGGAGACAAGGAGCCTTTACCTTTGTGGGCTAGGATCCCCTGGCCAACATCTCCGTGCTAGAATAATCCATTGCTGATGTCCAGAGCTCCTGTAGTAATATATTTTGACTTAAAAGTGCATAGCTTAAAGATTTAGTAGTATATTGGTTCTGAAGAGAGAATAAATCCTTTTCACATCGCACCTATGTCTATCATCAATTAAAGAAGGCGGTTTTACACGGTTTTATGAGAGATTACTTCATAACATTGGTTCCCAATTTACAGCGGAGAATGACCTTATCATCATCATCAATATTTTTGTCTCCTTGTTCTATGGGGGGAGGTAAGAAGTCCCTCATATTAAAACCCTTGCGGTACCTAAAGGTAAGTTTCGTTAGGACTCATTGTAAATAGTTGTTACAAGTAGGATCCACAGAAGGGTTTGATGTTTGTAGCAATCTGAGGCTTTTCTTCCTTTCAATGTTCAGACGGGCCAAGCTTTCTGCTGGCGCTTTCTGGAACATCCTACTCAATGCAAAGCTGTATTTTTTCTTTCTCGGCCATTAAGTTGGTGACATTTTGACTTATTGGAACATACAAATCTTTTCCT
Organism: Rhizomys pruinosus; assembly: GCA_009823505.1. Classification (NCBI taxonomy): domain Eukaryota; kingdom Metazoa; phylum Chordata; class Mammalia; order Rodentia; family Spalacidae; genus Rhizomys; species Rhizomys pruinosus. The sequence continues at coordinate 1,570,881 of VZQC01009277.1, read as the reverse complement.
GTAGTTAGTTTTAAGATTTGAATTGCAAGGTTTTTGACAAAAAGGTTTCATATCTATCTGTATCCCCCTTTTTTATTTTAGGTTTTTGTTTTTTTTGACCCATGAGTCTCAAAAAAGCAGTTGTATTATACATACCTCTAGGGTGGAATCAAGGCACAGATTTCATCTAATTCACCCATGCTATTTTGGGTGACTGTATGTGATTAACTTGGGATGCAAACTTAATTTTCAAGTTAAATCGTCCTATAGGTGAGAGAGAATGCCACAAGGTGATACTGTACAACAGAAAAATTATAGAGAACATTTGTATGTGCCAATCCCAACATTATTGTTATGTAGATTTTGAGTAAAACAAATGTGGATGACAGCAATTTATATCTCCAATTAACTCAGATGCATTACTGTTTTTATGAGAGCCTTTAAACCAATGTTGTTTAATATACACATATTTACTTTTACTAAGTCCTAAAACACCATGTAACCTGTAGACAGAGTCTGGGCAAAACTGGATACTTGTTGAACTCATGTCAATTAAATACGAATTAATCGAATATACACCCGTGTCCCTCTTCCGCCCCTCCCACCCTTCCCGATTCACCATTTCAGTCAGTTTTCTATTGTAGTCTTTCTGTTGTTGTTCTTTTAATATGCATCCCTCTCCACAAGAAATAGTTATAACTGGGTTATTGGCACTAGCATCCACATATGAGGGATACCATTTGTCATTTGTTTTTCTGGGACTGTGTTACTTCACTTAACATAATGTCTTCTAGCTCCATCCATTTACCTGCAAAGTTCATGATGTTGTCTGTAATTAAATTTTTAAAAATGTCTTCCCACTCTTATTTTAGGTCAAAATCAGGAAGAGGAACAAGCCTGGCATGGAAGCAGACAGATAGGATTCAGCTGGCATTGTGGGGGATTTCCAGTCGGAGGCATACCTCTGAATCTCACACCTGTGAAGTGTTAGATCTGGAAGGACCTTAAGAGCTCAAGGACCACCTCAGTAGCTGTAGAAGGAAAGACATTGGACCAGAGAGTGGAAGGGACTCACAGTCTCGCCAACCGTGAGAGAGCAGGACTAGCAGACCTGTGGGCAGCAGGCTTGGGCTGGCGGGAGCTACTGCAGTGGGGTGAGTCTGCGTCCTGACTAGGGCAGGGGCAGAGTCCCTGGAGTCCCTGACCTCTTGAGCCAACTGTATTCTTTTAAAAATGACAATATCTAGGGCCAGTGAGATGGCTCAGGAGGGAAAAGTGTTTGGTTCAAAGCCTGATGACCTGAGATCCTTCCCTAGAATCCGTGTACAGTTGGAAACAGAGTCTTGACTCCAGGACTCCACTGAGTTGTCCTCCGACCTCCACAGGTGCGTTACAGGATACACACACACACACACACACACACACACACACACTCCTATGCGCATGCACATGAATGATGATGATGATGATGATGATGATGATGATAAATTAAATGGATTTTTTTTTTAAAAAGAAAGGGCAACATCTGGATAAAAAACAGAAAGGATAACTTTCGACCTTTCTGCCTTCTGCACTTATGGCTGATTTGACATTAAATAAGTGCAAGCCAATGTCATCCAACTCAAAATTAATGGTGCAAGAAGCAGGGAGGGGCAGGGGTGGTGGTACATGCCTTTAATCCCAGCACTCAGGAGACAGAAGCTGGTGGATCTCTGTGAGATCGATGCCAGGTTGGTCTACATGGAGTTCCAAGACAGCTGGGGCTACGGGGAGACCCTGTTTCAAAACCAAAGAGACACAGAGAGAAAGAAGTGTGGGGAGATAGAAGCACCTGCTAGATGAGAGTCTTTCTTTTAATCCTCCCCAAAAGCCTCCTGGAGAAAGTTTTAATACACCCATTAAGCATTCTGTCACTTGGCAATGCCTACTCCCAAGGCAATTCCAAAGCATAACATTCAGGCTAAATAATTAAATAAAGATCAGTGCCTAGAGGGCCTTAGGGCCTCTCCAACCAACGTTCATGGCAAGTAAACAACAGTTTCTTAAACTCCAGAGGTTTGGGGTTTGAAAGGTTACCTAAGTCCCTTGTGCAGGGAGAGGCTTTACTATTTGTGCTCTGAACAAACAGTCCTCTTTAGTGTGAACCACCATACATCGTGGACTAAACACCACAAAAATAGCCAACATTTGGTCAGGCTTGACATGTGACAGACAGAGTTTTCTACAGTTAAACCATTCACCATGACAAGTACTGTTCTCATCCTAACTTTACCTGTAAGACAGTTGAGCCCCATCAGGATTAATGTCAATGACCTTTTCTAATATCACAGAGCCAGTAAATGGCACAGCTATGACCTGAACAAGGTCATCTAGTTCCAGACATGGGGCAGCACTACCCCAAATGGTTCTGGGTTTTATTTAGGGTGGTGGTTTTCAACTTGGCTGCAAGTTAGCCTCACTTGGGGACTTTTCCAAAATGGTGATGACCAATTTAAGAATGGAGCCTATCTTGTGAAAGATCTCTCTGTCATTCTGATACAAAGAGAGTCACAAACAGCAACTTGCAGTTATCTACCATTTCTAATATTTCCCCAGAAAGATGAAACAAAAGAGATTTTTCAGTATTTCCGTCTCTTATACTAATGGGCGCTATATGCAAAGCACACATGATAGGCACAGCCACAGCCACAGCACATCTTACCACGCAAGTACCGAAAGCCATTTGCATTTGGTTTTCCTGTCAGAGTAGCTGCAGCATGTAAAGTGCTCATTACTACTGTATTACTACTGTATTATTACTTCTGTATTATTACCACCGTATTACTACTATATTATTACCACTATATTACTACTGGATTACTACTAATGTATTACTGCTGTATTATTACTACTGTGTTATTGCTGTATTATTACTATTATATTACTGCTATAGTACTACTATTGTAGTATTATTACTGTTGTATTACTATTGTATTATTATTACTGTATTACTACTACTGTATGATTACTACTGCATCATTACTACTGTATTACTACTATATTATTACTATTGTATTATTATTGTATTATTACTACTGTATTACTACTACTGTATTACTACTACTGTATCATTACTACTGCATCATTACTACTGTATCATTACTATTGTATTATTACTACTGTATTACTATTGCTGTATTACTACTACTGCATCATTACTACTTTATTATTACTACTGTATTACTACTACTGTATTACTACTGCTGTATTATTACTACTGTATCATTACTACTATATTATTACTACTGTATTATTACTACTGTATCATTACTATTGTATTATTACTACTGTATTACTACTACTGTATTACTACTACTGCATCATTACTACTGTATTATTACTACTGTATTATTACTACTACTGTATTACTACTGCTGTATTATTACTACTGTATCATTACTACTATATCATTACTACTGTATTATTATATCTTTATATTATATCTTTATATTATATTATATCTATTATATAATAATATAATAATATAATAATAATATATTATTATATTATATTATATCTTTATATTATATCTATTATATAATATATTATTATATTATACTGTATTATTATATACATATTATTATATGTATATATATTATTATATATACATATAATATATGTAGTATAATATATTATATTATATAATATATCATTACTACTGTATTATTACTACTGTATTATTACTACTGTATTATTGTGGCCTTCATCCTACATGTGAAAATCCTGCTGCTGAGCATCTGTTCTTCTATTGAAAAGAATGGGAGCAGGTTGTTGTTATTTTCTGAACTCTGTTTTTTTTTTAAACTTCAGTAGTTCCTCATTATCTCTGCCTTTTTTCCTGGCCAGGACCTGAGTCTAAGCAGGGCAACTTTGGTAGTAACTGTATAAAAAGAACTCATGGGAAAAGACTGCCTTGACTTTAAACAGTCAAAGGAACAAAAGCAGACATTTCTCACACCTAGGCAAGCACTTTCTAAAGGGAAGTCTAGGAAGTTTACCCGTGGAGATGGTAACTATACTCACACCAGCCCATTCTCTTTCACCCAAGTCACTTACATGTCACTGGCTCGATTGCAGGTGCCTCCGTTGCTAGTCTACAAAGGACATTTCATATTCAAACCTCAACAGTCAGCTTCCATGACTCTATGGGGAATACTGTAGGGAACAGTGCACGTGCTCTTGATAACTTGACCCAAGTTTATCAAGGTTACCTGGAGAACCACTCTCATTTACAGCTTTGTGTTGACTGTGAGGACCTGGCTGACAGGAGTAAGATGTCCTTGTCATCTTTCTCATCATATATTGTTTTCTTCTTCCTGGGAATCTACTCAAGACAATCATATAAGTATTTAAAAGAATTTGCTAAGTAAAAAATATTTGATAATAAAATAATAAGGACTAGTAATTCAGACACAAGTCTGAACCCCGTGTCTAATCGAAGCTAATAAGTTGCTTGTTGGGCCACAACTTTTCTGTGCCTTTTTGCCTGCCAAGTTTAGGGTTGAATCAACACATGTCTATCAGTCGCTGATTATCTACTTTTCTTATTGCTGTGATAAATACTTGAAAAGAAGCAATTTAAGGAAGAAGGGTTTGTTCTGGATTATACTCAGAGAAGATGCACTCCATCATGGTGGGGGGGGGTCATGGTGTCAGCAATGGGACACCACAGCCAGGAAGCTGTGAGAACAGGAAGTGAGGCTCCAGGGCTGGCTGGGATGACACACTTCCTTTCAGCAGGGCTTCACCTTCTAAAGCTTCCACAGCTTTCAAACAGTGCCACCAGCTGAGTACCAAGTGTGCAAACACTATCCCACAAGGGACATTTCATATTCAAACCATAACAGCGTCCATAACCCTACAGGGAATACTGTAGAAAACAGAATACTGTAGAGTCCATGTGCACTTGCTCCTTGGCCCATGATGGGGTTATGTCATGTTGAAAAAAATCATAATCATTTTTGTTTTGGTCCTTTTGAGACAGGGTCTCCCTGTAGTCCCAGCTGGCCTGGAGCTCACCCTGTAGACCAGGCTGGCCTTGAACTCACAAAGATCTGCCTGCCTCTGCCTCCTAAGTGCTGGGATTAAAGACATGTGCCTTCGAGTATATGTTTTTAAAGTATTTGCCTATGATTGTCTGGATCTGTCTGGATTATATGTTGTGATGTTTCACTTTTTTTTTCCAAAGCCAATTTTTATTGAAGCTTTGTGCATTTCATACAAAATTTCCAATCAAGTCTAGACCCATTCCACCTTCCTTGCCCCCCAAATCAGAGCTCATGCATTCTGACAAACATGTTTTTCATCTTTTTCTCAGTCTTTTTAAAACTTTCAATGCAAAAGTTTACTGTTTCGGGCAGAAGTTCACCATTTCAGTCAATTCTTTGACCTAATCTTTTGTTGTTGTTGATGATGTTGTTGTTCCTTCCAATTTGCATCACTCCAAAATATGCATATATGCATGCCAGATATATCAAGATTGTGACATCATAGGTTTTAGCATCTTCAGCTTATGTTTTCTTTTTTTTCTTTATTAGGCTGAAAGATGTCATGTTTTCCTTTTTTTGGTCATGTTTTCCTTAAGGAAGTGTTTGAAGGCTCCTCCTTGGCAAGCCCAAACAACTATCAGTCCTGCCCTTGTGCTCCACAATGGGGTCTTCCCTTCCCATGGTCACCAAATGAAGTCCGATAAGCACCATGTCATCTTGATCTTCCTGTACTGGTCACTGTGATACAGCCTGGGTAGTTCAACAATGGCAGTCTATACTCTGAAGAGACTGAAACCCCAATAGTTGCTCAGTCCACAAGTTGGATGTCTCAGCAGTCCCCATCTGGCACTGAAGGTTTGGAGGATTCTTGGAGACACATGAGTCTTCAGTCCATATTGGAAGGTTGAAAAGCTGTGTCTCATGTCTTTGAAGGATGGCAAAAGCAGTGGCAGCCACAGGGTAGCCACACTTGCCAGTAAGAATTGAAGACAGGCAAAACAACAGTGCATTTTTTTCTTTTTTTACTTTTTGTCTTTTTACTAAGATCTCAGATCTCAAGTTTTATACCTGAAGTACAATTTCTCAGGCCTTACTAATGATTTATTTCTGGTTATACTTTCCTTTTGGATGTTCAAGGCCACATAGCCCAGATTAATCAAGGTTTTTGTTTTCTCAAGATCAGCTGAAGATGTGGTCCTCAGATTGGGGAATGGGGGAGGTGTTGGCTCCTTTTGGCTTTTCATTTACCAGGTCCATCTACTTGAGGACCAAGTCAGGTCTTGCTAGACCAAGCTTCCCTTTTTGAAGCATGAGCAGACTTTCCTCTTTATAGACTGGACAATGGCTGAAGTCCCATTAGTGGATCTCCAAGACCTCCCTGCACAGGAAGACTGGTGATTTACATTTGCAGGACATTATAAGAGATGCCCCCATGTATAGCCCTCTGGGACTTAGTTGACCTCTGAGGGCAAGGAACAAAGTTATCCCTTAAGTCCCTTGGCCAAATTGGTATGGGCATTAAGTATGGTTGTTAAGCATCCAGAAAGGCTAAGTTACACCAGCCTGATACTTTTAACTACTGTATAATATTTTAGAAAAGGCTTGGACAAAAGCTCAAGCAGCATTGTATAAGAAATACTCAAAATACTAAAAAGCACTCCCATAAAATAAATACTGTGGTTAGACACAACGTCATGACAAACTAGTTTTTCTCTCTCTCATCCTTTTGATCTTATGCATACATACCCTCTGCCTATTTACCAAAAATTCCTAACTCTAAAAAAGGTAGCTTAATTATAGAACCTGTTAAGAGATTCACAATACAAGAGCATAATTGTTTTCAGATCACAAGGAATATAATAACATTATGATGCTCAGTTTGCCTTACACCTAGGTACTTGGTACTAGCATCCACAGATGTATGGATACCACTCATCGTTTATTGTTTACTGTTTCTTCTCACTCCAGAATCTTCTAGTTCTATCCATTTACTGCAAAGCTCATGATGTCATCTTTTGCTTAACTGCTGCATAGAACTTCCATTGTGTAATGTACCACATTTTCTCTAATCCACTCGTGCAGTTTGAGGGGCACTGGGTTGGGTTTCCCTGCATCGCTATTGTGAAGAGAGCTGAGTAAAAAAAAAAACATGGCTGTGCATGTACTCTGCAGTTAATAAGATCTTTGGCATATACCTATGGGAGTGTAATACTGGGTTCAGGTGCAAGCTCTATTTGAGTCGTTTTTTTTATTTTTTTTAATTTAATTTATTTTTTCCGCGAGGTGTATGAATGTAAAGTGTCTGACATGCAGGTCTGTGGCCACTCCGTGTCGTGCAATGCCGCGGAGGTCAGAAGAGGTCTCGATGTTCCCCTGGAACTGGAGTTTCCCCTGGAATTGGAGTTTCAGACGGTTTCGGCCGCCATGTGGGTGCTGGGGATCGAACCCGGGTCCTCTGCAAGAACGGTTGGCGCTCTTAACCGCTAGGCCATCTCTCCAGCCCCTCATTTTGAGTCTTTTAAGTGTTCTCCATACTGCTTTCCATAGTGGCTATATGAGTTTTCATTCCCACCAGCAGTGGATGAGTGTTCCCCTTTACCCACAACCTATCCAGCATTTGGTATCACTTGTTTTCTTGATCCTAGCCAGTCTGAGAGTGAGATAATATCTTAAAGTGGTTTTAATTTGCATTTCCTTAATTATTAGCAACGTCGAACACTTTTTAAGATGTTTCTCAGCCATCTCTAATTCCTCACTGTGAAGTCTCTGTTCAGCTCTTTATCTTTTGAGTGAGTGAGTCATTTGTTTTCTTTCTTGTTTGTTTTTTGAGTAGTTTATATATTCTGGAAATCAATGCTTTGTCAGATGTATCAGCTATGAAGGTTTCCTTCCACTCTGTGGGTTTTCTCTTCACTTCCTTGATTATTTCGTTTGCTATACAGAAGCTTTTGAGTTTAATGAGGTCCCATTTGTCAGTTATTGACCTTATTTCCTGCACAGATGCTGTCTGATTTAGAAAGTCTTTTCCTATGCCTATGTCTTGTAGGTTGCTGCCAACTTCTTCTTCTATCACCTTCAGAATTTTGGGTTTCATGCTGGTTGGTTTCCTTTTTTATTTCAGCATGGGATCTTTTCAGTGTTTCCACTTCCTTCCAGAGTTTGTCATTCTCTCCCTCTAGGACATTCAGGTCCTTCTTGAGTTTTTCATTCTCTTTCCTTAGTTCTCTGACTTGTTCTTTATATTCTTTGATTTCTTTGAATATATCTGCAATTGTTCTTCTAAGATCTGTGTCCTGGGTTACCTCTAGGGAGATCTCATTGTAGGAATCTTCTATAGGGTTGGTAGAGTTTGGTGTGGAATTATTTTGCATTTTTTCCATGTTGTGCTTTTGGCATGTGGGTTTCTTTTTGTTTGTATTCTGATTCGAATCTCAAATGTTTCTTCACTGTGTTGAAGGCTGCTTTGCTTGCTTCCTTCAGATGCCTTTGTTGTTTTCTCCTTGTTTGTGGAGTGTTGACTTGTCTAGGTTTCAGGCTTTCAATTTTGGTTATATACTGGAAGTCTAACTCACTTTTCCCTTTCTGTTCTAAAGGTTCTCCAAAAACCGGATAGGTAACAACCCAGTCAGTACCCTGCTGAGCACGGTGCTCACTCTGCTTCCTGCCAACCAGTTCCTCTAGGTTGTTTGTAGGGAGTTGTCTCAGGTTCAATGTTTCATTTATTGCCTTGTGTCCAGGAATCACTACTTGGACACTCCCTTTGCAATTCCAGTTGGCAAGGGGAGGGGGCTTGCTTAGCTTGTGCCCTAGTACTATGTGCTTCAGGTGGTCTGGCGAAATTCCCCAATCTAAGCTCTGTCCCACAGTGGCAACAGGCCCACCTTTTATACTGGCTAGCAAGCAGGACAACTCTGCCCTCACAGTCACACAATCCACCTGGCTGAAGCGCCCAGCCCTTACCCATGCTTCAGGTGGTCTGGCAAAATCCCCTCGTCTAACCTCTGTGCACTCCAAAAATCATAATCTTAAGCTTAAATGCACTTAACATAGCTAATTTACCAAACATCATAGCTTAATAACACACTACCTTGTAAAGTATCCATTTTTTTATTGTCGCCATCCTGCATGTGGCTAGGAGCCGTGGATCACTACTGTTCTCCAACACCAAAAGACAGTACCACTCTCCTGCTAGTCTTTGCTAGCCTGAGAAAAGATCCAAGTTCCAAATACAGTTTCTACTGAATGCATATTCCTTTTGTACTATTGCAAAGTCAAAATTTATACATTGAACAACTCCAAGCCAGGGCTGGTCAGTATATATAAAAGTTTTGTTTTTTTTTAATTGGAATTGGCTCATTGATTATGAAACCTACAGATCTGCTCTCTGCAAGCTGAAGAACCAGAATAGCAAGTAATGTAATTCAGTTCAAGTTCCAAGGCTTAGGAACCCATGGAACAATTATGTGAGTCCTGGTCTGAGCACTGATCCTAATTTAGGCAGCAAATGTGAAAGAAGGGTTTCCCTTTGTCTGTTTGTCTGAGCTCTTCAGATCCTGGGTGGTTTGGATAAGGGCTACTTATACTATGGAATATGATGTACTGACTCCATCAGCTCAAATGCTAACACCCCCTAGAAACATCTTCACAGATGCATTATTATTAAAAAATGTTTTACCATCTATCTGGGCATCCCTTTGCCCAGTCAAGTTATGAATTTAAATCATTGCAGTATAGGGCTGGGGAGATAGCTCAGCAGGTAGAGGCAATTGCCACAAAGACTGATGACCTGAGTTCAATTCCCAGGACCCACATGGCAGAGAAAACTGAGTCGTACTGCTTATCTGACCTCCAAGTGGCAAGCCATGGGACACGATAATAATAATGATGAGGTACTAAATTTTTTAATAATTGCAATACAGTCAGAATGCTAGAGAACAAAAGTCTAGATAGATCTATAGCAAAGAAAAGTGTGGCCAAAGTCTAGATAGATCTATAGCAAAGAAAAATGTGGCCGACTAGCTTTCCACAAATAGCAGGGGAGATTTTATAGACTTGGCCTGGTCTTATCATTGGAATTTTACTAGTAGGAAAAAGAATGCTTTCCCATTCACCCAGCTACCACAGCTTTCTACCTGTCTAGACTTAGAAAGAAGGGGAAAGTGTAGGGAAACAGCTCAGTGTCACTGGGAAAGAAAACCACGAAGTGAGGGAAGCAGAACAGATGATGGCACAGAAAAAAAGTCATCCAAACCTGATGGTGTGGGCTTCGTTGTGCACACTCGGGTTTGAAGTGCCTTGCTGTGAACCGATGTCAGCTGTGAACACGATGCCAGGTCAACAGCGGAGTGAGGAAAAGACCTGTGGAAGAGCACGAAGAGAAGAGGAGGAGCAAGCCAGAGCTCTACGAAAGCTCTTTAGATGCAGCAAGTTTCGTGTATATTCAGAGTGAGCCTGAGGTAATCTGATGAAGTTAAAGGCATCTTGGGCAGAGAGGCTGGGGTGGAGAACCACACGTGGACCAGAGGCACGGGCCTGACAGCCTGGGACGACTGATTCCCATTTCCAAGAGCATTGAGTCTTGCTAGCACCGGCAAATGATTGCCATTTCCCTTGTCAGGCAGTGACAGGAGTTAGTTGACCTGAAAATTCACTAATAGTTCCATTAGAGAAGCCTTGCAACAGCCATCTTTTTACTCATCCTGGTCAATTAACAATGAATTAATGCCAGACATATTTTCAATTGAGCAGAATCCTGATATTCCCCCATTTTGCCTAAAAATAGCCCCTGAAGAGTGACTGTTAACCAGCCCAGCTTTCTTCCCAAGGCTGCACTGGATCTTTTCTGAGCCAGTGTCTGCCCTAGGCATTGATGGGAAGTGAATTTGAGTTAGGAGACCCAGGATCCAGTACCAAATTCCTATGCATAGGATTATTTTCACATGCAGATGGATGTTGAGGTGTCCTTCAGCAATTGGTTGTTGTGAGAGTAACATGGTTTCAGGAGAAGTGATGGAATGGAAAACTGGATCTTGGGCTGGAGAAGGGACATGGAAGCAGCAGACAGGGTGCTCAGGTCAAGTCCTGACCCTTGTCCTTGATCAGTGGTCCCATCATGGGGCTAGAAGGGGGCCAGAAGACAGGAAAGCATGTTCTGGGTTAAGGGAGGCTTTTGGCAATGTCTGGATACCAGTAGCATCACCTATTGGTCAACACCAATAGGTGATGCTACTGGTATCTCTTGGGTAAAGTCAGAGATGCTGCTAAACAGCACACAGAATGCAGGGCAGCCTCCTTCAAAGAACTGCCAAGAAGACAGCCAGTGGTGTCAAAGCTGAAAATTGCTCTTGCTTATTGGACAGTTTGGGTCATAACATTGTTTTTTTTGCTATCAGTGTCCTTGTCTGCAAAGTAGGGATCATAATAAGATCTGATTCTTCTTATCATGTCATAGGGTTGACAACTAAATCAGGCCACACATTAAAAGTGGCCTTGAAACGTAAGGAGATTGTGTGTGTGTGTGTGTGTGTGTGTGTGTGTGTGTGTGTGTGTGATATTGTATTCACCATTAATTTACTATTTCATGAGCCACTTCACTGAGTCCTTACTCAAACTCTCTTGGATATGGGGTCTAATTTGTTCCTCCAATCTGTGCCAACGACTTCAGCATTTGACCTCCAGGAGTTATGAATCCTAGCTCCCAAACCTTTAAAGTGTACTTCTATTACAAGCCCCTATGTGGAAGGGTCCATCCTCAATGGTACAGGATTTTCTTTTGTGTTGCCTTGAACTTGTGTTTTTATTCCAGGTGGTTACATAGGGCCCTGGGGCTGGGGAGGGTACTACCAAATCCCCAGTAGACATCTACAAACCAACAGATGCCATGTTTTTTGTGTCATTTTTCCATCCAGATCATATAATGTTCTCCTTCTCAGGACTACTGCATCTCCCCAGCGTGGAGAGTACACCCTGCTGTTTCGGTTACTCCACAGCTGTAAGATCATCTCTCATCAACCGCCTGGACACTTTTTCAACCATATTACCTCTGCTTTTCATGTTGTCCAAGGTCTTGCTTCTCATAGACATTACAGCAAATTGGACATGGCTTATTTCTACTCTTGAACCCATGCTCTAAACTTACCTTGAATTTCCATCCTCCTACCTTATAAAGTTTCTACCTAGGAGAGGAATGTGGAAGGACAAAGTGGTACCTGTCCATAGGGTATACATCCCTGTTGGATGCTCTTGTCTCTCATTTGAACATGCCCTCTCCCCTAGTCTGTCCACTTTACCTTACCTTAGCTAGTGTTCTAATGATCTCTAGCATACTCCCAAAGATTTTGCTACTTTAAAGACTAAATTTTTGAAATTTCAAAAGCAGCTCCCCTTAAAAAAAGACATGAAAGTGGCCAAGAAGTATATGAAGAAATGTTAAACATCACTAGTCATTAAGGATATGACACAGTAGAGTGTAGCAGTGTCACAATACAGCATAGCAGTGTCGTAATGGAGCACTCTGATGGAGCAATCCAACATTGTGATATCACAATGGAGCGTTCTGACGACCTATCATTTTGTATGCATTAGGATGCCTATTTTCAAAATAACAATGAACAAAAAGCAGAAAATGATGCATGCTAACAATGCCATGGAGACATTGGAATGTTTGTGCATGCTGGTGGAGGTGTGAGATGGCAGCACCACTGTGGAAAACTCAGAAACAGTCACCATCTAGTCTGACAGCTCCATTTTTGGTGTATGCCCAAAAGAAGTGAAAGTGGAGACTCAGAAATGCATATGCTTGCATTCAGAACAGCATTCTTCACAATATCCCAATAGAAATGACTCAAATGTCCATTGAGAAATGAAAATATCAAGATTTGGAGCATATGTACAGCACAGAGCTTTATAAAGGAAATTCACATGTACCCTGCAACCAGGATCCACCTTGAAATCCTCGAGCTAAGTGAAATTGACCAGACGTGAAAGAATACATACTGTAGCTGGGCGTGGTGGCACATGCCTTTAATCCTAGCACTTGGGAGGCAGAGGCAGGTGGATCTTTGTGAGTTCAAGGCCAGCCTGGTCTACAGAGCAAGTTCCAGGCCAGCTGGGGCTACAGGGAGACCCTGTCTCAAAAATACCAAAAAAAAAAAGAAAAGAAAGAATACATACTGTATGATTCCCTTGCATGGGGCACACAGGGCCTAGTACATAGAGATAGAAGATAGAATAGTAGCTGCCAGAGATGGGCTTTGGAGAATGTGGGGAGTTAATCTTTTATGGTTATAGTTTCAGTTTGGGAAGATAAAATGTTCTGGAGATGGGCAGTGATGATGGTTGCACACAACGTGAATGTAGTTAAGATCACACACTACACTTCGGATAAATCTGCCCTAAAGTCCTTGAGTGTTTAAGGCTTTGCTCCCAGACCATGGTGCTGTTGGGAAGTGGTGGGACCTTTAAGGGGCGGGGCCTAGTTGGAAGTCTTCAGTGTTTCTTTTTGTTTGTGCCGCTCAGCAGCCTCCTGTGCTTCAGGACCCTGCCTTGATGTGCTGCCTCACTGCGACCCCAAAGCAACTGGCCAACCAACTGCGGGTCGGATCCTCCAGATCCATGAGCCAAATAAACCTCTTCTCCTTTCAAGTGGATTACCACAGATATTTGCTACAGTAATGGAAAGCTGCCTCACTATCATTGACCTAGATGCTTAAAAATAGGTAAAATGTAAAATTGTCCCCATTTTTAAAAATTAATTATTTAGTGTACAAAATAATGGACTTCATTAAGACATATGTGTGTGTATGCTATCGCATGCTGTTCATGCTGTTTCATAATATGTGCTCCCCTCTTTCTCTCACAGGTTCCCTTCCTTCCCCCAAGTGGTCCCCTTCTGCTTTCATATCCTATGTAAGTTCTGATATGGATACAGTATGCACTATTGTGTCCTTCTACCCACTAGCACTTATTCGTCCCTTCTCTCCCCCGCTTCAGACGCCCCCACTCCCCTCAAAGTCCTCCTTCTAGTTTCCTGTCATAAATAGATGACAGATAGATAGAAGATAGATAAATAGATATCTATATACTAGTGAATACATGATGTCTTTCTGAGTTTGGCTTATTTTGTTTAACATAATGTTGACTTCCAATTCCACCCATTCTCCTGCAAATAACATAATTCCATTCTTTGTTACAGGTGAACAAACTCTATTGTGTATGGATGCCATATTTTGATTATTGGTTTATTTCTTTAAATTTTCTTTTAAATTTATTTATTTTATGTGTATGAATGTTTTGCCTGAATGTATGTAAGTGTACCACATTCTCAAAGTGCTCATAGAGGCCAGAAGAGAGTGTTGGATTCCCTGGAACTGGAGTTTCAGACCATTGTTAGTTACCATGTGGGTGCTCTGAACGAAACCTGGGTCCTCTGCAAGGGCAGCCAGTGCTCTTAATGGCTGAGCCATCTCTCCAGCCCCTCTTTTTCTTTCTTTTTTTTTTTTTTCCTGGTCTTTTTGAGGCATGGTCTCCCTTTAGTCCCAGCTGGCCTGGAGCTCACTATGTAGACCAGGCTGGCCTTGAACTCACAGAGATCCTCCTGCCTCTGCTTCCCAAGTGCTGGGATTAAAGGCGTGTACCACCACACCTGGCTCCATTTCTTTCTTGATAGATATCTGGGTTGCTATCATGATAAGTTCTGCAATAAAGGTGAGGACCAGCATCTCTGTGCATGCTAAGTTAGCTAAGTTAGCTGAGTGTATAACCAGGAGTGGTATATCTGGGTCAAGTGATAATTCTACTTTTGGTTGTTTTAGAAACCTCCATATTGAGTTCCATAGTGGTTTGTACCAGTTCACATTCCTAGGAGCAGCATATAAGAGTTCCTCTTTCCCTGTATCCTCACCAGCATTTGTTGTTACTTGTTTCCTTTATAATAACCACAAAATGGCAAATTTTAGGTTCTTTAAAATTGATCCCAATCAAATTTTTTTTTCTTCTGTAGCCAACTTTACTTCACAAAACAAAAAGACAGTTACTATGTAAAAAAATCATTTCCTTGTGAAAATATCCTGTTGATCCCATCAACCCACCTCGTCTTCTCTCTGAGGAGATATTTACTTAATTAGGAACAACTAATAGCAGTTAACAGATCATTTTTAAAATTTTTTTAAATTTATTTATTATTTTTTATGCATATGAGTGTACTGCCTACATGTAGGTTGGTGCACCCATGTCATGCAATGCTGTGGAGGACAGAAGAGGGCGGTGGATTCCCCTGGAAATGGAGTTAAAAGACAGTTCTTAGCCACCATGTGGGTGCTGGGAATCGAACCCAGGTCTTCTACAAGAGCAGTTGGTTCTCTTAACCGCTGAGCCATCTCTCCAGCCCCCAGATCTTTCTGCTTCAGCTTCCTCATCGGTAAGAAATGGAAATAATAACAGAACTGTTGTCTATCAGTATATGAGGAAGATTAAATGAGTCCACTATCATTAAAAAATTAAGAGGACAGCCCAAGGCATACGTAGCTGTACTTTATGCTTACTCGATGGGTTTTAGAAGCCCCAGTGGATTATGGGAGGCCTGGCTTGGGTCCAAAGCAATCTGGAAACAGAGTCTCTATCCACCCATGGCACAGGAGGGATGAACTCCACCTTGAAAGAAAGCAACACTGTCCCAGGACATCCTACCTCGGCTAGCTTCAGTCTGACCGTGCATCATTTTAAAATGCTTTAATACTTGAAGGCCTGCAGACAGAATGAGCAATCTGGCTGTCGCTCCTGTGTGGTGAAGACCAAGGTGGAGGGGGGAGTTTATGACAGATGAAGCAACTAAAAACAGAAGAGGAAAATGTTCATTTGTTGACTTACTCTGCTTTAGATTATTTGCAAATGTTCTCATTTACATGTGGGGCAATGCAACAGGAATAGCTTGATTGCTGAATTGCATAAAGCAGGCTGCAAAGACAGAAGAAATTCTGTAAAGGCCCTCAGCCCCTGTGGCCAGTCACACTCTCGCATCCCCTCAGCCCCTCCCACCCTTGGCCACTGAGTCTGACTCTCAGTGGAGAGAGTCTTAGGAGCTGTATTTTTAAAAATATGTATTATTTTCATTTTATGTGTATGAGTGCATTGACTGAATGTATATAAGTATACCTGTGTCGTGCAATGTCCACGGAGATCAGATCCCCTGGAACTGGAGTAAGGGATAGTTGTTAGTCGCCATGTGGGTGCTGGGAATTGAACCCAGGTCCTCAACAAGAGCAGCCAGTGTTCTTAACTGCTGAGTTATCTCCCCAGCTTCCAGGAAGCTGTATTTTTAACATATCTTCAGGCAACTGTTCTCAGCAGAGAAATTTTGGACACCCCAGCTTGTGGACATCTTGAAGAGGTGAGGAGACAGTGTTGTCTCTCTCCATCTGAGAACTTTCACTTGCTTGTCACAGGACAAAGCAAGGAGCCAAATGGGCAGGAGCCAGCATCAGGTGGCACGACAGTCCCTCTTGTGTTCCTGCAGGTTTGGGGGACATAAGACTAGGTGATTATATCCCTGGGTACCTTTATCCTTTGAAACCCACTCAGGGAGAACTGGTCTATGTGGCTTGATCTCCAGTCTTTAAATTGGAGTACAAGGAGTACCTGAGATTTATTTAGATTTCTTTGAGCTGTGTTTGCATGCACTGTGACGTCAGCAGATCCCCAAAACCGAATTACAGCTTTGCATTCAATCAGGAATCATGTATTATTCTCTCAGTTATCCATCACTGCTTCCCCACTACTCAGAAGACAGAGCGAGAGCAATGCACACAATAGGCAGCACCTGAGGGGCTTTAAACCATCAATAGTGAGCATTGTTCTCAGAAAGATTTCGCTCTGTGGAAGAAGAATGAAATGGCTTTTGCAGTGACCAGCAGAGGCTTTGGAATGGTCTCCTATTAAACATGCAAATTCTGAAGTCACAGAATTCAGCCACCACTTCCTTTATGTTCTGGCACTTAGTATGAGCTGAATTTTTAAAAAAATCTATTTGTATTATATGTAAAATGCTCATTGGACAGCCTGCTTCTCACAGTCAACAGCATAACAAATACTAAAATTCAATCTATGAAAAATTAATGAGTTGGTGGTGAGTCTCCTGTTTGTGTTTAATCAGAAAATTACATTTGGAGCCTTGAAGGCATATTAATTGAAGTTTATCAAGAAGGCAGTAAGTATTTAGACATAAACACAAATACAAAATATATCAATACTGGAGCCAGTAATTATCACAGTTTCCATGCAGTTCTGATGTCTTTAAGAATGAAACATAACACATGCTTGGGCCATTTTAGACATTATAAATACTATAGTATTTATTTTTATTTAGTTAGTTTTATTTTTCCTTTTAAATAACTTATTTTATTGTATTCACGCGTGTGTAAGTGCACCCATGTAATGCAATGCCCACAGAGGTCAGAAGAGGGCATCAGATCTCCTGGAACTGGAGCTATAGATGGTAGTTAGCTGCCATGTGGGTGCTGGGAATCGAACCTGAGTCCTCTGAAAGAGCAACCAGTGCTCTTAACTGCTGAGTGAGCCATTTCTCCAGCCTTTTATCTTTCCTTGATTGTGTTATGCATGGAGAATCCACACTTGTGCTGATGGAGAAAAGTGCTGGTGGTTTACATGTAGTAGTGCCCCAAAATGGTCAACTAGAATGAACGGAAAACATGTTTTTATCCTGTTTGACTCTGTAAATAATTAGAGAAAGCAAGCTCTTGACACAATGGCCTTCATAACAGCTATCATAATAATGGGATATATTAAAAATCAAATATGGCAACGAGCAATTTAGCCTTATGGGCATACAACGAGATCAGTTGACACTTGGGGCATCTCAGTAAGGGAATTGAGATTCCTTAGCAGTGTCTCTCTTATTTTCCTTCCTACTGATCAGGATATCTTTTCTTCTTTCATATTTGAGACTCTGCCCAACACTCACTCAACACAGGGCATGAAATTAAGTGGTGAACAACTTGGAATCTCCAAATACTCGAGTGTTTATCGCTGTGGATGATTTCAGTGCCCAGAAGTTTAACTGCGTTTGTATGTGCTCACTGGACATCCAGTGTTGAGCAGCCGGTTAGAGCCTTCTCACCCCTCCCCCAGAGCCTTCTCACCCCTCCCCCAGAGCCAGCCATGGCCAGTAACCAAGAGCTTCAGCTTCTTCAGGAATTCTTCTGTGCCCTGACAGCTCATTTAACCTAGTCTTCATACGTGTCCTGGGAGGCAGAAGATATTTCCTTATTTACCAAATAGGGAAACTGAGGCATGAAAGTTATGTTTCAGATGCAGATGATAACTAAAATGAGAAAGACAGTAAATTATTCAGGCTGGAAATGAGAAGAGGCAGGATCTGAACCTAGTCCCATTCCTAACACCTCTACAGAACACCATCTGACTTTAGGAAGAGTTATGCTGTGGATTTTCCTATTGTCTGTAAGCTTAAAAAGAATCACAGACTGAGCTTCATGGTTTTGATATTCTAATTGGAAGAGAATCAGAATATGTTTTATTTATTGTATCTGGGCAGTGGGTCTCATCCAAATATCCAGCTTTTTTTCCCTTTTGTATGTGGGTTGTCATGTATATTTTGCTTACTACAACATCTTTGTTTATACAAGGTTTGTCACAAGTCTTTAACAATACAGAGTAGTGTTTATGACATAAGTTCTCAAAGCAAACTGACTACGCTCAAAAACAAGCTTGCTATTCAACCATGAGCAAGTTGCTTAAGTTTCATGGTAGATAAGGATTGCTTGAGTTTTTGCATTCTTTACCAGCAAAATGAAGATATGGTTGATGTGGATATCTGCAGATTACATGAGAATGTGCAATGCCTGGGACCTGTAACCTGAACGCATTAGTTGCTGTTGCTTGGGCTTTATTTAACTCAAGAATATGCTACGAAGAACCACAAGTCTCTCCTTGCAGTCTCTCCTTCTCTTTTTCCAGTTAACCACAAGACAATTAAGAGCCCTAGATCTGGGGCTGGAGAGATAGCCTAGCGGTTAAGAGCGCCGACTGGTCTTGCAGAGGACCTGGGTTTGATCCCCAGCACCCACATGGCGGCTGAGAACCATCTGTAACTCCAGTTCCAGGGGACTCCGACACCCTCTTCTGACCTCCGCTGCATTGCACGACATGGGTGCACAAACCTACATGCAGACAGTACATTCATACACATAGAAGATAAATAAAAAAAAAAAAGAGCCCTAGATCCAGAGGCATGAGGTTATCTCCTAGGATTAGCTAAATAAAGGAGTCACAATGAATTAGAAGCAGACAGATCATCTCAGTTCCATCTCAGCTCTGCTGTGTTAGCCAGCTGTCTGCTACTGTAACAAATACTGAAGACAATCAACTTATGGAGCCCAAAGGTTTATCTTGGCTCACTACTTTGTAACTGCGGCAGGAGTTGTTGTCCTCTCCATGAAAGGAAAGCTAAAGCATTCCTTTCATGGCTAGGACACAAAGGGGAGGAGAAAAAGAGTCCAGGGTACAACCATTCCCTTCCAGCACTTGTCCCCAACGACCAGAAGACCTTTCATATCTTAATGTCTCCACTACTTTGTAGTGCTAAGCCTTTAATACCTTGGCCTTCGAGCCTATCGTTAGTGAAGTTAGGTAGGGCACCACCCCCCTTTGTCCATTTGGCCCTCAGTTTTCTCCTCTCTTAAGCAAGGAGAGATCCTCGGGGCCTCTCAGGTTCCTCCCAGTTTGGGAAGCACCAGTGAACTGTGAGACAACCCTGGCTCCTGAGCACTTGTAATTCCCATACCCCCACTTGAATACCACCAAGCAGCCCAGAATCCTGGAACCTGGGCTATTCCTGAACTTTGTACTTAAATGCCTAGAGCAGCCACTAACACCCCCCTGGCTGAACCCCCCACACCTCCTTAATCTGAACTTCTCATTAGTTCGAACTGCAGGCCATCTATTACTCTGCGCCCATAATGGGAGTTAATTTCTGTTGGTATGAGATGGTCTTCTCCCTGGAAATTTTTATTCATATTTCTTTCCTGTTTTGTGATTCTCAATTGGAGTTTTCTAATAACAGATCATTTCTTTTTGTCTAACTTTAATCTGGTCCTGCTTGACAAGCCCCATCCTTTTCATTGAAGGGTAAGACCACTTAAAGAAAGGCCAATAAGCCCTTGCGCTGCTCGGCCGGCTGGGGTGATTTGTCACTCGGTGCAGTGGTGGCCACACCAAT
Source organism: Rhizomys pruinosus (assembly GCA_009823505.1). Lineage (NCBI taxonomy): Eukaryota > Metazoa > Chordata > Mammalia > Rodentia > Spalacidae > Rhizomys > Rhizomys pruinosus. The sequence continues at coordinate 1,550,625 of VZQC01009277.1, read as the reverse complement.
GGATTTATCTCAAGGTAAATGGAGATGCTGAGACCTGGGACCTGGAGCTTTGATTAAGGCGCCCTTTTTGTAGTGTTGATAGATGTTGCTTGTGTTTATCTATTTGAAATGCCACTAAATCTGTGAATACAATGGAAAAAGAGAGTACTTTGCTGGTGAAAACATATTAGTGATTTATGTTTCAGTAAGAAGCACAATAAAGAGACAGAGGCTATTAACGGCAGCTATTTTCATGAGCAATAGTTCTGCTTTAAAACATTATTAACCCCACCTTGATAAAGACGTACATGCATGCATAATCATGTTTATTTACCCCTTCAGTTTGGTGCACTGAGCATCTGAGGCACACATTCTCCAAATATTAATAAGTTACTCAGGAGAATATTTATAGCAAAAGACATCTTACCAGGGATGTTTTGCATGTAAATTTTCCTCTCTCAGGATAGGGACATGTAATAAACTTATCTTGAGAGCTCTGGAGTTTATATGGACTTCATGTTGCTGGAAACACTCTCTGATCCTCCTCGCCATCGTTTGCTGTCTCCCCACCCCCCACCCCCCTTGCACTGTAGTAGAAATACCAGTGGGGTGACACATAAAGATTATAATGCATGGATATAACTTATAACATGAATCAATGTCATCAAGACGCACCCATTTAAATGAATAGGGTCAGATGAGAGTGCTGTATCACCCTGACTTGTGTGACAGTTACAAATGCATCACCTCGTATGCATAATAGGAGTGTACAAACCAGAAGAGATTTGTAAACTTGGTTCATTTCAAGCAGAACTGACCCGCAGGAATGGAAAGGAGAGAAAAGACAAGCACTGTGGGGTGCATAACGCGGTGGGGGGACACAGCTGCATGGGGTGGGGGTGGCAAGAGTTGTGGTATTTGTACCAAGTCTAAGGGGAAAAAAGAATATATATATATATATATATAATCATAAACCCAGGCGAGTTGGGCCTGCCAGACTCAAGCACGAGCAGCGAGAGCACTTGGATGGACAGCTCTGAGCTGTGTGCGGTGATTTACGACTTAGTCCCCGGCGTCTGCGCAGCCGGGCGGTCGCGGCGGGCGTCAGTCCCCGGCCGTCGCTCGCTCGTGTCCCGGGCTTGGCACGGCCGCGCCGCACGGCGAGCGCAGCGCGGAGGCGGCCACACCTGCACCTCATTTGCTTCGGAGCAGCGCCGCGCCCCGCCTGCCGATGGGGCGCCTTCCCTCGCAGCCTCCGGATTATGACAAGTTATTAATTGCCACCATTAGCCGCAGCAGCCTGCCCGAGATCTCTGCTGCTCTCTGGAGGTGAGAAACGGCGCATCTGAATGCCCAGGGAAGAGGCTGCGAGCGGCGCGGGGCCAGCAGAGCCACAGTCTGCCCAAAAGGGATTGTGAGATGCTGAATAATTTATTAGAAAACATTTTTCTTTGTCCTTCCCACAGACCCACAATCCTCCCCAAGCGCTCTTTACCAGCCTTGTAGATAATGTACTTACACATCTCAGAGCCTGCTAAATAGGCTGCAGAGGACGCGGGGTTCACCACCTCGCTTCGCCTGCCAGGGCCAGGCCTGCAGACCATGCCAGGTTATTAGGAGGCTTCGCCCAGGTAGATCAGAAAACCAGTCCGGGCCGCCCGACGCCTCTAGGCCTCCCTCGCCCAAGAGCCGCAGGCTTTGCTTAGAACCCACGATTTCCTTCCATACCACGAGGACTGACCCGGCTTCTAGGGAACGACACCCACATCCACAGCCTGCATGTGCTCCTTTGCCAGAACAGGAGGCACACTCTACTAGACCTGCAAAGCCTACACTCAAAGATGGAAGTTAGACAGGGGGTGCATTTATACAGGCAAGTAATCGCAATATACAGGACCAACGGCTGGACTTGGGGGCTGGGTGGCCAAAGGCAAACTTAAGGGGTCAAGCCTAGGGTATTCATGAGGGGACACAGGGACTCAGTGATTTTGGAATGGCACCCACCATTTGGGATCTTCGAGTACCTTCTAAGTGAAGGCTTCTACAATACTGTTTTCCTTTTAAAAGTACTAGAATTCCTTAAAGTGACATTCAGAGACATGTATTTGTAGGGGCTCAGTGATTACTTCAGCCATCCAACAAATCTTTGGAAATACTGTGGGCTATGCGTAATGCCAGATTCTAGAATGCAGTGTGAATTCTCTGCTTCCCCAGAAGGCTGCTCAGACTCTGAATGATATTAAGGCTTTAAGGCTGAAGGTGCCCAGATGGACATCTTCACTGAGGATGAATCAAGCAAAGATGAGCGAACATTGTCGCCCCCATTTTTTTTTTTTTTTGGTCTTTTTGAGACAAGGTATCCCTGTAGCCCCAGCTGGACTTGAACTCACTCTGTAGACCAGGCTGGCCTTGAACTCACAGAGATCCGCCTGCCTCTGCCTCCTGAGTGCTGGGATTAAAGGCATGTGCTACCACACCCGGCTTAAAGATGGTTCTTAGCCACCATGTGGGTGCTGGGAATCAAACCCCAGTTCTATCCAAGATCAGTCAGCGCTCTTAACCACTGAGCCATCTCTCCAGCCTGCCCCCATTTTTTAAAGTATAAATGTACTTTAATGGCAAGCATCATGTGTTTAAATCTTCCTGTTGTTAGTGACAGAACCAGTGGGTGGACTGTGTACACAAAAACAGAAAGAGAGAGAGAGAGAGAGAGAGAGAGAGAGAGAGAGAGAGACCAACATTCTTAAAAAGAATATCCTGAAAAACCTATTAGTCTATATGTATGTATATACATGTGTGTATATGTATATGTATGTATGTATGTATGTATGTATGTATGTATGTATATTTGACCAAAACATTTTGTGCCCCAACATGAGGCAGCCATCTCACACTTATCAGTCCCTGATCTATAAGAGTTCATAGACCATGGTGGAAGATGGTCTAGTGTGTAAAAGAACTATAATTATGTGTGATCAGTATCTACCTTGGGAGGTAACAAGTGTTTCAGAAGACAAGGAGAGGAAGCATTTAGTTCAAGTCTGGAAGGGTGAAGGAGCTGGCATAGATGAGAAGAGATGCTGACTGATGCTGAAGATGGATGGCGCTGGAGCAAGAGTTCTGGAGAGCTTTGTCTATGGGGAAGGGAAAATGAAAAAAGTGCCCTGGCTGCCTGCTAGAGGAAGATCGATGGGTATTTGGAATCATTCATTCACTCATGCATCATTTAAAAACATTGAGGTCTGCTATGCTGTTATGCACTGCTTGTATCAATTGTCTCTAATTCATATTCTGAAACCCTATTAAATTGTATGTTAAAACTCTAAACTTGGGGCTGGTGAGACAGCTCAGCGATTAAGAACACTGGCTGTTCTTGCAGAAGACCTGGGTTTGAATCCCAGCACCCACATGGTAGCTAGCACCTGTCCATAACTCCAGTTCCATGGGATCCAACACCCTCTTCTGACTTCCACAGAGATTGCATGACACAAGTGCCCTTACATACATGCAGGCGATACACACATACATATAAAATAATAAATAAATAAGTTAAAAATAAAACCCTCTAAACTACAGTAAGGTTGTATTTAGAATAAACAGATTATAATTAAGATTAAGCCAGGCATGGTGGTACATTCCTTTAATCCCAGCACTTGGGAGGCAGAGGCAGGCAGATCTCTATGTGTTCAAGTCCAGCCTGGTCTACAAAGTGAGTTCCAGGCCAGCTGGGGCTATATGGAGACCTTGTCTCAAAAACACCAAAAAAAAAAAAAATGGGGGCGACAATGTTCGCTCATCTTTGCTTGATTCATCCTCAGTGAAGATGTCCATCTGGGCACCTTCAGCCTTAGAGCCTTAATATCATTCAGAGTCTGAGCAGCCTTCTGGGGAAGCAGAGAATTCAGCACTGCATTCTAGAATCTGGCATTACGCATAGCCCACAGTATTTCCAAAGATTTGTTGGATGGCTGAAGTAATCACTGAGCCCCTACAAATACATGTCTCTGAATGTCACTTTAAGGAATTCTAGGACTTTTAAAAGGAAAACAGTATTGTAGAAGCCTTCACTTAGAAGGTACTCGAAGATCCCAAATGGTGGGTGCCATTCCAAAATCACTGAGTCCCTGTGTCCCTTCATGAATACCCTAGGCTTGACCCCTTAAGTTTGCCTTTGGCCACCCAGCCCCCAAGTCCAGCCGTTGGTCCTGTATATTGCGATTACTTGCCTGTATAAATGCACCCCCTGTCTAACTTCCATCTTTGAGTGTAGGCTTTGCAGGTCTAGTAGAGTGTGCCTCCTGTTCTGGCAAAGGAGCACATGCAGGCTGTGGATGTGGGTGTCGTTCCCTAGAAGCCGGGTCAGTCCTCGTGGTATGGAAGGAAATCGTGGGTTCTAAGCAAAGCCTGCGGCTCTTGGGCGAGGGAGGCCTAGAGGCGTCGGGCGGCCCGGCCTGGTTTTCTGATCTACCTGGGCGAAGCCTCCTAATAACCTGGCATGGTCTGCAGGCCTGGCCCTGGCAGGCGCAGCGAGGTGGTGAACCCCGCGTCCTCTGCAGCCTATTTAGCAGGCTCTGAGATGTGTAAGTACATTATCTACAAGGCTGGTAAAGAGCGCTTGGGGAGGATTGTGGGTCTGTGGGAAGGACAAAGAAAAATGTTTTCTAATAAATTATTCAGCATCTCACAATCCCTTTTGGGCAGACTGTGGCTCTGCTGGCCCCGCGCCGCTCGCAGCCTCTTCCCTGGGCATTCAGATGCGCCGTTTCTCACCTCCAGAGAGCAGCAGAGATCTCGGGCAGGCTGCTGCGGCTAATGGTGGCAATTAATAACTTGTCATAATCCGGAGGCTGCGAGGGAAGGCGCCCCATCGGCAGGCGGGGCGCGGCGCTGCTCCGAAGCAAATGAGGTGCAGGTGTG
>VZQC01009277.1:1511154-1544359 GCA_009823505.1 Rhizomys pruinosus | reverse complement strand
GGGACTACAGAGAGACCTTGTCTCAAAAAAAAAAAAAAAATCCAAAAAGAACGTGCCCCCCTCCCCCTCTGCATAAACTAACGAAAGGTCACATGAGGACAAAACAGACTGTAGCCATGTGAAAGAGGAAGACATCCCCACTGGAAACGGTGATGCTAATGCCTTGATCTTGCATTTTCAGCTTCTAGAACAGTGAGAAAAATACATTTCCATTTTTAAGTCACCACGTAATAGCATTTCATTATGTATCAAAGACAAAGCCACTCACCACCCTTAGAAGCTCATGAATGTTTGAGAGACAAGGACCAAAGTGAACATTCTGTTATATTAGGAAAGCTTTTGAAATAATCACAGCCTATTTTATTAAATGAACAACTGTGTTTGTTCCTGTTAAAAATACTGAGTATGCCTGAAGGGTTTGATATTGTTTACTATCATTTCTTCTTTTTATTCTCAGCAATTCCCTTCCCCACCTCTGCCCTCACACACTTAGAAGTTAGTTGGGGCTGTGTGACTTATTTAAAGAAAGAAAGAAAGAAAGAAAGAAAGAAAGAAAGAAAGAAAGAAAGAAAGAAAGAAAGAAAGAAGAAAGAGAAATAAAGAAAAAAGAACAGAAGTGTCAAGTGTCACGTGAAGGCAGAAACCAAGTTCTCGTCCTCCTACATTAGTGACCCTTACCACTCCAGCTGAGGGAGGCTCATCGGCCCATGTCTCGGAGAGAGGCATTGAGAGGCAGAAGACCTCTGAACAGGTAGCATAAGGAGAATGTGCAGTGTGTGGAGCTATTGAGGTTTGGAGGTTTTTATTGAAGCACTAGCCCAGCACCTAAGGCAAGAACGAACGATTACTCACATTCTTACCCTAGAAGACATCATGGACATTGGTCTTGCCATTTGAAGTTCTAAAAGTGACCTACTTCAGGGGAGCAAGACACGAGCTTCCAGCTTCTGAGTGTCGCTTTTATCCACAAGCAAGTTAGGAAACACGTCAGTGGAGTTTTTTATAACAATGTGCATGGAAGATTCTGCTTCCTTGTCTTGCCTTCATCTTTCATATAAAAATCTGTTAGCGGGGCTGGAGAGAGATGGCTCAGTGGTTAAGAGCACCGACTGCTCTTGCAGAGGACCCGGGTTGGATTCCCAGCACCCACATGGCGGCTGAGAACCGTCTTTAGCTCCAGTTCCAGGGGAATCCCACATCCTCTTCTGACCTCCACTGCATTACACGACATGGGTGCACCAACCTACATGCAGACAGTACACTCATACACATAAAAAAGAATAAATAAAAAAATTTAAAAAATCTGTTAGCAAAGAGGCTCCTGTGTGAAGCTGATACATTCGTTAGAGATTCAGATTGCAAAAGGGAAGACTTGCTAGTCTAGAAGATTTTTCCCTTTCATATCTGTTCATGGGGCCCAAAGTTGAGGGCTCTGGGAACCAGGAGTCTGGCTTTAAACCTTTGTTTCACTCTGACTAGTCTTGTGGCCTTCGTAACTTTATGTAGTCTCATTAAGCCTTGGTTTTCTTATGTATAAAATGCAAATAAAATAGCACCTGCTTCATGAGTGTATTTTGTGAATTAATGAGATAATGTAGATAGAGCTTAATAAATAGCAATTATCGTTGGTGGTGCAACCATCATTATTATTTCTTTATTAAGATTAACTTAAAACTAGATACTTAAAGTCCTTATCAGAGAGCTTGGCATAGTGGCACAAGTCTGTATTCACAAGCACACAGGAGGTAAACCATTCAGGTGTGCCCAGCCTACAGCCTGTGGGCTGCATGCAGCTAAGCATAGATATAAATGCAGCCCACACAAAACTATAAACTTATAGGGCTGGAGAGATGATTCAATGGTTAAGAGCACTGGCTGCTCTTGCTGAGGATCTAGGTTTGGTTCCCAGAACCCTCATGAGCTAACAACTGTCCATAACTCCAGTTCCAGAGGATCTGAGTCTATCTTCTGACCTCAGCAGGCATTGTCTATATGTAGTACACTTACATACAAGCAGGCAAAACACTCATACACATAACAATAAAAACAAATCAATTACACATTTTTAGTTGTAAACATTGTGAGTTTTAAAAAACTCAATTGTGTGGTTCTCCAACATGAACCTTGTAGGTGACAACATGTGTTGTATTGTCAAAAGGTTAGATATGCCCATATGTCCTGCAGGGTTTCCTTGATGATCAGCTGGGAGAGAGGAGTTGGGAGTCAGGGATCTTCCAGCTCATGTTCAAGGCTTACAGTCCTTCGGCAGCATGGAGCATCATAAGGTAGATGAACCCATTTCAGAAAGCTCCAGTCTAAGGAGCCTTAAGAAGGCCCTGGGGTCAAAGCATGACCTGTGGAGCAAGCATGCCACTTCCATGAAAGTTCTAGAAACTAGTCTTCTTGTGTGCTTTTCTTTGGGATATTTAGCAACTCATTCTCAGAGAAAGATGATCTCTTTTTTTGAAAGTAAACTGACCACCTGTCAAAGCTGGACTTGGGAGAGGAGCTGAGAGGCTACCCAGGGCTGGCTCTCATCTGGGTAATTACAGCACATTGGCTGCTCACTCTGTACCAACTTGGCCTCTCATGCCAGACCTCTTCTGCAGCTCTGATGATGTGACTGAAGAGCTTCTACGACCTGCCCCACTCGGCCAGGGACACAGAGGTGTGATTGACACAGAAGCTCTGCAATGGCCCCTTGCGATTACAGATTATGAGTTTCTAGTTGAGGGAAAGTGGTGACTGCAGAGAGAGGAAAAATGGAGAAAGGCCAAGCACCCCAATTCCCTCCTGTCATAAACATAAAAATACATCTGAACACTAGGCTTTAAGACAACTTTATATGGTAAACTCTAAAAGTCGTCCCCTCCCTCACCCCCCCCCCGTCTTTCTCTAACAGGGTCTCACTATGTAGCTCAGGTTTGACTGGAACTTACAGGCTGAGCACCTCAGCCTCCAGGTGCCGAGGTGTATGTACTCCATCATGTCCATGGTCCTTTGGTCATTCAGTGCACATTTCCTGGCACCCATCTTGTGCCAGGCAGGGTCCTGGGTATATAACAATGAACCAGGCAGAAGGCTTCCTGCCCTTCTGGGCACATCTAGATAGGGCAAGCTCAAATAAGCATGCAGAGTTTAATTGTTTCATGTCACCAAAAGAAGGCAGTGGGGGGCATAACAGGATTGGACGGGGCTGGCAGAGCATGAGGAAGGCACATGTGCGAGGGCAGTCATAGCCGAATGCTACTCCCTGTGCCTGTGTGCTCTGCAGAGCCAGACTGGAGGTGAACTGGGGGAGCTTCTGCAGGAATCTAGGGGCTTAGGAATGAAGGAAACCAACATAGCTACACCTCTACACTTCTTCAGCATGCAATCCACCTGAGATCTAAACTCCTGACTTAGTTATGGTGTTTCTTCAACTGTGCATGTACATGAGTCATTGCATACAGTACTAATCCTACAAATATTGACTAATTATATATATTGTTTACCACCCAGCTAAGCAAGGGACACATCTTGACTCCTGCCAACATATTGTAACTGCTCCCACACCCATGCCTAGGCATCTTCAAGGATTCGCTTCTGTCTCTCAGCTCTGCATGCCTTTACTACAGCATTCTTCACACTTTTATAAGCACTGTTTGCTGGCATGGCTGTCTCATCTTGGTAGTAGATACCTTGAAGCCAGGGCTTTGTTGTTTAAAAATGGCAGTGATGTGGCACATGCCTTTAATCCCAGCACTCAGGAAGCAGAGGCAGGCGGGTCTCTGTGAGTTCAGAGATCCTGGCCTGGAGCCTGCTATGTAGACCAGGCTGGGACTAAAGGGAGACCCTGTGTCAAAAAGACCCCCCCCCCAAAAAATGGCAGTGAAGACATAGTTTAGGTCTTCCCCAGGACTAGAGCTCCTTGTGGCAAAATGTATATGCCCAACCCCACTTAGGCCATTACTCATAGAATGTTATTCAATATGCCCTATATCTTCAAGGACTGTGGCATAGTGAGTTCAATGTGTTCTTTAGCCCTGTGGCAATCCTTGGAGCAGTATGTCTCACACACGAGTGTAGACTTAATACCAGCCTGCCTGGGCTCTGTACCTCTGTCCCCTGCTTGTAAGTTGAAAGTCATAAACCTTCCCAGCTCCGAATTATAATGAGGACTAAATGGGTCAGTCTGTAGAGATTTTTTTTGAACAATGGCCAGCTCTTTAAATGGTTCCCAGAAATACTCTGGACATTGAGTGACCAAAGAATGATGACCATTTGACAGGTTGTCTTTAAGAGAAACTCTGTGTCAGGCCTGGTCAGACTCCATTGAACAAAATCAGTCTGGGCAGACCTTGGAGAGTTTCTCATACCTACAGAAGGGGAATTACTATGATAGCCAAAGAGCCCAGCTGACTGGGTTAGGTCAGGGGAGACAGGCGTCCTGGACTGAGAATTATGCCACGACCTTAGAGACAGCTGCAACAGGCAAGGAGTGTTCGTGGGGGGCATGGGCATTAGTCAAGCTGTGGAAGGGTAAGAGGAGCCCCAAAGACAGTGGATTGTGGGCTGTGGGAAGGAGGAAAGGGAACATCAGAGAGTATGGAGAGGAAGGTGAGGAGGTGAGTGTGAGGGGCTTCTTAGCACTGGTGAGAGGCTGCACGCTCCTGTGAGCAGCTGGGTGAGAGGGAAGGAGCCAGCGGCCTACGTTCAGCCATGACTTGGTCATGCACTGTAAGAGTTGACAATACAAAGCACACACCTTCTTTTTCCTCAATCACACTGTAAATTCCCTGAAGGTGGAAACTATGGGTGGAATTTGCTTGACTTCTCCCTAGTCACTGGCAGCCTTGTTGATAGGTGATCCAGTCCGAGCTAGTCACGTCTCAGTATCTCTTGTCTGTTCTGAGTTCCAGTGTTATTTTCTTCCTCTTACTGAGGACCCAACACCCTGCCTTGCTTTCATCTGTCTTTCCTACCACCCCTGCCCTGAGATTACAAGAAAAACTTCCCAGTGCTCTTTGCCTGGGACAATTGTTCTGGTTGGCCATCCTGGCTCCTTATAGCATATGGTTCCCACTCATCAGACCCTTCACTTCACCCCCCAGTTGTTCCGTCTAGACCAACTGTTGGAAGATTTTACTCTCTAGATACAACATAGTGCGGAATATTGATGGCTTTGGAGGTGTCAGGTCCGAACATGAACCCTGCCTCCTGGCTGTGAGGTCTTAGGAAAGTTACTTAATCTTTCCGGGTTCCATTTCTCTCATCTAAATGAAGGGAGGCAACACTAGAACCTCCAGGTGGTTGTAAGCATTAAACAATGGTCATAGAAGTGATATTCATTAAACGTTAGCACTAGTGTCCTTGCCGACAGATCCAGTGTATAGAATTTCCAACTCCTACATTCTCCATGGCTGTATTTTCCTTCTGTGGTAACAGATTCAATTCCTGAAAAGTTTGCGAAATAGTTGGGATCAATGAAAAATATCTTGGCACAAAGTACTTCCTTCTCAAGACCCATCACATATGTAAGTCACTCTCATTGTAAGCTGCTGAGACAATTCTCCAACGAACCTGTGGAGAGAGCTCCCACTGCCAAAGAACCGTATCAGCAGTGATTGTAACAGGGAGTGAACAATTAAAAGGCTGATTTTCTCTAGAGTAATGTGTGTACGGAATCTAGAACAATTAGAACAGGTTCAAGCCAAGTCTTCATCAAGGCACTGATGGGTTCTCACCCCCTGGAGCTTTGCTCAAGTCTCCGATGCAATCAACTTGCTGCATCCAAGCCCTCTGATGGAATCGAGACCTTATAATTACTGAGTCCATTCATTGTCACGGGTCTGGTATATGCACAGGAAGGAAAAAGACTGAGGCACAAGGAAACAAATTAAAAGTATATATTGACAAGGGAGGAGAGTTGAAAAGCTCTTAAAACTTGGGAATTAATTACAGGATCTTCTTAACTGTATACTGAAAATTTGGAAACCCAGACTGATTTCACAGAGACTTAATGAAGGTAGGTCCTGGATGAGGAACCTTAAGAAGAGCCGTGCCATGCACTGGTTATCTTTCTGCCCTTTTCCAAATGTCTGTTTGTCCTGTTTCCATGTTCTAACTATCTAGACACCTGGAAGCGAGGATAAGGAGGAAGAGAAGGAGGAAGAAAGAGGAAGGGAAGAGAGGGAGATGACCAGGTCATGGAACACTGTCTATACTGTGTGCCCAGAGCTTTGCCAGTTCCTCATCCATTAGCACAGCATCAAGAGCCCATTCATTGCCTGCATCAGAGCTGGTTCAGAGTCGGCCTTTAGATGACTTGGGCTAGCTGAGGTAGCAAGCATAGGGAGTAGTTTAGCAACATGGAACCCCACTTGGCCTGGGCTATGTGCACATCCATTTTTTAATAATAATGTACTCTACCTCAACTGCCTGGAGACACTGTGCAACAGTGGCAGCCATGTGTCTATATATATCCCAAATCCAATTGGCTATTAGCTCTCTCCTTGGAGGAATAACTCACAGCGGATGCCACAAGCTTATGTCCTCTAGCAGTTAGGAGATGTTGTAAGCCACAATAAGAACTTGTCACCCTTTATAGAGAAACCACAGTTTGTGGATTAGCATACCATCCAAGCATCTGTGTCTATGCTCACAGCTTAGCTTGCCATAATAATTAGTACTGCTTAAATGCCTGTACATCCAATTGCTTGTGCTTTGTTAGTATGACTAAAAAGGTATCACTGGATAAGCTGTCAACACATGAAAGGAAACAACCTAAACAGACTAGAGTCCAAAATGACATCTCCAGAGAAAATAGACTTTTGCTTCTCACCCACTTGTGCCCCTTTCCCAAAGCCCAGGGAACAAATTGCGGAAGAGGAGGCGTGGTAGAATGTAAGGGCTGCGGAGAGATTGGGGTGAATCGTGAGACTACAGCAATATAGACTGGACTCCTAACTGATCAACATGCCTGTGCATACAAGCATCTCCAACTGGACTATGGGAACCTTGGGTTGTTCGAAATTTGGACATAGATACTTGCAAATTGGTTTTACATGAATGTTACATTCATTGCTTATTTTTCAGCTCCATTACAATCTTAATTCAACAAATGTCATATGTTCACTCTGTTAACCAAACACTCGTGGTGAAAACTTTTATTTATTTATTTTTATTTATACATTCCCAGCAGTGCTCTTGGTGCCCCCAACATAGTCCCTAATCTTTCTGATATTCCAGAGCATCAAGAGAGAACTGAGAAAGTGGGGGAGGGGTACCCGGAGGCAAGACTGCTGAAAGAGTTGAACCCTGGGAGGCCAGTACACCGGAGACCCGAAGGATCTCTGCACGAGGGGTCCAGGTGTCTGGATTGCATTTTATGCAAAGGGAACAGAACAAACGAACCGGGGAGCTTGAGACAGAGCTAGTGATTGCTGAGAAGGAGCCAGTGATTACAGAGCCTCCACCTCCCATTTTCCGTGATACTTTGTCTGTGGTGTCCTGTTTAAGCTGAGAAAGTTTCCGTAAGGAACATTCCCATTTTACAGACAAGGAAGCTGAGGGTCAGAAAGGGAAAATGTTTCAACCAGGCCAACCACCTTGCTAAAATGACTCATTTCTGGCTTGTTTTGGCTCTAAGGCTCAAAGCCTGTGTTCTTTTGACAAGGACAACTGCTTCTCTCTAAGAAAACAGAAATTAAAAACTGATTTCTCAGGCTTTTAAGTTCACCCCAAAGTTCCATCTTCTTCTGGGTGTTTTCCAGGAAGTGATTTATCTTTGTTTGGAAACAACACCTACATGCCCATTCTGTTTACTCTGCACCTGAATGTTTTTTTAATGCTACCCACGGATGTGATGTGGAATCTATAGATCCCTGGAATTTTATTCCACAGTTGGGCTGCAGGTTTGTGACTCCTTTAAAAATAATGATTTGTGTTCAACCTGAGTTTTTGTAGCAGGCAGATAAATAAGCATATTCTTTCTATTTTAGAGTATAACATTGATTCCACTTCTCATCACACAAGAGAGAGGGGAGAAGAGTGAGCAGTCAGCGAGCTGGCTTAAAAAATTGAACCCTGTAAAGTTTACAGGCAATCTATAGTGAGGCTAAATCTAACAGCCATGAAACAAAAAATAGCGAAATCACTTTACAGGGGTTTTCCCGGAGACTCTGGAATTTAAGTGTTCAAGTTCAGCCCATGTAATAAAACGGAGTTTATGATGGTTTTCCAACAGGGCAGGAGGTGGAGGAAAGAATGCTTCTGTTGGTGGGCATCTTAAAACTAAAGCTCGGAGGACAGACTGCCAGGTGACTGTACCCAGTGGGCAAAGCTTTGCTGAAGAGAAAGAATCCTAAGCTATAATGGAGTGAGGTCCTTCATTAACTCATGCAGCTCTGCAACTTACTTTCTTGTTCTTCCTTCCTTCCCTCCCTCCCTCCCTCCCTCCCTCCCTCCCTTCCCTTCCCTCCAAAACCTCACGGAGTACTTCCACAAGAGGGAGGGCAAACCCAATTAGGGCATACTCTCCAACTTATAACCATCTGAGAAGTAAGAGGAGCATGAACAGTGAATGTGGCACACATTCTGTATTGGAGATGTTGCAGCAAATAGCAATGAATGTTTGCTGGGTGCTTGTGACAAGGCCAGGTGGAACAGACAAGCATTTTCTACATACAGGAACAGCAAGTAACCACAAGGAAGGAGCTCAGAATTCTGAGCTGAGGAGTGCCGAGGAACAGAGAGGGCCTGTGGTCAGAGAGGATCAGAAGGAGCAGGATGGGATGGGGAGGCTCAGTGGTATGGAAACAGGGATTTCACAAAGGGTTTGAGAATCCACTGCAGTTCACTGGCAGAGCAGAATGCGTGGGGAAGAAGTGAAGAGGGGCATGAATTAGGAGGTTTAACCTAGTAATCTAAAGCGAGTTGCCGGGGAGAACTGTTACGAACAATGCATTTGTACTTCTGCAAGTAGGAGGTCTTAAGATGGATGGACATGAAAAAATACTCATCAAATGACTTTATTGAGTAAATCTGGGCTTATTTACTTTTTTGTGGTTTGTTTGTTTGCTCTTTTTGAGACAGGGTCTTCCTATAGCATCAGCTGTCCTGGAACTCACTACATAGACCAGGCTGGCCTTTACGTCACAGAGATCCACCTGCCTCTGGCTCCCCAGTGCTGGGGTGAATGTCAATGTGCAGCACAAGGGCAGGACTGATGGTGGTTTGGGCTTGCCAAGGAGGAGCCTTCAAACATGACACCTTTCAGCCTAATAAAAAAAATCATAAGCTGAAGATGCTAAAAGATATATGTGGCATGCATATATGCATATTTTGGAGTGATTCAGATTGGAAGGTACAACAACAACTACAACCAAATGACTGGGGAAAATAAGTGAATGCCACCATATCTGACAGTTAGGTTTGGTTTGTTTGTTTGTTTTTGAGACAGGACTTCCCCATAGCCCCAGCTGGCCTTACAAAGATCTGCCTCACTCTGCTTCCTGAATGCTGGGACTAAAGGTGTGAACTACCATGCCTGGCTGTCATCCATTTCAATCTAACAAACAGTAGTTCATCATTTTAAAGGGCCTGATGCAGTACCTGGCACATACAAGATGCTCAAAATTACCCCCCACACACACATGCACACACACACATCACTGATAAGCAGAAAAATACATTGAAACTTGAAGCTAAAAGACATTCATTTAACTGAGCAGGATGTTTTGTAACCTGTAAGGGACCATCTTTGTTCAGTCGTTGAGTAAGAGTTGATTTTGTTCATGTTTAAGGAAAATGAAGCAGTCATCTTTCTTTGGCATAACACGCTACACCTCACCTTCTGGTTGGGCCTAATAAATCCTCTCTGCCATCTTTTATTATTAACAGGTATACTGGGGCCAGAGGGGATATGAGCTACCCGGCCAAAGCTAAATAGCCGGTAACGTAAAAACAAGTAAGATATTTACACACCATGTTGTGATCCTCTCTAAACTCATTTCTTCCACTTTGAGAGAAAATTAGGAAATGGTGGAGAGAGAAAGTTAATTTTACATAAAATAAAACATTTTTTAAAAACACAAATGCGGCCTAATTTAATTTCCAATACATGTCTCTGCAAGCTTGGGGGTGGGGGGGGCGATGAGGGAAAGGTTAAAATGCAATTCTCCAAAACGAAGTTATTTGATAGAGGAATATTAACCTCCTCGCCCTTGTACTTTGACTCGTTTTCTCTCCTTTTCGTTTTTGTTTGTGGGTCTATTCATTTTGGTGAGACCAGGCACGTTGCTAGGTAACGGGCCCATGGCGGGCCAGCACGTTAGTCTGGCTGGCTGGCCCGGGTGGCAGACTTCCCTAGCGCTAGCTGGCGGCAATGCAGTCTCTCACAAAAAGCATTTATCACCGAGCAGGCACAGTAATGGCCACTCAGTGGAGGGGAAATTGAGCTGACCCGAAGGCCAAAGCTGTTAGGGAGACTGGTGGGAAGGGTAAGAGGGTCACAGCACCCTTTTCCCACCCACTTAGTGGGCAGTAAGCGGTAGAACAGCCCAGGCACTGTTTCACTAACATATCCCGAGGCTTTGCACCTGAAATAAATGTTTGCTTGACATTAACGATGAAAAAAAAGAAGGCAAAAAATAAAATCGGTTTGTTCTGAGAACAATGAGCTGAACATGAAGTCTGTGCTTTAAAGTTAGCCAAAGTTCCCTCAGGATCGGATTTTGATAGCCAGGCAGGAAGGGAGATTTGCAAAAAGGGAGCATTCTCAACAGGACATCCTAATGGTGACCGTGCAAACACTTCCGGAGCCCCTTCAGTCTGAAAGCGGATGAACGGAACTGAGTGTTCTCCCTTTGCTGCCCTCGAAAACTGAACCTATTTCATATGCATCAAATACTGGTCATCGCTGAAGTGATAGTATTTTGAAAACATCCTTTCCAAATTCCTATTAAACTACATGACATTTTCTTTCAATATTTCCTTAGAGTAAGCATGATATAAAATTTAACATTCAAAACGGGTATTTCTTAGTGTACTTTTGAAGTGTTGAATAACAAAACTTATTTGAATGTTATACATTACTATACTATAGATTTTTCTAGAAACATTCTTATTTCTTTGTCTTTTTCTCAGAACCATTTTTGCCTGAATAACTAGAAAAGAAAGTAAACATCATTACAAAAATAAGAAACAGATGAATAATGCCTGTAAAAATGAAAATTGTTATAAATACGATGAAGTTACACCCAGAAATACTTTATATGAATAATACAGAAATCTCAGCAAGATTCAATTGTGGGAGAAAACAGACATTTCTTTCCTAGATCATTTTTTTTTTCTTTTTGGTATTTTCGAGACAGGGTTTCCCTGTAGCCCCAGCTGTCCTGGAACTCACTCTGTAGACCAGGCTGGCCTTGAACTCACAGAGATCCGCCTGCCTCTGCCTCCTGAGTGCTAGGATTAAAGGCGTGCGCCACCACGCCCGGGGATCATTTATTTTTTTGCAATCAACTATATGCTGTGCCATTTCATGTTGGAACCTGAAAATTTATATGAGAAATTACTTAAATGTCTGCATTAAAAAGTAAGCACTTCATATTATCCAGAATCATTTTTAATTGCATTCTGTGTTGAGTAGTATGCAGTTCCAATATTCTGCTTTACCTGAGTCTAAGCTCTTTTATTTTCAAATGAGGAATATGTAACTACCTACTAGAAATCCTCACCCAGACCCTGTTAGCTGTGTGATTTGGGCCAAACGATTCCCCTCTCAGAGTGCCAGTTTCCTGCCAGTGAATATGAACAAGCAGTCCTCTGCAACTACCACCCTGCATGCCGCTGAGGCTCACCCAGGGGCTCAGGAGGAAGCACCACACAGATGTGGGAAAACAGTTTTGTTTTGAGCAAAAAAATGGAAACAACTACAGGAACTGGAAGGGTGGGGGAGGGGTGTCAACAGTATTGGGTGGGATCAAGCTCCCTGACTCTGAGATGCCAGGCACCACCCAGTCCAGTCAGCCATTCCTGGGCTCTTTGGCCAATGAGCTCCTTGCTCCCCACGGGCAGGAGGAATTGCTGTGGCTTTTCTTCAGTAAAGAAACAGTGTTGAGAAGCACAGGGGGAGCCCGTTCTCCACTCCAGCTCCATGGCTTTCAAACAACAATATTTAACCAACAAAAGAAGAGACCAAGCCAATCTCCGTTTAGTGATTCCCCTGAAAGTCATCAAATAAAAGTGTGAACTTTAAAATTGATCAGGATTAATTTCACTGACATTGTATCATAACATATACCTCTTCAGAGACTCATCTGTTGAGCTGCAGATGCAAAGAAAGTAAGGAAAGGAATAAATCAGAATACAAATGGCAATTAGACTTTTGCCATTGATAGAATACTAAAAATGTCTGATTTATCAAAGCATCAACAAACAGAAGTAAACACAAGACTTATATTTTCTTACAGAACACCTAGAGAGGAAGATTAAAAAAAATAACCAAGACCATGTGTATCAATAAATTTAATTTATAAACGTTGTTCCATTACCAAAAGATGTCATTTCATCTGCTAATTTGAAGAACGCTACAGGCAGAAGTGATTTATCAAGGCCAGTACCATCCAGTGTGGAAATGCTGCTTTCTTCTCCATGGATCTTTCCTACCCCATGAGTGGGCTCCTGAGAACATGATGAACTGTTTCTGAAGTAGAGTTTCATCTTTAGCAGCAATCGAGCTTTGATTTGAAATTAAGTATCTATAGTATATTTCTTTTTACGGGGTCTCAATCTTAGTTATCATGCCAGGTACCACCCTTAGTTCTTACATCATTATTTTATTTAATCCTGAAACCAGCCAAATAAAGTAGCTTCCACTATTATCCCAATGTATAGATGAGAAAAGCGAGTCTGACAGAAGAATGGCAACTTTAAGACAGGCTCTCACTACGTAGCCCAGGCTGGTCTTGAACTTGTGATCCTCCTGTCTCAGTCTCCCATCTGTTGGGATTATAATAAACCTGCAGCATAGTGCAGCCCCTTGCTGACAATTCACTTTTAATAAATTAATATTAGAATGTGGATGTGAACCCAGGCCTGTTCAAATCTAACACATGTACTCATAATCACAACCATAAAACTACTTAAATACATGTGCTCAAAACTCCCGAGAGTCAACATTAGCTTCAGACAAATTGTGATGTGAACTGTAGAAGCTCTATCATTCATCACAAGACAAGCTAATATCTGAAAATTAGGTTTTGATCAAGGAATTTTAGTGATTAGAGATCCGTAGGGGCCGTTGGAATTAAACGTTCATTTCTCAAACAAAGAAGCTGAGATAAGCTGGTCTGTGAGCTGCCCGAGGCACAGCTAAGGCTGAGATTAGGTGAGTGTGCTACCTACCAAAAAGTCCGTGAACTTGCTTCCATAGCTACTATAGGTGAAATCGTGCTAGTATACACTCGTAATTGAATACCCTGGAGGCTGAAGCAAGAGGTGTGTGAGTCCAAGGCCAGTCTGGGTTACATAGAAAGATTCTGTCTCAAAAAAAAAAAAATTAATTAAATTAAGCATTAGCCAGTGCCTAATAGTTCTACCTACACAAATGTCAAGGAAATATATCTGCTGCAAAGCAAGGTAAGTCTCAGGGGAGATCTGCCCATTTCATTTACCCTGGCCTACAGACAGCCCTGTGCTGGGCACCAGGGCACAGAGATAGAGGGTTCTTAGACTAGGCTTTGTACGGCAATGAAATTAATGCAAATGATGAGAGAGGTTCTTATTTTATCAGTGGCAGTATAAACAGACCAATTCAGCGTCCTAGTGAGCAGATCCAGACATGCTCAGGGGTGTGTCCAGAATCGTATGGCTTAAGAGAGGAGGGTCCTTGACCCAGGACCAGGACCAGAGCGTTGGGCCTCAGTTCCACATGCTTCCCATCTGATTAGAGGATTTGGACAGACAGCGATGCATTGTGCAAACACGAGAAAGAAGACCCTTTCAGCTTATGCTCCAAAAGATTGGAGAGTTAAGATACTTTGAAAGTGATGGTTTTATTACCCTTCAGCTCTCTATATTACAAATTCCTCAGGATGGAGGGACCCTCCTTTATCTGGTATGTTTATCAGCTATGATCTGTTACATGGCCATATATTAATTAGCTGTAAGGAGATCTCAAGCACAGGAGAAGGAAATTGACACCTAGCAGAAGTTCAACAAAATGTGTTAAGTGAATGAATGATAATTCTTATTTTCTTCAGTTGCTTTCCAAATGACTCCATGCAGACTGAATTTACAAAAACATTAGAGTATTGTGTGTGTCTACACAACGTGTGTGTGGTATGTGGACATGCAGTGTGTTTGTTCCGTGTGTGTGCAGTATGTGTATGTGCACATAACATGTGTGTAGCCATGTGTGTGCAAGGTGTGTGTACACACAATGCATGTATAGTATATGTGTGCAAGTGATGTGCTTACAGTGTGTGTGTGTGTGTGTGTGATTCCTGTTGGGGATTGAACTCTGAGTTCAACCTCACACACTCACACATCTAAAGTCGACACTCTACCATTGAACTAAACCCCCAGCCCTTTTAATAGGTCCTGTTGTTTATTAACAGTATCTTTTTTAGTTTATTATTTATTTATTTATTTATTTATTTTATGGATATGAGTGTTTTGCCTGCATGTATGGAAGTGCACCCATGTTGTACAATGCCAATGGAAGCCAGAAGAGGGCATGAGGTCCCCTGGAACTGGAGTTACGGATGGTTGTTAACTGCCATGTGGATGCTGGAAACCAACCTGGATCCTTTACAAGAGCAACCAGTAACCACTGAGCAATCTGTCCAGCTCCAGTAGTATCATTTTGAAACAATAGATTCTGAGCTCCTAAGAAGAGTTAAATACTCTGTTTCTATTTTATTTTGATTATTTATTTAAATATTTTTATTTTTAAGACTTTGTCTCACAGTATAACTCTGGAATTGTCTATGCACATAAGGCTGGCCTCAAACTTACAATAATCTTCCTATCTCTACCTTTTAGTACTAGGATTACAGCCTGTGCCATCATGCCCAAATAATGCTTTCCTTTCAATAGGATACCATTTTCTTTCTGTTATTCAGCTGTGAATTTATTTTCCTTAAATGAGCACAAGCTGGAATTTAAACAGTATTGTGAATATCTGCTTTTTAAAAGGGCCTAATCAGCCGGGCGTAGTGGCGCCTTTAATCCTAGCACTTGGGAGGCAGAGGCAGGAAGATCTTTATGAGTTCAAGGCCAGCCTGGTCTACAGAGCAAGTTCCAGGCCAGTTGGGGCTACATGGAGACCCTGTCTCAAAAAGACAAAAAAAACCCCAAAACATTTCTTAAATCTCTATTCTTCATCTGTAGTGAAGACACTAAAGGTGAACTCACAGAGATCCACCTGCCTCTGCCTCCCAAGTGCTAGGATTAAAGGCGTGCGCCACCACGCCCAGCAAGAAATTTATTCTTATAATTACAGAAAAAGCATTAAGAACTGTCTAGGCTACAGAGTTTAAGGCCAGTCTGGTAGTTTAGTGGAAATCTGCCTTAAAACAAAAAGTGAAAAGCAGGACTGAGGATTTGGCTTTGTAGACCACTTTCCTCACATGTGTGAGGCCCTACGTTCAATTCCCAGCACCAAAGAGAGGATTATCATGTTATGCCCCATAAACACATATTATTACTACAGTATAATTAAAAATCAGATTAAAATGCTTGTTGAATTTTGCAGTGGGTCACCAAGGATTAAGGTGACACTGGGACACCAAGGGTTGAGGTGACACTGGCATATCAAGGGTTGGGTGGTCAGTAGGAATGGCCCCCTCCAAGTGTAAGCGTCATCTGTCTAGAATTTATAGGTCTGGCTACGTCTTGGTCTAGTTCTTGTCACTGCCATGTACAATAATTCTCAATGATGGTTGAATAGTACTCCTAAAATCTCAAGTCTTTCCTCAGACTTCTGAATGTGACATCATTTGGAAATAGAGTTGTTGCTGATACAATTAAGATGAAGCTTACAAAGTGTCACGCTGGAATAGAAAGGATCTTTAACCCCATGACTGATGGCCTCAATTTCTTGATGGTGTCAATGAATGAATGAAAAAAAAAAAGATATACAAAGAGAAGAGGGCATGTGATGACTGAGGCAGAGATGGGCATGATGGATCAATGACCAAGGATGGCCAGGGTTGCCAGTGACCTCCAGGTGCCAGGAGCCAGGCGAGGAGCAGTCTGGATGGGTGTTCCAGAAAAAACAACATCGTCAATGCCTTGATGGGAATCAAGATTCAGAGCTCCTACCTCAATAATGAGGCAATGAACTTCTATTGTCTTAAGCCATACTCAAGTTTCTTATACTTTGTCACGCCGACCTAGGAAATGAAATTGATGTCCATTCCCAAAAGCCCTGCTTTCTTGTTATGTACTGATAACAATAGCATGGAGATGTAATTATTAAAGTATACGAATTAGGAATAGAGAGATGTGAATATGTACCTCAATACAGAATGGTAAGTGTGACGGGGGAGACACATAGAGGTCACAATGAATGTGGAGATTCGGGGGTCAAGGGAGACTTTCTATACAATAATAGTAATAGGCATGTTCAAGAAGAGGCAAATAGGCCTGTTTGGCTGGAATCAATGATCATATGAAGAAAAAAGTGGAAAGAGGCAAGGTTCTGCTTACTTACTGAAGGCCTTTTAAAAAGTGGACCTTTTGGGGCTGGAAAGATGGCTCAGCGGTTAAGAGTGCCAACTGCTCTTGCAGAGGACTGGGGTTTGATTCCCAGCACCCACATGGCGGCTATGAACCGTCTTTAACTCCAGTTCCAGGGGAATCCGATGCCCTCTTCTGACCTCTGCGGCATTGCACGACATGGGTGCACTGACCTACATGCAGACAGTACACTCATACATATAAAAATAAATAAATTAATTAAAAAAAGAAGACCAAAGAGCAAGCCACGCATGGTGGCACACACCAAGAAAAAAATAAAAATAAATAAAAAATAAAAAGTGGACCTTTTTATGGTATCTGAAACTAGGTGTAGACCCGAGGTTCCTGGAAACTTGTTAGAAATGCAGAGAGCATGCTGGGAAACTCTGCTGTCTTTCCTTACCAACAGCATCACCTAAAGGCTCTTTACACACCTACTGGAAATTTTGCACCTCAACTGGGTACCCAGGTGAGTCCTGGCACACTGAAGGGAGAATTACTGTTTCGGGGGATGCAGAGCCACTGCTGAGAGGAAACAGGAGAGAGGAGACAGCTGGCACAAAAATAGCTGTGGTGAGATGTGGGGACGGGGTTGTACACCAGGGCCCCCTGAAGGAACAGCGTAAGCACAGAAAGCACCAGACAGCTGACATTTCCTGAGCAAGCTTTGCGGGGTGTGCTTTGTCTGCACTTGTTACTAAGATCACCGTATGGAAACTGATATTCATTGAATGCGAAAGGAGCTTGTTTGTGGTCAGCTCACAGTTCTATCCCATTATCTTGTTGTTTGTTTTGTTGTTATTGACTTGATTACTCCTTTGGCAGTGTTGGGGATCAAACATGGGACCTTGCACGTGCTAGCAAGCAATCTACTACAGACCTATACCCCCGTCCTCACGTTAAGTTGTATTAGTTATATAGCTTTTGTTTGTTTTGTTTGAGACAGGGTCTCACTGGCTGGCCTAGAACTATGTAGACCAAGCTGATCTTGAACTCACGGTGATCTACCTGCCCCTCCTCCCAAGTGCTAGGATTAAAATCGTGCACTAACATGATTAATTTGTTTTTTATTTTCCTGTAATAGTTATATATATTTATGAGGTACAATCTGATAATTATCCCTTCTTTTTAGTGCTGACAATTGAACCTGGGGCTTACACATGCCATGCAAGTACTGTACCACTGAGATACAGCCTCAGTCCTATTTTTTACTTTTTGTTTTGAGATAGAGTCTTGCTAAATTTCCTAGCTTGGTCTTGAACTCACTCTGTAGCCCAGACAACCTTGAACTTGAAATACTTCCATCTCAGCCTTCCTTCTGAGTAGCTGGCCAGGATAACGTGAAAATTCAACACAAGCACACAGCATGTAATGATCACCCCTGGTAATCACCATATTCACTCCCTTAAATACCTCGAAGCACTGTTTCTTTGTTTGCAGCCTCTCTCTAGTCTTCATAAAATGTGTAAGTAGTTCTTGTGAGCAGTCACCCTACTCTTTTCTAGAGCTCTAGAACTTAATCTTCCTCTCAAACTGTATGCTGTTACTGATTCTCCCACCTCCTAACTCCTCAGCCTCCCTTTCCTGTTGGAATCGCCATTCTATGCTTAATGTAATGTTCTCTTCTTTTTAGTATTGGGGATTGGGGCTAGTAGGGCCTCACTCACCTATGTTAGAGAGGGGCAACCTCTCTGCCCCTGTGCTAAACATACAGCCCTTTTGTTGTTTTAATTTCCATAAATGAGTATGATCATGCAGGATTCGATTTATGTGTGTGTTCAGGTATACATGTATGTACAGGTGAGTGTGTGTGTGTGTGTGTGTGTGTGTGTATGTGTATGTCTGCTAGAAGTCAGCCTTACATGTTGTTTCTTATGAGCCAGCCACCTTGTTTTATGAGGCAGGGTCTCTGACTGGCCTGGGGCTCACCAATTAAAAAGACAGACACAACTAGGCAGCAAGCTCTGGGGTCTGTCCTACCTCCACTGGTGGTACTACAAGCCTGTGCTACCATGCCTGTTGTTTTAAAGAGATTCTGGTGTTTGAACTCAATTCCTTAGGCTTTTATGGAAAGCACTTTATTGAGTCAGCCATCTCTACAGCCCCTATGGATTCTCTCTCTCTCTCTCTCTCTCTCTCTCTCTCTCTCTCTCTCTTTTGTCTTATTGAGACAGAGCCTCCTTTTAGTCCCAGCTGGCCAGGAGCTCACCATGTAGACCAGGCTGGCCTTGAACGCACAGAGATCCGCCTGCCTTTGCCTCCGAGTGCTGGGATTAAAGGCATGTGCCACTACACCATTTTTTTATGCTTGGCTTATTTTTTTTTAATATTTTATTTTTTTTCATTTTTTAACAATAAGTAATAATTTATGAGTACAAGCATCCTACATGTAAAACCAATTTGCAAGCAGTTGTGCCCAAACCCACACAGCCCAAGTGTCCCACCATCCAGCTGGGGGGCTTGTATGTTCAATCAAGGTGATCAAATAAGTGTCCAGTCTATATTGCTGTAGTTTCACCATTCACCCCAATCACAGCCCTTACATTCTACCACACCCCCTCTTTTGCAGATTGTTCCCTAGGCTTAGAAAAGGGGCACAGGTGGACGAGAAGCAAAACAGTCTACTTTCTCTGGAGCTGTCGTTTTGGACTCTGGTCAATTCTGGCTGTTTCCTTTCACGGGCTGACAGTTTGTCCAGGAATAACCTTTCAGTCCTACTAATGAAGCACAGGCATTTAGATATATAGGTATTTAAACAGTACTAATTGTTATGGTAGGTTACTTTGGTATAGACACAGATATTTGGATGGTATGTTAATCTATAAATTACATTTTTTTCCTGTAAAATATGACTGGGTCTTACTGTTGCTTATAACATCTCCTAACCGCTAGAGGATGTAAGCTTGTGGCATCAGCCATGGGTTATTCCTCCAAGGAGTATGCTTGGCTTATTTTATTTAATCTAATGTCCTCCAATTCCAAGCACATTGTCACAAATTTCAGGATTTCATTTCTTATGGCTGAAAAATATCCCATTAGATGAATACATTTGGAAAGACAGTTAGCTAGGCGCACATGTGCGTGTACACACACACACACACACACACACACACGGCACATTTTCTTTATCCATTCATCTGCCAATGGACACAGCTGATTTTATTCTTGGCTGCTGTGATGTTGCTGTGCTAAACATGGGACACACTAATCTTGATTTCCTTAGTCATCCTGTGTTTTAATCATGATAAACACAAGGAAGAACAAGGTAGGTAACTAACCCAGTATTACACACCTAGGAAATGTTACAGTGGAGTGAGTAACTGAGCCTTAACTTCTTCAGCATCCTTCAAATATGCTGAGACTTCATGCCTTTGCAGAATGAGTCCCCTCTACTTAGAACAACCCACTTTATCTGTTAAAACCCCATTTGGGGCTGGACAGATGGCCTAGTGGTTAAGAGCGCTGACTGCTTTTGCAGAGGACCTGGTTCAATTTTGCATTTTATGATGCTTTTGCAGAGGACCTGTGGGTTCGATCCCCAGCACCCACATGGCAGCTGAGAACCATCTTTAACTCCAGTTCCAGGGGAATCCGACACCCTCTTTTGACCTCCGAGGCAACATGGGTGCACCAACTACATGCAGACAGTACATTCACACACATATGAAAATAAGTAAATAAAAGTAAGACCCCATTCATTTTTCCTGAGCCAACTCAGAAGGCCTTTCCTCCATGGCTTCCTCCCTGGGCTCCTCACAGTCACTTGCACACTCATGTGTGTCTCTAACATCTCTTTCCTGTCATGGTGGTGGAATCTGTCACGTGATGGCTCTTTTGGTGGTCATCTCCATCCTTGCCCCCACCAGGAGGTGGTGTTTTAGTGGGTGGAGCCTTGCCTCCTTAGTCTTCTCTCTGCTGTACTTAGTTTGGTGATAAACCTGGAACATGGCTTATTGCGGATGCTTGAGCTATCAGCTTGGCCCGCATCCCTTACTAGATACATCCTCAAGCCTCCTAGCTGGATCAGCGTAACCCACTCGGAAGATTGCGGTGAAGATGAAAAGAAGTGAGTTGTAAAAATGCCAGGTGTGGGGCAGGGCATAGAAGAAGCACATGAGAAAGGCCTTTCAAAGGAGTAGAATAAATTAAGAAAATGACCTAGTATAAAAGTGAACAGTTGCCGGGCGTGGTGGCGCACGCCTTTAATCCTAGCACTTGGGAGGCAGAGGCAGGCGGATCTCTGTGAGTTCAAGACCAGCCTGGTCTACAGAGCGAGTTCCAGGACAGCTGGGGCTACAGGGAGACCCTGTCTCAAAAAAACCAAAAAAAAAAAAAAAAAAAAAAAGTGAACAGTTAAAAATTACTAGGACTATTGAGGTGAGCACCAGGCCTTATTTGGGGTGAACTCTATAGCTATTATTTCATAATTCTTGCACTAACACCTGATGTCAGTATCATTTTATTTTTTAAACCATTTTTTTTTTACATTTTATTTATTGATTTATGGGGGAACATGACAACCTGAAGGAGTCAGTTCTCTCCTTCTACCATGTGTGCCCCACAGATCAAACTCAGGTCACCAGGATTGGCTGTCAGTGACAGCCTTCCCCACTGAGCCATCTCTTGGCCCATCATTTTCTCTTAATAAAATAAAATTATTAAAAAGGCCGGGCGGGGTGGCGCACGCCTTTAATCCTAGCACTTGGGAGGCAGAGGCAGGCGGATCTCTGTGAGTTCAAGGCCAGCCTGGTCTACAGAGTAGAGTTCCAGGACAGCTGGGCTACAGGAGACCTGTCTCAAAAAGACCAAAATAAATAAATAATAATAAATAAATAAATAAATAAATAAATAAATAAAATAAAAAAAAAATAATGAAACATCAGGCCTATAGAGGCAAAGACCTTTGCTAAGTTGTAAGAGGCAAGCAGGGGGCCTGGAGAGAGGGCCTAGTGGGTTAGAGGCGACCGCCTTTGCAGAGGACCGGGTTCGATCCCCAGCACCCACATGGCGGCGAGAACCGTCTGAACTCCAATTCAGGAGAACTCCAGTTCCAGGGGAATCCGAGACCCTTCTTCTGACTCCGCGGCATTGCACGACACGGGTGCACAAACTTGCATGCAGACAGTAACTCATATATACAGAAAATAAATAACAATTAATAAAAAAAAAGAGGCAGCAGGTTAAAACCGTGATCCCAAGTGAGTCCAAAACATAAGCTTCCAGGAAAAAACAAACAAGCAAACACCAAAGGACATTAACACTAAGGACATTAACACTTACTACAGCCCGTTGGGTATAGCAGCCCATGAGGCTATATACCACTATTCTTACAGCCTCCAAAGGTAGAGCTGTTCCATCAGATTTGCATGCAACCCTTTAAAAGTCTCCAGGAGTGGTGGCGCACGCCTTTAATCCTAGCACTTATACTTGAGGGAGAGAGGCAGGTGGATCTTTGGTCTGTAGTTCAACGCGCCGGTCGGTCTACAGAGTGAGTTCCAGGACAGCTGGGGCTACACGGGAGACCCTGTCTTGAAAAGACAAAAAAAAAAAAAAAAAAAAAAAAAAGCATTTGGAGGCGCACAAACCTTAATAATCTAAGCACTTGGGAGCAGAGGCAGGCGGATCTTTGTGAGTTCAAAGCCAGCTGGTCTACAGAGTGAGTTCCAGATAGCTGGGGCTATAAGGGAACCCGGTCTCTAAAAGACCAACAAAAAAAAAAAAAAAAAGTCTTAGCACTTTTGACACTACATTCCTTAATACTAGAAAAATACAGCTGTCAGTGGTCACATGAGACTTGGCTGTGCCTCATGAAACACAAGCTGTGCTAACGGGTGGTGTGTTTGGCTGCTTGTTGCCGTGCAGCACCGTGTGTATAACTAGCACAGTGAGGAGCAAGCTTCCCACGTCCAACGCTGTGTTTACAGACCGCAAGTTAGCAGGAACAGGAGCGGCATCCGGAACATGACTGATATTCTTTTGATGTCGGCTACATGCGGTCCTCCCCAGCGCAGTCACTAGATTTTCTTTTCTAAAGGCGATGAGACTACAAAATTGGATGGTGTTTTTCCCTCTGTATGTGGCTCCTGTTTATCAGGTATAGGGAAAATGTATTCAGTTTTTTTAAAAAAATCAAATTATTTATCCTAGTGGTCCCCGAAGTTTGCAAAGTGCTGATCAACGTGCTGCTTCACCCTGTGTTCTCCTCACCGAGTCTATCTGGGTGAATTAATTACAAGGCAATCCTCAGGAATTAAGTGTGTTTTAAGTTCAGAGGCATCTGCTTAGAGACTTCTAATACCTCTAAATAGTCCCTTTGGAAATGCACTCGTTAGTATGAGTGTAATTTTCATTTCCGCTGGCACCGTGGCATATGACTCCTTCAGTTCTAGCTACCCTCTGATTGACCTGTCAAGGGCATAAACCACTCTGAAGATGTTGCTGTATCATTTGTGCTTCTCCTGTGGGTATAAGGGACCAGAGTATCTCTGCCACAAAAAGGAATAATTTAGAAGATGATTTTCCCTGGTTTTAATGTGAATATATACTCTGTATAAACTTCCTTTCTCTCTCTTTTGAACTTATAATAGGATTACTAGGTAACAGAACAAAACAAACATTTTCTTTAGATAGTCCACATATCCAGGACATAAATGGTAGGGGAGTCGATGAGGTGATTAACCCATTCGTGAGATGGAAGATGGAAATGCACTTTTTTTTGGGGGGGTCTTTTTGAGACAGGGTCTCCCTGTAGCCCCAGCTGGCTGGCCTGGAACTCACTATGTAGACCAGGCTGGCCTCAAACTCACAGAGATCCTCCTGCCTTTGCCTCCGGAATGCTGTGATTAAAGGCATGCACCACCATGCCCCACAGAAATGCACTTTTAAGTTGAATACCAATAAAGTCTTGTCAGGGGAGGGGACTTGGAATACACAGAACTGGACATTAAATTTTGAATTTTTTTCCTTTCCCTTCTAAAACGAGGCCGTGGTAAATTTTATCATGAGAATTTCAGAGGCCACTGCACTCTGGATGAGGAGAACTGTACATCAGGTGATGTTAAGAGAGCTGCTCTTTGCATGACTCAAAGTATTCAGAACCAGAACCTGGCCAGCCCTCCACGTCGGGGGTCTCCTCCTGATGACCCAGACCAGCCACCCAGCATCTTTCCTCTCTGCCGACAGATCTAAGTTGGAAAAGTCAGATACAGAGAAAAGAAAACCCTAATTCTCTGAATACAACAGAGGTAAAATTTTGCTTTAAATGGCTACAATTATCGAATGCACACGACGTTGGCATTCAGCATTCAGCTGACCCCATGGCATGTTGGATGTAGAATAGACCCTAAGGGGCCTCATGGTGAAGATTTTATCCTCAGGTTGACACTCTTGGAAGGCATTGGAACCTTTAAGAGGCGGAACCTTTAAGAGGCGGAACCTAGTGGAAAGAAACTAGGTCACTGGGGGTGTGTCTTTGAGAGGCTTGCTGGGACCTGGCCCCTCCCCACATCCCCCTCTCTGAGCAGCCTTCCTCTGCCACACCTGCCATAGAGTACTGCATCTGGGTCCAGTGGCCCTGAAAACTGTGAGCTGAAGGAAGGCTCCCCACTTCTAAGTTTGTTTTCTCAGGCACTGGGTCATAATGATGGAAAACTGGCTCTCGCACCACAGAGAGTAGTTGACCCTGGAATACCACCAAAGAAATCATTCCTTTTATTCTGTTTTGTTTTTTGCTGTTGTTTGAAAGATACTCTTATTGTATCTCAGACTAGTCTCAAACATGCTATCTTTCTGCCTTAGACTCCCAGCTACTGGGATTACCTGGCTTTCAGATCAATCACTTCTGATAAAGACAATAGAGGGACATTCATAGGATGTTTAATTAGTGTTTGTAGAGCATGAGTGTGTATGCATCATACCATTTGGCCCTCACAACCATCCCATGATGAAGGGTCCATATGAGATGTATTAGGAGCTAAGGCTTTGGAATGCAGCCAATTAAGGGAAAATCCTAGACCTTCAACAAATAAATTAGGTCACCTTGCAAAGGCACTTATATTTTCTGAGGTCGTAGAACAAGTCAGTGAGATCACAGAGGGAACGTTCTCTCTGTGCTCAACCCCAGGAGGCTTGTCATTGCTGCTAGTAGCTGCTGTGTTATTTTCTTCAATACAGTTTTCTGATTCAGTTATTAATAACTCACACTTTTCCAATCCAGAACTATGTTTCTCAAAATGTTTCTAAACTTCCTTAAGAAAACAGAACTGTTTATTGAATGAATGGCTGGGAAAACTCCGGCTTGGACAATCAGGAAGAGAATAATAATACATTGGAAATGCAGAATTCATTCACCAAGCAGTCACCTGAATTCAGGCCCCATCTACTGTCCAAGCTATTTATTTAATCTTCATACAGTCCTTTACAGTAGGTAGTATTTGCTTTTACAGACAACAAAACTACTCCAGAAATTGGGATTTTTTTAAAGTTTTCAACAGAGCCGATAGCTCTTTTTTAAAAAAAAATTATTTATTTTTGTATGTGTATGAATGTACTGTCTACATGTAGGTTTGTGCACCCATGTCGTGCAATGCTGCAGAGGTCAGAAGAGGGTCTCAGATTCCCCTGGAACTGGAGCCAAAGACGGTTCTCAGCTGCCATGTGGGTGCTGGGGATCAAACCCGGGTCCTCTGCAAGAGTAGTCGGTGCTCTTAACCGCTAGGCTATCTCTCCAGCTCCAGAAATTGGTTTAACTTAGAGAGTTTACAATTAATTTATAGCTACTATGTGGTAAAAACCTGAGCTTAAACGTAGATAGATTCTAAGGCTAGTGCTCAGGATTGGCCTCTTGGTCTAGTGATTCACTAACAACAAATCCTGTCCATTCCCACGTGAGCAGACCCCGTGGGTGAGACAATGTCTTTCTGAACCTAATTCCCCTGTAAGGACATCATGGCAGTTGGATATATATGACAGGGGCATATCTGATAACCTAATGTCGTTAATGCAATCAATAAGCTTTTGTCTATAATATAGGTGAATCACACCTTGCAATGCAAAACCAAAAATGAAGCGAAGCACACCCTCCCTCTCATTCTTTGTTTCTATCCACTCCCCATACCCTGCTTGCTGACTTAGAGGGGAAGAGGAACATGGACCTGAGAAGGAAAAGAGAAGAGCATAAAGGAAACACCTTCCCCTCACTCAGAATTGAGAACCTGTAACTAAAGCCTCCAGCAAAAGAATGAAGCCTCTGCTCCCCAACTCCTGCTCTGACCCCAGCTTCTGCAGCATGCTCTTCCCATGACCCTTCTCATGAGACAAAATGCTGTCGTATGTATATCCTGGCAGAGCAAGTGACCAGGAAGCAATGAACTCATAAAGTACTTTGCATCCATTCATCAGACGTCTTACAGTGCACCTTCTACATGCCTGGCTTATGTATGTATTCAAACTTGGATGTTTGCCAAATGAGCTTAATCTCTTCTATTGCATTGGATCAGTTAATAAATCTACCCTCAAGGAATATATAGTCTACTTTGGATAGCCAACAGTAGATCCTTACACTAAGAATGATTTGTTTTCTTTTATGGTGTTTCTCAAAAAGTACAATGTATTGTGAGACCAATCTACAGAGGACAATATCCTCAACAAAGCCAACCAGCCACTAGTTGAAAAAAATGTGTATCTATATTAAACACGTAAAGGCTATTTTCTTGTCATTATTCCCTCAATAATATAGTATAACCATTGCATATGTAACATTTATATTATAGTAGGTATTATCAGTAATCTAGAAATGATTTAAAGTAGACAAGAAGAGGCTATAATGCAAACACTATGCCATTTTACCCAAAGAACTTAAGCATCTATAGATTTTGATATCCTGGAACTAATCTGCCACAGTCACCATGGGACAGCTGTTGATAGATAATGGCTTCTGTACTGTTGACAGCACTCACAGTGTTTTTTTTTTAGACCTAGTACACGACTTGCATGTAGTAGGAACTCAACTTTTAACTGACGGACAATTCTAGACTATAAAGACCCTACTGTCTCATCTTGACATATATTCTATACGGCTGTCCTCTGACAGACAGATGCCATCTTCCTGAGCTCAGCTGCACTGACTAGCCTAAGATCATCACAGTTGGGCTTGTCGACTGTTCATGTTCCCCCGACCCCCTACATGGAAGGAGAAGCAGGGGGAGTCACCAGACCCTCACCCCCTGTGTCCAGCCACACCTCCCACCCTGTGATTAGCGGTTTATCCCTAATTGCGTGTGGCGTGGGGAGGGAGCTAGAGAACACGGGCTGGAGAAGACTAGGGGAGGGTCCCTCTTCCCATTTTGTGTGGCTCTGAGGAAGCCACCATCCATGCTTGGGTGAAGATTTCCCAGTGAATCCTTGGGGAGGTGGAGCACCCATGCTCCTGTAAGTAAACACTCGCTCATCACTCTGTAAGTAAGCCCAATACTCTCATTGGATTTCCAGAGTGCATTTGTATCTCAGTTTGTCTTTGGGAGCAAGGGAGGAGGGAGTGGAAGTGTTTATCCACCCCTCCCAAAGGAATTTTAACAACAGCATATTAAATCCAGTTGAGAAAGCGGCCTCACACTATCTTCTTAATGGATTGGCTAATTCCGCTCTGCCAATGAATAGATACTTTGACAGTATCAGCCCTAAAGGATACCCTCATTCCTTTATGGTTTGGCTCTGGGATTTGAATAAGGCAGAAGAAAATATCCTTGGGTAATGCTAATTTTGCCCAGTGAACATTAAAGACTCATAATAGAACTAGACTCATCTTGTCAAATAAAAATAATCTGCTTTCTGCATTCTTGGATAGGAAGATATATCTCCCAGCACTAACATGTTTTTCCCTCATCTTCCTTCCTGTATAAGTTACTTTAGCATTGCCATGACCAAAACAGAGCAGAAACAACTTAAGGAAGGAAAAAATTTACTTTGGCTCACAACTCATGGGGTTCAGTCTATGTGTATTTGGCTTTATGTGCTTGAGCAGAACATCACACAGTGGGAATGTGTGACAGAGGATGGGCAGACAGGAAGGAGAGAGAGAGAGAGAGAGAGAGAGAGAGAGAGAGAGAGAGAGAGAGAGAAAGCAGCCAGAGATACTATATACCCAATAACCCACCCTTGTGAGCCACTCCTCAGCTAGGTGTCACCTCATGAAGTTTCCAGAATCTCACAAAATAGCACCACCAAACAGCTGGGGAGCTGGCTCAACAGTTAAGAGCACTGGCTACTCTTGCAGAAGACCAGGTTTAATCCCTCATACCCACCTGACAGCTAACAATTGTCTATAACTCCAGTTCCAAGGAATCTGACGTCCTCTTCTGGCCTCCATGTGCATTGTATGACATGGATGTGCTTACATACATGCAGGCAAAATGTTCATATGCAAAAAAATAAAAATAAAAAAATAAAGTCTTTTACAAAATAGTACCACCAGGAAAAAAAATCAAGCAGTCAAAACATCAGCTTGTGAGGAGCACTTTCGATTTTATCATAATTCTACCCTACCCATTTACCCTCAAAGAGAAGAGCATCGTGGTGGGAAGACAGATAACTAACAACGAGGGCTACTACAAGAGAGCTGAGAGAGAGAGAGAGAGAGAGAGAGAGAGAGAGAGAGAGAGAGAGAGAGAGAGCCAGGAATTCCAGAGCTCTATCACATACTGGCTTTGAAGTTGACCAGATTTGAAAACAGAGCCTCCCGAGGGAGTTTTACTCTGAACTCTCTCCCTGGCTCCTATGCCAACTCTTTCTGGCTGGACCCTTGAAAGCAAGCCGGCATGCTAGGAGAGAACTGTCAGATGGTTCTCAAGCTTGAGCAAAAACACTGGATATCTCTACAATGGCTGCAGTGGTTTGAATGAGAAATGTCCCACGTGTCTTTGAACACTTGGACCCTATCGGTGGCACTGTGTGGAGAGGTTCTGAAGCCTTCAGGAGGCAACTCTGCTAGAGTTAGTGCATCACTGGGGGTGGGTTTAAGAGTTTATATTCTCATTCTCTCTCTCTCTCTCTCTCTCTCTCTCTCTCTCTCTCTCTCTTCTCTCCTTCTCCCTCCCCCCTCCCTCCCTCCTCCAAGCCATTGCTATGCACTCCCAATCATTATCAATAATATAACTCTCTTCTTCTGTGACATTGCTTTTGCTCATGGTGTTCAATCACAGCAATAGAAGAGTACCCGACGCACCTGCCAGGAATCAGGAATAGATTGATTGATTCGAGGTAGAAGACACTGACATTCCATGTGATCCTAGTTTCTACACATTCAGTTTCAGTAAATCAGAATTTTTTTCTGAGAAAGCTGCAAATGGTAGATTTGGCCACTTTGACTAGAAATCCAGTAATGTCAGGGCTAGAGAGATGGCTCAGCAGTTAAGAGCAGTGGCTGCTCTTGCAGAGGACCGGCTTCAGTTCCCAGCACCCGTAGAGCAGCTAACAATTATGTTTAACTTGAGTTTCAGGAGACCTGATGCCCTCTTCTGGCTTCCGTAGGTACCGCATGCACGGGTGCACAGCATGCATGCAGGTAAAATACTCATACACATAAAATAAAAATAAATAAAAATTTTAAGAGTTAAAAAAATAGAAACCCAGTAATATCAAGGGCTATGTCTAAATTTTTGCAGTAATCAGTAGGCACAGGTCCTAGAAATCACATCAGGGTAAATATCAAAGAATGATTATAAAAAATCTATACATTACTTTCTGCAAGATTATGGCTTATAAATAATCCAAGCATGCCAACTTTTTATCCTTTTAAATGCATCTATTATATTAAGAAAAAAAATTTAGAGCTTGTAAATATTTAATCCAGCTTTTTCGTAATTTTGGTGCCTTTGACAACGATTTGCAAGAAATTTTTCCCTTTTTTTTTTAACATTTTTTTTATTTGATTGCTTTGTGCATTTCATTACATCATTTTTCCAATTTCAGTTCAGGCATATTTTCCCTTACCCTTTCCCCCCCACCCCCACCCATTCCACATCTCATGCATCTCCATAACCTGTCCTGCATTCTTTTTCAGGTTTTTTCATTTTTAGCAAAGTGAAATCCATGAGTACAAGCAATTCTTATCAGCTAAAGCAATTTGCAGGCTTGTTTGTGCCCAAACCCCACAGCCCAACCATCCAGCGGGGGGTTGAGGGGTTGTATGTTAATCAATTTGATCAAATGATTGTCCAGGGACTATATTGCTGTAGTTTCACCATTCACCCCAATCGCAGCTCTTACATTTTACCACACCCCGCCCTCTCTTCTGCAGATTGTTTCCCTAGGCTTAGAAAAGGGGGCACAGGTGGATTGAGAATGCAAAACAGTCCACTCTCTCTGGATCTGTTTTCTTGGACTACTGGTCAATTCTGGCTGTTTTCCTTCATAGGCTGACAGCTTTGTCCAGGAATAAACCTTCGATCCTACTAATGAAGCACAAGCAATTAGATATATAGGTATTTAAACAGCACTATAGTTATGGTAGGTTACTTAACATAGACACATATGTTTGGATGATATTCTAATCCATGAATTACATGTTTTCTTGTTAAATATGACAGGGTCTAACTGTGGTTATAACATCTCCTAACCTGTAGAGGATGTAAAGCTTTGCATCAGCCATGGGTTATTCCTCCAAGGAGAGGACTAATAGCCAATTAGATTTGGGAAATACAAGCATATGGGCTGCCTCTGCTGCACAGTGTTTCCAGGCAGGTGAGGTGGTAGCTGATGCTGAGGGAGACTGCATTGACTCAAGGAGATCCCATATTTGCTTTATTGGTTTAGTGGCCTTTGTAACACTCTCTGGTATTCCACGAGGCATCTGTACACTTGCATGGTGGTCTCAATACATCTTCCCATGTTAATGTCAGGTCTTTGCCAGCAGGGCCCATATCACTTCTCTTCTTGCAGGTAATCCCAGTTTACAGGCAAGAGCCTTTACCTTTTTGTGGGGCCTTGGATCCCTGGCCAACATCTCCCTGTAGAATAATCCATTGCTGACGTCAGAGCTCCTGTATTAATAGTATTTCTGGCTTTAAGTGCATAGCTAAGGACTTTAGTAATTATATTTGGTTTCGAAACAGAGAATAATCCTTTTCACAGTTCTTTTATGTTCTATAGTCAATTAAAGAAGGCAGTTTTACCAGTTTTACAAGAGATTGCCTCCTTATAATAGTTGTGTCCAATTACAGTTGGAGAGCGACCTCATTCATCATCATATTTTCTCCCTTGTATCATATAGGGGGAGGCAAGAAAGTCTCTCATATCAAAACCTTTGCGCCACCTAGAAGGTAAGTTTCATTAGGACTCGTTATAATTAGTTGTTACAAGTAGATCCACAGAGGGGTTCAACGTTTATTAGCAATCTGAGCTTTTCTCCTTCAATGTTCAGACGGGGGTCACCTTTCAGTTGGCACTTTTGGTACATCCTACTCATGCAAAGCTGTATCTTTCAATTTTCTCAGCCATTAAGTTGGTGACATTTTGTCTAATCTTTTCCCATAGTTAAAATTTTGAATTGCAAGGTTTTTGGACAAAAGGTTGTTCATGTCTATCTGTACCCCCCCTTTTTTTTTAACCATGAATCTCCAGAGGACAGTTGTATATACATAACTATTTTAGGGTGGAATCAAGGCACAATTTTCATCAAATCCACCCATGTTGTTTTGGGTGACTATATATGATTAACTTGGGAAGCAAACTTAATTTTTACATTAAATCATCTTAAAGAGAATGCTAGAAGGTGATACTGTACAACAGAGAAATTATAGAGAACATTTGTATGTGCCAATCCCAAAGCTATTGCTCTACAGATTTTATGTAAAACAAATGTGGACAACAGTGATTTATATCTCGATTTAACTCAGATGCATTACCGTTTTTATCAGAGTCTGTAAACCAATGTTGTTTAATATTTTTTAAAATGTGATCACCATATCACCATGTAAGATGAAGAAGTTTGTTGTTCTTTGATTGTAAGCAAAAGAGACTAAACTCTGATTAATTTCAGCAGAAAAAGAAAGCACTGGGAAAATTCAGCAGCATAGATGTTCTCCCAGATGACTGAAGAAACAGGTCTGGAAAAGAAAGAGTAGCTCTAAGAGTCTAGCAACCTGAATCCCAAATGAATAAGCATCAACCATGTTTCTGTCCTTAAAAGTCCCAGGGGAAGCGGGGCATGGTGCACACCTTTAATCCCAGCACTTGGGAGACAGAGGCAGGCAGATCTCTATGAGTTCAAAGCCAGCCTGGTCTACAAAGTGAACTCCAGGCCAGTCAGGACTAAAGGGAGACCCTGTCTCAAAAAAGAACAAAACAAATCAAAAAAAGGTCCCAGGGGAAAGAGGTTGAATGTCCTAACCTAGACCAGGAGTCTATCTGTGGTTAAGAGAGAAAAGAGAAGCTTGTTTGCATAAACCCTACACGAGTGAGGGACAGCAATACACAAAATGCAATAGGCGCGCTTTATGAAGAAAGGGGACGCTACGTGACTGCAACCCCACCAGTGTCCATGGCAGTGACGAGGAGAGGGAGAGAGATTGGCATTTCATGAGTGCACTTGTAGACACTGGTATCTCCTCAGCCATTCTGAAAAATAAGTATTTTGTTCCCATTTTACAGATAAGGAAAGTGAGGCTCACAGAGATGAAGTAATTTAGCCAGTACCATCCATCTGATAATCACTGAAGCAAAAATTTGGATCCAGGTTTATCTGTTATCTGTACAGTACTGTGTGTCTTAGGCTTTAGTAACAAGTATTGATGGTATTGATGGATTGTTGTCATCCTAAGGGGTATACTGAGTGAGAGTCAGAGCACATAAAATAAAAATATTAAAAATTATGGAGATCTCCTGAGACCAGCTGAGGCAAGTGCAAGAAGGTAGGCAGCAGCTGGGTGCTTTGGCAAGACTGATTGTTGATTGGTTTAATATAGTTAATCCATTAATCCAGTTGTCTTTAGCTTAATTGGCTTTTGTGGCTGTGGGGGTGGAGTTATCCTCCCAGCTGGTATAAAAGGTAGTGTTGAGTCTTGAGATCTGAGATCTCCCGAGACCAGCTGAGGCAAGCACAGGTGCTGGGGCCTAAAGAGCCCGCCCACAGCCCCGCCCCCCACCAACTGGGATCACAAAGGCATCTGAAGGAGGCAAGCAAAGCAAGCCTTCAACACAGTGAAGAGGCATTTAGGACTTACATTGGAGTACAGGCAAGGAGAAGCTCATATGCCAGGAACACAAAGAAGATACAACACAGGAAAGGGGCAGGATAATCCCACACCAAGCTCTACCAACCCTATGGAAGACTCCTACAGTGGGATCCCCTGGGGATGGCCCAGGACACAGATATCAGAAACACAATTGGGAACATATTTAAAGAACTATAAGATTATAAAGAGCAAATCAAAGAGCTAAGAAAAGAGAATGAAGAACTCAAGAAGGACCTAGAGAGAGAGAA
>VZQC01009277.1:1443958-1504734 GCA_009823505.1 Rhizomys pruinosus | reverse complement strand
AATACTATAGATATAGCTTGAAGTTTATGTCTCTATTTTCCTAAGTTCTAAGATTTATGAGAAAGAATAAATCTCTTCCTTAAAAGTACATTAAAATACACACCGGGGCTGGAAAGATAGCCTAGCGGTTAAGAGCATCGACTGCTCTTGCAGAGGACCAGGGTTCAATCCCCAGCACCCACATGGTGGCTGAGAACCGTCTTTAACTCCAGTTCCAGGGGAATCCGAGACCCTCTTCTGACCTCTGAGCCGCATTGCACGACGCGGGTGCACAAACCTGCATGCAGACAGTACATTCATACACATACGAAAATAAATAAAATTTTAAAAAATTAAAAAAAAAAACACACACACATCAACTGGCTATGTAGTTTAGGAATGTAAAGTTATATTTCTTTTTACCTGCATGCAACTTTACTGTGAATCCCTAAACATATTCTGGAATTAACCTATAGTTTGTTTTTAGACTTTGTAATTTTGGTATATGTGTGGAATATATATATATGCATATTTTGGGCTAATATAAAATTAAAGGTAACAACCAAAAGACTTGCTCGAAGAACTCACCAAAACAGTAAAACTTCTGCATTGAAAAAGTTTAAAAAGACTGCGAAAAAGATGCAAGACAGGACTTAACATGTATGGTAAGTTCTGGGTTCTGGGGATGGGGGATGGGGAGGGCATGGATGGGGGAATGAGCATAAACTTGATTAGGAAATATTGTATGAAATGCACAAAAGCTCAGTAAAAAAAATAAGAAAAATAGTAGTAATAAAACCACAAGGGTCGTAGATTAGTAGATCTGAGAGTTTTAATTGTCAATTTGACAAAATCTAGAATCAGCTCGGTGATAGGCCTCTGGGCATGCCTATCAGAGATGATCTTTACTATGCTAAGTGAATCTGAACTGTGTGTGGGACCATTCTCTGGGCAGGGGATCTAGACAGTATAAATGGTGTAAAGGACTCAGAAGCAGCTTGCATTCACCTCTCTGTTTCCTGATAGTGGATGACACGTGACCAGTTGCTTAACATTTCCCTTGGCTTTGACTTTTCAGTCAAGACAGACTGAGTATGACTTGAACTGTGAGCTAAAATAAACCTCTGCTCTTGTCAGAGTATTATATCATGGGCAACAGGAAAATAAAGACAGCAGACTACAGTCTAAAACTGTGTCTATGGGCAATTTGGTTGAATTTATTTCTATGAATTATGATTCCTTAATAAAACTACATTCAGAAGCTGCTGGTGTTCTGCTGGGTTAGAGGCACCCTGAGCAGCTTCACACACTCTGCGGACCCCTCCTGCTGCTGGGACACTGTCTCCTGAGGCCCTTTGTTCCTGGGCTTAGCAGTGGCACTGGGGGAAAAAAAAATGTCTGTGTCTTTCATCAGGTACATCATTTTCTTACTCATCCTCAGTGTATAGGAATTTAACTATTTGATAGTATAGATGGTTTAGCATAAAAATTCTACTACTGCACTGCTTTTAAAAATCATTTTGGTAGAGCAAAAGCCAAGTGGCAGTATATGAGCACTTTCTTTTAAACATTTTATTCATCATTCTAAAAATGAAAACATCATAATGCAAATTTTTTCATGTTTCTAAAATATTCACAAGATAAAATTTTTTTCATTTTCATTTTTTTCAATGGTTTCCTTTCTCTATCTCTATGATAAAAACACATTAGGGGCTGGAGAGATGGCCTAGCGGTTAAGAGCGCCGGCCGCTCTTGCAGAGGACCCGGGTTCAATCCCCAGCACCCACATGGCGGCCAAAAACCATCTGAAACTCCAATTCCAGGAGAACTCCAATTCCAGGAGAACTCCAGTTCCAGGGGAATCCAACACCCTCTTCTGACCAATGCGGCATTGCACGACATGGGTGCACAGACTTGCATGCAGACAGTACATTCATACACATACAGAAATAAATAAAATTAAAAAAAAAAACACATAAGAGGACTCATAAAGATCTCCTGGCCAGTTTTAATCTTGGCCTGTTTCTATTCCACATCAGAGGGCTGTGCTAATTTACAGCATTTTCTCCTCAACTTAATAAATCAAACACTTTCACCAAAAAAAGACAAAAATAAAAAACAGTAAACTTTAATGGACGTTGTTGGCTTTTTAGACACTTTCTCCACATTGTAGGATGCACATCCGGAGGACGCCACATCATCTGTGACTCACACCCAACAGAAGTATGTTGAGGCCAGAACTCAAGAGAAAAGTTGCAGTCACAGTGAACAAAATACATATAATGGAAATGAGCACTTTTCTGTAAACATCTTTCATATTTTCCTTTTAGAACTTCAGATTCGTAAATGCTACTCATATGATTTATTTTATTGGCTTTTTAAATTTTTGTATCTTTGTAAATACCTTCTTTGAAAGTGGACAATGGACTCAGGACTGGGATAGGAATCAGATCTGTATGAAATCTTGGAGGCTGTCAATACGTGAATACTGAATCTCAATTTTTATTCCTCAATGGTAAAACCTGGGCCATCGAGATGTCTTAGCAGATAAGGGCATTGGTTGCCAAGATTAACGACCTGAATTTGAGCCCCGGAACAGTAGAAAGAAAGAACCAACTAACTCCCCTGAGGTGCCCTCTGACCTCCACAGATTCATGCCATGGCACAAGCATGCCTACACACACACACACACACACACACACACACACACGCACACACACACACACACACACACACAAATGAATAAACTTAAAAAATAATTTTTTAAGTAAAGCATAAGACATAATTAAGAATCAGGCCATCAGGGGTGTTATAGCTCAACACTGCCAATACCTATTAATTTTCTAGTGTCCTAACAGCATAGGCGGGTATGCAGTTGCTCTTCCTAATCTCTAAGGAAAAACACCACACTAAGTGGTCTATGTGTGTGTTTGGTCTAGAGAATGACTAGTCTTAACCAGTGAAATCTCCTGGGAAATCAAAGTACAATCACTAGCTATCTCTGTGCAGCGACTCCTAAACTTCTTCACAAGTGTGGCCTGCCACTGCAGGCAGCCTGACAGTAGTGGAAATGCTGAGTCCCCTTAGTTAGCGTCACATTATACTATGGTTTTCCTCAGGCTGTTCTGGGTACACTGGCCAGTAATTCGAATGGACAGTAAACCTCTTTCTCCAGCTGCATTAATCCTCCACCTGAACAAGCTAAGCTAGCATGCTATCATCGATCTGGAAAAGAATGCTCACCAGCTTGCCAGGCATTGAGGAGAGCCGCAAGTCCAGAGCCGCTGCCTGAGAGAAGTCTAGCTGAAATTTGGGGATGGTCTGAAAAAGTTCTTCCCTGAAAGATGGATTCAATTGATCATTTTTTCATAGACATAGTGCACTTCAGGCTCATTTTGCTTTGTAATTAAGAAGAAAGCCAGAAACATCATTTACACATTAAGAATTTAATAGATATATTTTTCTAGCTTTATGCATTAGCGCAGGACAGCCCATTAATGAAATAAGTCTTCCTTCAGGGTCAATTTAGATGGCTGTAATCTTCTGCAAATATATTGCAAATGAGGATCATTTAATGATCTTAAAACTAACTGCCAGGAGAGGATTGTTATAACTCTCCAGACAACAAAAAGACGGCCATGGGGGGCAGCGTCTGATCTTTAATCTAAGAAATGTTTAATTTCTGGTTGCTACATTTCAAAATTACAAATTCTTTCTTCTGTTTTGGTTTGTCTCTGGCTTGCTTACCTGCGAGACTAATTCTGATTAGGAAAACCTGAAGGAAGCATTAAGTTATCACCAAGTGATGAGTGCTGCTGGCCAGGGGGACCCTTTGCCCTGCTCCTGTGATAGCTGCTTGCTCAGCTCCCCTTGACCGGGCCCAGCCCATTCCCTGCTGCAAACCTCCTTGCCTGACTGTTTTGTCCCAGGTATATTGGTACCTACTGTCATCACAGTACTTAGCATGTGTACAGCAGCCATGGGGGTGTGCTCTGTTCTGTTCTGTTCTGTTCTGTTCTGTTCTGTTCTGTTCTGTTCTGTTCTGTTCTGTGTTGTTCTGTTCTGTTCTGTGTTGTTCTGTTCTGTTGTTCTGTTCTGTTCTTTCTGTTCTGTTCTGTGTTGTTCTGTTCTGTATTGTTCTGTGTTGTTCTGTTCTGTTCTGTTCTGTTCTGTTCTGTTCTGTTCTGTTCTGTTCTGTGACAATCTTTTTGTAGCCCCAGCAGACCTGGAACTTGCTATATAGACCAGGCTAGCCTCAGTCTCGCAGAGATCTGCCCGCCTCTGCCTCCTGAGTGCCTGAATCAAAAGCATGTGCCACCACCGCTGGCCAGCCACACATTTTTTTTTTTTTTGTCTTTTTGAGACAGGGTCTCCTTGTAGCCCCAGCTGTCCTGGAACTCACTCTGTAGACCAGGCTGGACTTGAACTCACAAAGATCCACCTGACTCTGCCTCCCGAGTGCTAAAGGCATGTGCCACCACCCCTGGCCCAGCCACACATTTTAAAACTGCCTTTACATTTGCAATCCTATTTGCTCCTGAAACCAACATCAGATGGTAAGTTGGCAGCCCAGGTCATTTCCTTCTCATAACTACAAAAGAATCTGAGGTTCAAAGGGACTAAATGTGTCCCTTTGAACCATCAGTCAAGAGGTGGCTGCTCTTCCAGAGGATCCAGGTTCAGTTCCCAGCACCCACCTGGCAGCTATCAGCTGTCTGTAACTCCAGTTCCAAAGGATCTGAGGCCCTCTTCTGGTCTCTGTGGGCATTGCATGACATGGGTGTACTTACATACATGCAGGCAAAACACTCAGAATCATATAAAATAAAACTAATAAATAATTTTCTTTAAAAAGGACTAAATGCCAGCCTCATGATCACACTCCTATTATGATCTAAAAGCTATGGAACCTTAGAGGAAAGATTTGGTAGAAAGTCTCCATGTCCTCAGAAAATGTGTAGGGTGGCCAAAGAAAACACAAGATCCGGCCCCCTCAAATACCACAGAATTTACATGTATACATAGTAATTATCAAGACAGTGAAATACATAAAAAAATATTTAAAAGTTCATGGAAGGCTAAGGGCATAGCTGTGTCCAAAGCCCAGCATTCAACACACATACACACACACACACACACACACACACAGGACTTATAAACTAGAGAGATATTATGGGATAGAGAAGTCATCAGGGAATAGGTAGGCTTGAAAGCAGGGCGATAATTTCCTGGGATGAGAGAAAGCTGCCAGGGTAGATGTAGCCCATAACAACATGTGATGGGCCAGGGCTCAAGTCTTGCCCAGCCCTTTATGAACTGTGTGTCTCTGACCAAATTACTTAATCTCACTAAGCTTCAATTTCTCATTTGTAAAGTAGGAGTTATTACTATCTATCTATTCAAGTTATTAATAGTAGTATAGGGCACAGTGTATGGGAAGCTTTATACAGTGGCTGGCACAGAATCAGTGTTTATAATTAGAAGAGTATAAGCCAGAAGAACTGCCAAAAAAAAAAATCACAATTAAATGAGTCAGGTTGAAGCAAACTTTAATATGAAGAATAATAAGAAAACACTCAGGAAAACTTGCATTACATGAGACCACTGAGTACCAAGATAATACATCCTTCCATTCGCTTTCTGTTTCTACTTCCAATCAAGAATCCTTTCTAGAAGGGTTGTCCTTGGAGAACTTGGAGTCTAGTGGGAGGCCTCGCCTACAACTCACTCTATACGCCCATGATATTTACAAAGTGTAGGATGCACTATAAGTGGTGGCACAAATAAGAATGTTGGCAGGGTTGTGAGTAGAAAAAGTAAGAAAAGGCTGGTAGTCACTGTTCTTAGTGATCATCTATTGAATGCATACTATGTGCTAAGAATGGTGTGGGTGGGGTTGGAGAGAGGCTTAGCAGTTAGGAGCAGAAACTGCTTTTCTACATAGAGTTGGTTCCCAGTACCTACATCAAGTGGCTCACAACCGCCTGTAACTCCAGCTCCGCCTTCCAGCTTCCACGGGCACCTGCACTCATATGAAGACATATTCCACACATGCACAAATACACATAATTAAACATTTTTTTTCAAAAAGAGGCTGGAGAGATGGCTATGCAGCTGTTAAGAACACTTGCTGCTCCTGCAGAGGACCTGCATTCATTCTAAGCATCCACATGGCAGCTCACAACAGCCTATAACTCCAGTTCCAAGATATCCAATGCCCTCTTCTGGCCGCTATTAGCACTTCACACATGTGGTACAAATACCCACACAGACTCAGATGCATACCCACAAAATAATTAAATAAATAAATCTTTAAAAATAAATCCTTAAAAAGAATTATACATTTTCTCGAGAGCAACATAAGGTTTTATTATCCTGATAGTTAATCTTGATTGCCAACACAAGTGGATTGAGAAGCACCCAGGAGGTTGCTGAAGCACATTCTGGGTGTGCCTTCAAGGTTGTTTCCAGAGACGGTGGGCACATGGGACAACAGCAGACCTGGGATAGACTGTCCCATGTGGGTTACACCAGCCACATGGCCCAGAGGGAACAGAGCAAAGGGAGCGAGCCACTGGCACAGGTCCCATCTTCTCTCCACTCTGGCCCC
This sequence comes from Rhizomys pruinosus, assembly GCA_009823505.1. NCBI lineage: Eukaryota > Metazoa > Chordata > Mammalia > Rodentia > Spalacidae > Rhizomys > Rhizomys pruinosus. Next base: position 1,498,145 of record VZQC01009277.1, on the reverse strand, counting down.
TCACAGGCCTTACTGCCATGGTGGTTTAGCTTTGCCAGGGGCCCCAAAGCAATGGAACCAGTGGCCTTGAACCATGAGCCAAAATGATCCTTTTTTCTTTAAGATTTATTTTAGGGGGCTGGTTAAGAACACTGGCTGTTCTTGCAGAGAACCCAGGTTCGGTTCCTAGCACCCACCCACATGGTGACTAACAACCATCTGTAACTCCAGTTCCAGGGGATCTGATGACCTATTCTGATCTCTATGGATATTGTATGACATGGGTGAATATAACATACAGGCAGACAATACACTCATACACATAAAATAAAATATGATAAAATATTTTCAAAAGATTTATTTTACCATCTGAAGAGGTAGCACAGTGATTAAGAACACTGGTTGCTCTTGTAGAAGACCAGGGTTTGAAATGCAGTACCCACATGGCAGCTAACAACTGATATTAACTCCAGTTCCAGGGAATCCAACACCCTCTTCTATCCTCCATGGGCGCTGCATGACACAGGTATACTTACATACATGCAGGCAATACATTCACTCACAAAATAAAAATAAATCAGGGGCTGGAGAGTCGGCTTAGTGGTTAAGAGCACTGACTGCTCTTGCAGAGGACCCGAGTTTGATTCCCAGCACCCACATGGTATGTAAGAATCGTCTTTAAGCCGGGTATGGTAGTGCACACCTTTAATCCTAGCACTTGGGAGGCAGAGAGAGGCGGATCTCTGTAAATTCAAGGCCAGCCTGGTCTACAGAGTGAGTTCCAGGCCAGCTGGGGCTATAGGAAGACCCCGTCTCTAAATAAATAAATAAATAAATAAATAAATAAATAAATAATCAGAAAAATTATTATTTTAATTATTTTTAATTATATATATGTGTATGTCTATTTGTGGGTAAATGCATGTGAATGCAGTGACTGCAGAAGCCAAAAGCGACAGATCCCCCTGGAACTGGAGTTAGAGGAAGTTATGTGCTGTCTGATGTGGATGCTGGGACCTGAATTCGGGTCCTCTGCAAGAGCAGAACACAGTCTGAACCACTGAGCCATCTCTCCAGCCTCATGAATCCTTTTTAGTTGTTTTTTTTCTCAGGTATTTCATCTCAGGCACAGCTTATTAATAACTATTATCCACATTTCACAAATGCAACTACAGAGGCTTTGGAGGTTATGGAACATTTTTGAGGTCTCATGCTATCTAAATTACAAAACCCAAACATAATCCCAGACCCCCCCACCCCACCCCCGAAGCCTAGGATCTGTGTCCTTAACAGTGGTTAGTGTGCTCCTTGGAAAACTGTGGACTCATTGCAGAGGCCTTGAAGAACTGTAGAGATTCTGCATCCCTTCCTCTCCTTTGACAAATCCCTAGAAACACAGGGCCACACAGAACTCAGAAGGAAATGGCACTTGCTCAGCCACCACACCTCCTCTTCCTGGCAGGGAGGCTGGTAAGTGAGCCTTGAGTTGCCTGGGGACTTCAAAGGAAAGGTCCTTATGCGTTTGCAAGTGACTATCCTGCTGGGTTATTTTTGTTAATAACTGTGCTTTTACACAGCATGGCCGCCCCGTGAACATCTTGCTTCATTTTCTCTCCTTCAGAGAATGCACAGCTCTCCACTCTGCCTGTCATGTGGGTTGACTGGGAGCAAACTTTCAAAGTCAGGCATTCTATGGTAAGTGTATTTTAAACCATGCAGTCTCACATTAAAGAGAAATAGCAGTCATTCGGCCCTGGAAACTGTTCCCTAGCATGGCATTACTTTAATTCACTGGCTCCTTGTAATCAAGATCTAATAAACAGCACCTTTAAATAAGTCCTAACACAGCCTGCATTGTTACAATCAATTGAACTACTTAAAACAGAGAGCTCGGAGGCTATCCGGAGGCTCTCTGAGCTTCCCTCTGTTTTATAACACACCCTCAGACAAGGTGTGTGAAAAGGTCAAGACAGCATGTAGGCTTCTGCATTAAACAGCACAGCACTAATTAGTTTTGGGGACAATGGGGGCTCTGTTAGTGTGTTCTAATATTTTGATGCTTCGTTTTGCTTGAGACCTCCAACTGCAGTTCACAAAAGCCCTTCTATCTTCTGACTCTCCCTCTGTCCCAATGTTTCCACCCACATCTGTTTGAACTAAGCATATGTTTTCTATTTCTGTGTTTTCATGAAGAGTGTTCTCAAACTCAATTTCAAGATATACCATTGGAAAGGAGAAATCAAAAGACAATGTAATGCAGAGATTTTTATGTCGTCTAATATGTATTTGTTTTAAGCATGATTTCAAATCCCAAGTGTAAACTTTGTTTAAAAAAATCCAAAATCAATGTGTGTTAACATTAATTAATATTCATGTATGCTAACCATACTCTTATGAAATCTTAGACATTAACATTTTAGTGCTAAAATGTTTAAATGTGTTTCCACATTTCTGACTTCTACTTTAATTCAAGAGGAGCGATAATACAGTTTTTCTAAATCAGAGCGGCTGCTCTTATTATTCCCTCCCTGTGTGTTTGTATGCTTGTTCTTGTTCTGTATATGGGTACATTTTTAAAACATTCTCTAAGAGGAAGAAATGCAACTGAGGAAAACGGTAGAATCTGAGGTGGTTTTACCAGGTGACATATATTCAAAATACCAATAATGATAGGTAATTAGTGTAATTTACAGTGTGCAATATAACTTCCTATAAAATAAATGATGAACCAAAAGAAGTTTCCTCGGCTAACTCAGGAGTTGCCAGTTCCTTGTAAAAGAGAGATGTATAGCATTTTCTAGCATCACTCGTTCCTTCTTAAAAACACTGGGAGATGAAATGCTTGCAGTGGTCCCAGTTATTCAAAGGACTCCAGGCTGTTTCTCTCATAATATCTTCTGGGGGTGGGGTTCCAAGTCATAGCTCTCTCCCAGCAGGTGTAAGATGCTGGGTCCAAAACACACACACACACACACACACGTACTCACATACACACACACGTACTCACACACACACACTTTGTCTTAAACATACATACATATCCATACACATAGATTCATACACACAGTCACACACACATACACACCCTCACACATAGTCAAACACACACTCACACATATTCTCACACACACCTACACACACATTCATACACACACACATGTACTCACACACACTTTATCTTAAGCACACACATATCCATACACATAAATTCATGCACATAGTCACACACACATACACACCCTCACACATAGTCAGACACACACTCACACATATTCTCAAGCACACACCTACACACACACACACACACACACACACGCACACACACATACTCCTCCAATACTGTTCTTCCATGAGATGACAAGTCATCAAATCTATAGATGGAAACAAAACATCCCCGTCCATTCCTCCCTCCTCTACAGCAATAGAAAAGCTGCATTGCCGGCTCAAGACCTGGGCTAGATTGACCGTGTCACCATTTTACTATGCAGAAGGAGGGGCTTATGATGCCCCATCCTCGCTGAGGGCCTCTGGGTAAAGAAAATGGATTACTGTAGGAAAGGAACTGTTGAGAAGAAGAGGGGTTTCAGGGTGAGAAAAGAGGGTGAGAACAGCCAATAAAGGTGAAATGCCCCAAACTCGGTGTGTACATGTAAAAGAAAATTGTATTGGCCTGGGAAACAGAGCTCTCACCTCGAAGGGGGGTAAGGGATACTTTATTCTGTAGCCAAATATATGATCATGGCAAGAGACCACACATTCAGGTTGCCTAAATTCCACGTCCCAACATGGAAATAGTTTTATGAAGTCTAAAATACAGTGCTGGGAACATGGGTCGGAGGCTACAGGAAAGCAGGGAGGCTGTGCCGGGTGACAGATCTTAGCCTTTGAGTTGGCTTAAGCTAGTGGTCTGTTAATACATCCCAAAAGGTTTCCTGTGATCGTCACAAGGAAGCTAAGGCACACACAGAGGTGAACAATGAACAAGTTACTAACAGGGCTAAAGAACCGGGAAAATTTGGAATGGGATCTGCAATATTCTCACTTTCCACAATCATGGGAGTCTTAATCAATCAGCCTTGTAGAATCTTCAACACACGTGTGGCTTTTTTTCTGGGAACTTCAGTTTAGAGTTCCTAGTCCTTTATCTTATAAAGGTAGCATTTTTCTAGAGAAATCAATACACTACTGTTCGGTTTGTTCTGATCTAGACAAACCCAAGCAACAGGGCATCAAGGCAGGTGGGAGCATCCCCTCCCAGCTGCTGTCTTAATGGGACATCTCCTTCAAAACTGTCTCCTTTTAAAGCTTCCTCGAGGCCAATGTAATTGTGAAGAGACAAGACCTGAAGAAAGAAATCCAATCAAAATCCAATTGTATATAAAAAAAGACTTATTTTTATTTATGTGTAGATATACATTGGTGCAGGAGCCCCAGAGGCCAGAAGAGGACATTGGGTCCCCTGAAACTGGATTTCAGACAATTGTGAGCTGTGGGATTGGGGTGCTGGGAACTGAACTCTGGTCCTCTGCTCCTCTGCAAGAACAGCAAGAGGCGGTAACTGCTGAGCCATCTCTCCAGGCTGTATAAAGCCAGTTCTTCATAAGCAAAGCATGCTAAGGTGCTCACCATGGGTGAGACACCGTAGTAAACATGGCAGCACATTGCCTTATTTCAGCCCATTAAATACCTATTATTTTTTTTTATTAATTTTATTTATTTCTATATGTGTATGAATGTTCTGTCTGCATGACAAGTCTGATGCACCGCGTGGTCGTGCAACACTGCGGACAGGTAAGAAGAGGGTCCAGATTCCCCTGGAACTGAGGTTCTCCTGGAACTGGATTTTCGACGGTTATCTTGGCCGCCATGTGGGTGCTGGGGATCGAACCGGTCCTCGTAAGAGCGGTCGGCACTTAACCGCTAGGCCATCTCTCCAGCCCTAAATACCTATTATTTAATAAAATATTTTTATTACTGTTTTGTGTGTTTCATACATCATTTCTCAGTCCAATTAGATCCACTCCCTTTTCTATGTCCCTCATCCCACCCCAGTTCATGCATTCTGCCATACATGTCTTTCATCTTTTTCTAATCTCCACTTTGTAGAGGATAAACCTGAGGCTCGGGTCGAGTAATTTCCATAAGGTTACAGAGCTCCTTAAGCACAACAGCTAGGACACCAAGGCAGGTCTCCCTAACCACAGAACCTACATTGTTTCCCAAAACCAGTGACTTAACTCTGCTCGGCTTTCATTTATATTCTGAGCTATTCCTGAACATTTCCAAGAATTCACCTTGTATGAATATTATCAAAACAATTTAATGGCATTTTCTAGCCCATAGAATTTCAACCCTCAATACAAGTGACACTCACATGGTGAGGAATCCTTCCCTCAAGGACCAGACTCCACAAGCTATAAAGTGAAAGAAGCAGGTAAACTCAGCAGGTTATCTGAGTCTTATGTTCTATTCTACAAAATGAAGGCTATACCAGCTACCTATGCCAGGCTCACTGGTAGGATAGTAGTTAACAATATATCAACCACTATCTAGTCAGATGTGATGACACAAGCCTATAATCCCAGCACTCCAGGTGTGAAAGGAAGATGATCAGGCCAGCCTCAGATACCTAGCAAGTGTAAGGCCAGCCTGGCCTACATGAGACCCTTGACTCAAAAGACAAGCAAACTAAAATACTAACTTTCTGCTAAGTGCTATAAAAAAGCTTGATAAAAAAACCCATTCTCGGGGCTGGAGAGATGACTCAGTGGCTAGAGCACCGACTGCTCTTACAGAGGACGGCTGTCCCCAGCACCCATATGGCAGCTAAGAACCGCTTTAAGCCCAGCCGCACGTGGTGGCACACGCTTTGATCCTAGCACTGGGAGACGAGGCAGGCGAATCTTCCTGTGGGTCGGGCCAGCCTGGTCTACCAGGTGAGCTCCAGGCCAGCTGGGACTAAAGGGGAGACCCTGTCTCAAAAGACAAAAAAAAAAAAAAAAAAAAAAAGCTCATTTCTATAATTTTGTCAGTCAGATCTTTCTTCAAAGGACTAATTTACATCAAGCCTGGTGGCATAGGCCTATAACCCCAATACTAGAGAGAATGCATGAGGACAGCATGCATTCAGAGCCTGCCTGGGCATGCCAGCCTGGGCAACTTAGAAGACCTGAGTCCTGGTCTCAAAATATTGAAGTTTTTTAAAGAGGGCTGGGGATTTGAGCTCAGTGGTGAAGTGCTTGCCTAGGATGTGTGAGCCCCTGGGTTCAATTCCCAGCACCACTCACCACCCCAAAATAAAATGTAAAAGGCTATTTTTATATCATTTAATCCTACTAATGATCATCTGTGGATTTACTTCTCCTGACCTATATTTCTCTACTTACTCAGAAAAACTCTAGGATCTGCCAAATGCTGAGGACACAGCTTTCTCTCTGGGCTTGGTAGCTGCACCTGGTCTAGACCAGGAATGACAATGCTTTTCTTGGGTTTCTGATAGATGGGAGGCCATCTGGTTGACCTGGAATTTTTGATATTGGTGGCATGGAGTCAGAAGGTGTTTCAATACTACTCCAGGGATGTTACTATTGCCTAAGGCCTTCTTTATATGAACAACAAGCAGCATTCCTGATCAAAGTCTTGAGGGTTGGACAGCTGGCTCAGTGGTTGAGTGTAGGGTTTTGCAGAGGATCAGAATTTTGGTTTCACACATTCATGTTTTAGTGGCTCTCAAGCATCTGGTAACTCCAGCTCTAGGGGCTGCAGTGCCCTCTTCTGGCCTGTCTGCAGGCACTGAACCAACTCAACCACACACACACACACAATAAAAAAATACAAACAAATATAATACCGATCAAAGGCCTTGCCATAAAGTGGGTAGATTTCTTGCAGTCTTTCAGACACACAGCCCATTCACAGAACTTGTTAATGTGGACTTTAAAAGAAAAATATTTTATTTTTATCTTTAGGTATGAGCGTTTTCTGCATGTTATGTAAATGGCCATGCTGCAATGCCTGGTGAGGCCAGAGAGGGCATAAGGATCCCCTGTGGAACTGGAGTTAAGGACAGGTGTTAGCTGCTATGGGAGAAGAGAACCTGGTTAGAAGTGCTCTTAACTGCTGAGCCATCTCTCCCAGTCCCCAGTTTGAGGGCTTTTTGCTCACAAATTTCTTCTGAACATTTTATTTACTTTATTGTTATTTATTCATTAATTCAGCACTTATTCATTGTGGTCTAGGTGCTTATATCTCAATACCAAAATAAACGACAAAGTCCTGACCCAGAGGGGTTGACATTTTAGAGCAGTAATTTATCACTCGTTACACCTGTGGCACAGAGTAGAGCATTGTGCACATGGACTGAAGATGAGGATATCAACACCATCAAACAGAGTACTAATGACACAGAGTTCCATCTGAACCCTACCTCCCTGGAAACGACACAGAGTTCTGTTTTCTGAGTAACAGAAAGCACACTCAGTGAGTCACCCCACTTTGTCAAGGATGAGGGAACTAGAACTAAAGAACTTTCCAAGGCACCACCTTGCCTCACCAGCCACATGGTTCAACCTGTTGCTCCGTTGTCCTAGCTTACCATCCTCTCTAGGCCAGCACCTCACAGGTGCTTCCTCTGGCCCTAAAGGTGACTGGGGAGGGGCATATGGAAACACACCTGGCTCTGAAAACCTGGATTGATTTTGGGAAAAGTCTAGACTACCTTAACTTGGAAAAGAACCCACAACACTGTATTTTAATAGTGAGTAAATTATTTTTCAAGAATGTAGCTACTGAAGCATAACAGTCCCCCAATATGTCTTGGTTCCTAACTCAATATTTTTAATTACTTGCCTTTATCGGTCAGACAAAATGTAGAGTCAAGTTTCAAGTAATCCCTTTTATTGGACTAATGGTGGAAATATTGACAGATAAGCTTTGGGGATACAGAAAACTCCCCTTGAGGTCAGTGAGGGATTGACTCCCAGGAAAGGATTTCTGTAGGCAGAGAAGCCTCTGTGTCAATACAAGACAGTTTGTCCAATAAAAGGTATTACTCAAAACATGGCCTGGGCTCTGCTTTGACATCTGAAAGGGACATTATTGTGTGTAAGGACATTATTAGGTAGGACCAAGCTCCTGCAAGTCAGAGCCCATGAGTTTTAAAGTTCCACTCCCTTGTCTTCTCCTGTCTGCCTCACCTATGAGGTGTATATATATATATTGTTGTATTTCACCAAGCTGATGAGAACATTTTCCTAGCTAGGAAGTATGATAAAATGTGTGGTATAATTACTATTGATTGTTAATATGCCCAAACTATTAGTGGTAATAAACCGAAGCTAACGGATAACAGAGATACTAACACTGATAATTACCACCGTGCCAGTCCTTTGACTTCCTCATTCAACACTGATAACTGACAGTATTAGTTCAGCAAACTACTCCTGAATCCCCAGAAAGATGGAGGCACAGTTCTGTCAGCACTGGGATTCAGAGACCCGGATGCATGGCCAGCGAGGAAAGCGCTGGTCCCTGAGCCTCTCAAGCACCTTCCCACCTTAAATCTCCTTTTCTAGATGAGGGTGAACAACAGCTCTCTTAAGGGATCCCTAATATCCTGAAAAAGAGTGAGTCTATAGCCACCCTGTGCCAATAAGATCTCCACATTCTGTTCCAGAAAGAACTGTTGTGTTCTAAGCAAGCTCCATTTTGGGTGTGGAAAACTAGGCACAACAGTTCCCTTGGTGTCCTCTGTGATAAAATTCAGACAAATAACAAATAACACATAGTTTCTGAACTTTAGGAGTCTACAGTGCATAGAGATACCTCATACTTGTGAAAAAGCATCATCTGCAGTAGCATAGATTAACCCCTTCCCCTGAGTAATAGAAGTGTTATATAAGTTGTTCATTTTTACTTTCTTAATTATTTTGTGTATAGATGTGTGTGTGAGTGTATATACTAATACTATTCAACATTAAATGATAATTGGTGTGTGTGTATGTTACCCATGTGTGAGTGCACATGTATGTGAAGGAACACATGCTTACATTTGTGGTTATGTGTGCGTATGTGTGCAGGCCTAAAATTGTCTTCTTCAAGTGTACTTTATTTATTGAGGCAGAGTTTCTCTCAGAACCTGGAGCTCTCCAGTTGTAGCTGCTCTAGCTTTCCAGCTTCCCTGAGGATCTTGAATCTGTTTTCGTAGTGCTGGGATAACAGGTGGCTAGGTCATCTGCTTAGCTTTTATGTGGGCTCTAGAGGTCTAAGTCTGATCCTCACACTTGCATGGCAAGTGCTTTGTAAAATAACTCATAACTCATTGCATGGAGTGTTTGGAAACTACCTCTTTTTTTTGTTTTGTTTTGTTTTTTGAGACAGGGCCTTCCTGCAGTTCCAACTGGTTTGGAACTTGCTATGTAGGCCCAGCTGGTCTTGATATTCCAGAGATCTGCCTGCCTCTGCCTCTGAGTGCTGAGATTAAAGGCATGTGTATATGTGCCATCACACCCACCTATGGAAACAGCAAGCTACTTCTTGACAGAACCACTCCTAGAAGAAGCATCAAGTTGCAAGGACAAGTTTTCTAAGGGAATTCACAAACTCATGGAGGTTTCTGGGAGCTGTACCTGAGATCCCTGTCTACAGGGGACCGTTTGGACTGAATTGACTGAAGGCTTCAAGGAAACAACTTGATTTTATGGATTCTTTTTACTAAAGGAATCCACACACTCAAATATATTGATTACACTAAGCCAAATTCAGCTATTTGGCTCGTTTCTTCAGTAATTCATCTGGCAGCTCTCTGAGTACCTTCTACGTGTTGGCCACTGTTGAATAGAAGGCTACTCACTGTGTGTGACAGAGGCAGGCACTGTAACAAACAGAAAGATGGGGATGAGTTGTGAAAGATGAGCAAGAAAAGCTCCCAAAAGACCTAAGAAGGGCTAAGCAGTGAGTTTGGCAGGAAAAGGTGGAGCCTGGGGATAGAAGAAAGAGTGCAGGTAAAAGCCCAGGGGAGAGAGGCTTTGTGGAAGTCTAGTATAAGATACTGTATTAGGGCCCAGCTAAGCATGTCTCAGAGCTGCCCAGACTGCCTCGGAGACCCAGTGAAGTACCAAGCTCAACTCTGCCAGAGCCTAGATGGAGTCCTAGACAGAGTGTCAGGAGATTTCTAGAATATATTTTTATTAATTCTTGGAGAATTTCATATAATGTATTTTAATCATATTCAGTCCGCCACCCCTCCCCCAACTCCTTCCAGATCCCCCCTTCGTTCTCAGTCCTTCCTAAATTTTTGTCTACTTTTTTGTGTTTTTAATAACCAGTTTTGCTTCCCATGTACTCACCAGTGTTGGGCCATCCACTGGAGTGTGTTCGACCTAGCAGGGGCCATACCCTTAAAGAAAACTGACTGTGCTAGTTAGTTTTTGTGGACTTCGGCAGAAATTTGGAAGAGGGAACCCTAGCCAAGAAATTTCCTCCATCAGACTTGTCTGTGGCCAGGTCCGTGAAGTATTTTCTTAAATGCTTCTTGATGTGGGAGGGTTCAGATCACTGTGGTCAGTGCCAGTCCTAAGAAGGTGGCCTGGGATATACAGGAAAGGTGGCTGAGTGGGGGGGGGGCAAGGCAGTAAGCAGCGTCTCTTCGTGGTCTCTCCTTCAGTTCCTGCGTCCACATTCCTGCCTTGACTTCCCTCAGTGATGGACTGTGACATGAAAGCCAAATAAACCCTTCTCCCTTCTTCCCAAAGCTGCTTTTGGTCAGAATGTTTTATTCCAGCCAGAGAGAAGCAAACTAGGACACTGACTCCCTCCCCAGGAAACCATCAACTGTCAGTAACTCCTTAGTTGGGGTTGGGGGCTTGTGAATCGCTCCATGTTACAATGTTGATTGGCTTGATCTTGTGCAGGAGCACAAGAGACTGTGGGTTCGTGAGTGCAATAGCTATGTCATGCCCAAAGCGCATTGTTTCACTCTGGTCCTCCTTAGTCACGGGCTCTTACACTTGCTTCTCCTTCCGTGATGGTCTCTGAGAGGTGTGTTGTGTGTGTCTCATTTGGAGTTCAGCGTACTTGTTCCTTGCATGTTGACCAGTTGTAAGTTAACTATCATCCTCTACACAAAGAAACATCTTTGATGAGGTCTGAGAGCTACACTCATCTATGAGTCCAAAGATAGGAGTTTAGAGAGCAGCTTGATATTATGTCCATTTAACAGAATCATAGGTTTACCCCTGGAGCCTGTGAGTACCCCAAGCATAGGTTTTCGGCCAGATTTACAATACCAGCCATGTGTTTCCTCCTATGGAACAGGCCTTAAATCCAAGCAGAAAGTTGTTGGTTACCTCCATAACATTTGTGCCGTATTTCACCCAGGGGTAGCTCTTGCCATGGAAGGCATTTTTCCAGTTTGCAGGGTTCACAGCTGGGTGACTACTGATGACTCCCCGCTCCCAGCAGTTTATATAGAGCCTTTTAGGACTGTGACAGTCAGCACAGAGGAGGCTTCTGAGTCCTATGTATCAACACGATTTCTCCACGTCTTGTGCCCAAGCGTGCAGTGTCTTCAGCATCTGACCATAGCATTCTGATGGGCGGCCAGGAACAGTGGAAATGTTACTGCTATTGTTTTGGGAGTCTTCAGAACACCCCTGACCAATAACCGACAAGACTCAGGTGATTTTGTGCTTCAGTCAAGCCCTTTTCTTGGGGGATGGGGGAGAGACCTGGGCTCATCATGATCTCAGAAGCAGAAACATTCTGGAAAGATTTGGGCCTCTAGGAAAGTGAGTTCTGGAGCGACCGTTACTTGGGAAGTCAGAACAACTCCCCTCCACCTTACTATCATGCTCAATTCCAAATTTACCCTCAGCAAGAAGCCATGCCATTTCTCCTCACACAGAGAAAACTTGGCTTTTTTTGTTTTTCATTTCTACTGTCTCCCCAGGCTGCTGACAAAGAGGCTCCGTGACCAAAAAGCAAATGCATTCAAATGAAAAGGAAATGAAGGGAAGTAAAGCAAAACTAGGGGCAGAAACTTGAATTTGGCTTTAATAGAAAGAAGAGTTTCAAACTAGAAATATTAAGAAATCAGTGTGAGCTGAGTGTGGTGGCGCATGCCTTTAATACCAGCACTCGGGAGGCAGAGGCAGATCTCTGTGAGTTCAAGCCCAGCCTGGTCTACAGAGTGAGTTCCAGGATAGCTGGGACTATAGAGAAACCCTGTCTCAAAAGGACAAAAAAAAAAAAAAAAATCAGTGTGTAGAATCCTACAGACAAAATTCAATAGCACTATTTTGTGTTTGGCCATGTGTACCTTCTGGCCACTGTTTGGAGACGACTTTAAGAAAAGCAATGGAAATCGGAAGCCACTTCTGCTGTTTCTAGTCTGAGTTCACCAGGTGACTCCACTGTGCCCAGAATTCACTATGTAGACCAGGGTGGCCTCTGTCTCACAGAAATCCACCTGCCTCTGCCTCCCAAGTGCTGGGATTAAAGCCACCATGCCCTGCCACCATGCCCAGTATGAAAAGGACTTTTGTAATGGAGTTCTGTGCCTCTGGAAATAGGATTTTAATGTTTATTTAAAAGTTCAAATGTAACCTTAATCAAAGAGATACAAAAATACTGCAGGGAGGGCGGTGGCCTCTTCGGTCAGCTGCAGGACCTGGCTGTGCACACACAGGGCTATTGTTTTTCTCCTCCCAGTTCTCACTCCAGTTCACAGTGTCAACTGACTGGACAAACTCAGGGAAACGATTCTGAGGCTGGAGACATAGCTCAGCAGGTAAGATCACTGGCTGCTCTAACAGAGGACCCGGGTTCAGTTCCCAGCACCCACATGGCAGCTAACAACTGTCTATAACTCCAGTTCTGGGGGATCTTATGCCCTCTACTGACCTCTAAGGGTGCCAGGCACACATTGCACATATGTGAACACAGGCAAAAAACTCACATACATAACTTTTTTTTAAATTATCAGTTTCAAGAATGCACTGTTCCCCACTCTTCTGACAACCAAGATTTCTAAGGTTGTTTTAGAAGTGTGTGTGATCAGGGCTGGAGAGATAGCCTAGCGGTTAAGAGCACCGACTGCTCTTGCAGAGGACCCGGGTTTGATTCCCAGCACCCACATGGCGGCTGAGAACCGTCTGAAACTCCAATTCCAGGAGAACTCCAGTTCCAGGGGAATCCAAGACCCTCTTCTGACCTCCGCGGCATTGCCCGACACGGGCGCACAGACCTACATGCAGACAGTACATTCATACACATGCAAAAATAAATAAAATTTAAAAAAAAGTGTGTGTGATCTTATTATTCTTAGTTTTTAAGCTAGCATGTTTACATTATTTATTGGACATTTCTGCTTTTCAGAAGCAAATGACAACAATGTGACCTAGGAACAGTCACAGCCGTGAGCAATGATCATCAACAATTAAGAAATCTTTCATTGCTGAATAAGTTCTCCTTTATGAGAAATGTCATAAGGCTATGCTTTGCATGGCAGAGAAAGGGCATGAGGGTGATGCATGCCTGTTCATAAGTGGCTCTTCAAGCATCCTGTAGAATATGCTCTCCCAGAACACAAGGCTTCCTCAAGGATCCCTTGGAGAACTCTTGATTTGCAGCATGGAACAATTGTTATTATGTATTAATTAAAAAAAAAACTACTAAGTATCTGCAGTGTGTCCAGCCTTGTGTGTGTCTGGGCTCATAACAGTGGACATGATGAGTTGACCCCTTCCCTGATACCATGTATAATATAGTAGTCAGGCTACAGATAAGGAAGAGGATACTTACATGCCCGTAGGATATACAGCAATGCACAGGGAATGCACAGGGTGCACTGGGTGCTTGCTCTAAGCAAAGGATGCTTAATCCAGTCTGGAGAGTCAGAAAACTGGCCTAGAGATCCTAACTGAAAGCTGACCCAAGAGAAACAGGGATGTGCATGCAAACACCAAAACCATCTATGTGTAGGGGGAAGATGTAATGGCTGCAAGTGGTGGGGTGGCTAATTCAAACACCAGCATGTCTGGATACCCAGATGTCTAATAAAACTCTATTTCTAGTGTGTCTATGAGGGTTCCTCCAGAAGAGATTATATGTAGCAGTAGACTTCGTCAAGAAGACTTGCCCTTCCCAATGAGGGTGGGCCTGCATCATCCAGTCTGTTGAGAGCTTGGGTGGAACAAAAACACACAGAGCCAATTCAGTCTCTTTGTGAGCAGGGGCCCCAGCTTCTGTCCTCAGCCATCATCGTTCCCGTTCCTGACCCCTCAAAGTGGGGCCAGGACTTGCATCTTTGTCTTCCTGGCTCTTGGGTCTTCTGGTTTGGACTAGAACCAATACTCCTGACTCTCTAGCTTGTAGAGTGAGACTCAGCTTCCATAGTTACACAAGACAATCCCTTCTAATAGATAGATGCCCGACCGTCTAATTTACCTAGTGCCTATTGTTCCTGGAGAACTCTAACTAGTTCAGATATATTTTAATAGTAATCTAAAAAAAAATTGGAAGTAATTGGGGGGAATCTTTGAAGCCATTCATTTAGAACTATAATGGGAACAGCCTGTCCAGATATATGATATGGAAGGAATCAGAAAACTGGGTTCAAGTCCAAGGCTCTGGTCACCATAAGCCAGGTGACCTGACAAAATTGACCCACTCTTGGGATACAATTATTTTCTTCTCTTTGGTGAAGTTAGAATTAAAACGTACCTGCTTATTTCTTTTTTAATTCTTTTTTTTTTTTTATGTGTATGAATGTACTGTCTGCATGTAGGTTTGTGCACCCGTGTCGTGCAATGCCGTGGAGGTCAGAAGAGGGCATCGGATTCCCCTGGAACTGGAATTAAAGACGGTTCTCAGCTGCCCTGTGGGTGCTAGGGATCGAACCCGGGTCCTCTGCAAGAGCAGTCAGTGCTCTTAACTGCTAAGCCCTCTCTCCAGCCCACCTGCTTATTTCATACAGATGTTAGGCTCAAGTGAAAAATAGATGGGAAAATACATTTAAAAATGTAGAACATTACACAAATGTTAGCTATTGTTATTAAAATGAAAGCAAAAGTGGGCTAGTAGAATTAATAGGATTTAGATACAAGAAAAAAAAAACAGAGATTATGAATATAACGTGAAAGATAGTTCCCTTCCGTGCTAGGGTAATGGCCAAAATTAATTTCTCAAAGCCTGGGAAATTTGCCAGAAATATATTAAGGAGGTACAAAATCTTATTTTTTAAAAAAAGGAAGAAATTTAAAATGTGATTTTTAGAAAGGCTGGGCTCAGAGGGAGGGAATATCTACTCCCTATTTAAGCTGTCAACGAGGGAAGCAACACCGTAAAACATACTATCCAGAATGTTCGTAAGAGCTCTCATGACCTCAGAGATGTTTTCAGTGGCTGAAATCTTTAACCGAGTACATAGATTTATGAAAGGAAACAGAAGCTTACCAGATTGAAGATGAAGATGAAGAACTAAGCCAATGTGACACAGTTGTGCTGAAATCAAATGACAAGACTGTGTCCAGGTGGAGCAGGGTGACATGCGTCTCCCCTTGGGCCTGGGCCTGTGCACAGATAAGGAGCAGCTCCTGGTCTCTGGGGTTCACACATGTCACACAAAGTATTCAAAAATTGCTGTTGTTGTTGGTGGTGGTAGTGTTTATATATGTGAGTGTGTGTGTGTGTGTGCATGTGTGTGTGTGTGTGTGTGTGTGTTCTTGTGTGTGAATGTGGGCATGTGCTTCTGGAGGTCAGGGGACAACCTCAGTCACTAGGCTTCATCTTCCATTTTGTTTGAGAACAGATTTCTTTATTCTTGCTACATGTGCCAGGCTAGCTAGTGCACAAGCTTCTGCAGACCCTCCTGCCTCTGCCTCCCACCTTGCCCTAGGAACACTGGGTTCATAGACATACAGTAGGAATCTGGCTTTTACATGGGCTCTAGTGATTTGAATTCAGATCCTCAGTCTTGTGCAACAAACACTTTACACGCTGAACCATCTCCCCAGCCCATGCAGGGCGTTGTAGAGGCAAACAGTGTGAAGTAAGAACAGCCTTGAGAACTCACAACAGTTGGGCTAAGATAGTGTTGAAATGGAGATCACAGATATCTGAGTCAGTTGTGGGGCTGTTTGAAGCAAAAAGGGGAGAGAGAGAAAGAGAATGATTGGGGTGGGGGTTGGGGGGGTGCAGTCTAAGCTTGTGGCCCAGGCTGTGGTCACAAGTGAAGAGGGACTGGGCTGTCTGTGTCTGAGAATCATACTGCTGAACTCCCACATCCCCAAGCACAGCTTTGAAGCTTCTATAGGTATGGAGACAGCTAAAGGTGTTGATCAGGCCATAATTCAAAAGAGACATGGAAAACCTTGAAGGCTGCCATCCCAACATTACCGCCATCAGTCTATTTATCACAAAAAACCAACTTCCATGAATGGAGCGGCACTGTCCTGGCTGTTTCATTCGCATGGTGCCATTCATGTCTCTAATCTATACACAATTATCCCTAGGTTACAGGTTAAGAAGAGCCTATGGGTCAGAGAGGTGAAACGATTCATTCTAAGTGGCTGAAAGGATCATGATCTTCCAAAGGGACTGGAAACAGTGGGCTCCGTTGTGACTATAGAGGAATTGTCTATTACGCTAGCATAGAAAGCTGGGGGAGTTGGGATGCAACTTTCTTGGGATTAAGGAAAAAGTTTTAGTGAAATAAGTCATGCATTTTCTTGAAGAGGACACCTAGGTAGAACTTTCCTGAAGATTGAAATGATGATGAGACATCTGTGGAGAGGCTGTGTGCTCATGACCTCACTGTGCCCACACCAGCAGCCAGAGCCACCAGGAAAGAGGCAGCAATGACTAGGGTTTGTCCTGGGACTCCCAAGACAGCAGAACCTATGGAGAAGTGGGGTCTATGGAGATGCAGAGATACTGTGCTGGATGTGGAAGCTGAAGGATGGAGGAATGATAATTAGCATTTATTGAGACTAGAGCCAGGCACTGTGCAAAGTGCTTTGCACAGAATGAGCTGATGTGGACCTGTGCATAAGAGCAATATCTGCGAACAGCGAGAGCATCCTGAGTTCCCCAGCACAGCAAGCCTTCCACCTGGGGCACAGGCTTAAAGGAATGGGTCAGGAGACACTGCTCATGGGTGGACCGAGAGGGGAAGACATGGGTGCAAGCAAGCTCACGGTGATGGCTACCCCAGTGATGACTACCGTGTTGTATGGTTGCTTGTCCCTACAGCAATGTATTAACTCTCAAGTGGAAAGCAAAGTATCAAAAGAAGATGGAAAAAGAAAAGGTCCAAGTGGGCAGTATCATTTCATCAATAACAGAAGACTATAAATGTTCAGTTCTACCCAATGTAACCTCCTTCCTGCCACATGTTACACTGGGAAGAATGGTTTCTCTTCTCAGACAAGGTATGTGACTTCCTTCCTCCATTTATTCAACACATAGTCAATATCTTGTGTTTACCAGGCACTGTTCCAGGCAATGGAGCTAAGCCCATGGGAGGAAGAAGACATGGGTTGGGTGCTCAGGGAGCTTAGATTTTATTTTATTTTATTTTATTTTATTTTATTTTTTAGAAAAGAGTTTATTTGGCTCACATCTCCTGGGTCACATTTCATCACTGAGGGAACCCGCCATAGGAACTCAGGGCAGGAACCTGGGGGCAGGAGCTGAAGCACAGGCCATGGAGGAATGCTGCTTACTGGCTTGCTCCCCTGGCCCATGCTCAGCCTGCTTTCTTATATAATACACAACAACCTGCCCAAGGGTGGCACCACCCATTGTGGGCTGAGCCCTCCCACATTGCTCAACAATCAAGACAAAACTCTACAGACATGGTCACGGGCCAGTCCAATGGAGCCAATTCCCCAATTAAGGCTCCCTCAACCCAGGTGTGTCAATATGACACTAAAGCTATCCAGCACAGTTGACCCTTTGTCAACTTGACACACAAAACACATCACTATCAAACCATCACCTTTCTATTTCTTGTACCCAAAGTATGATAACATTAATCACAACATAAGATAGCATAACCTTAAAAGCCCCACAGTTCTTTAAAAGTTCAAACACTCAAAAGTTCACAATTCGAAAAAAAAAAAAAAAAGTTCACAATTCGTTAAAAGTCTCTTAACTGTGGGATCCTGTAAAATCCAAAACAAGTACTGTCTTATTTCAAAGGGAAGAATCAGGCACACTCAAATGAAACCTAAGTCCGGCAAAGTAGCTCAAGGCTGGACACCTGGGATTCACTCATGATCTTCTGGGCTCCAAAGGGTTTTGGCAACTCCCCTTCCCTGACTCTGCCATCCACAGCACACACAGCTCATCTCACAGACCCAGGCTGTTCTAGTTTGTCTTCCATTGCTGTGACAAAACACTCTGACCGACACCAACTTGGGGAGGAAAGGCTTTATTCAGCTTACATCTACTGGTTCACAGTTCATCACTCAGGTTAGCACCAAGGCAGGAACTCAGGGCAGGAACCTGGAGGCAGAAGCTGAAGCACAAGCCATGGCGGAATGCTGTTCACTGGCTTGCTCCCCTGGGCTCATGCCACCTCGCCTTCTTATACCATACACACAACGTGCCCAGGGTGGCACTACTCATTGTGGGCTGGGCCCTCCCACATTGCCCGACAATCAAGACAATACTCCATAGATGTGGCCACAGGCCAATCCAATGGAGCCAGTTCCCCAACTGAGGCTCCCTCAACCCAGGTGTGTCAAGTTGACACTAAAGCTATCCAGCACACAGGCCAACTCCATTCCACACCTGCTGCTGCTCTTGGTGGTCGTTCCATGGTCCTAGCATCTCCAAAAAGCTGAGGTCTTCACTGAAACTGAGGCAGCACCTTCACCAATGGTCTCTTCTGACTTCTTTTGGTGCCAAGCCTCAGCTTCTCTTCATGACCCCTGCAATCCTGGGGTCTTCACTGCAACCAAGGGTGTACTTTCACCAATGGCCTTTCCTACCTCTCACAGTGCCAAACTCGGCTGCTCTCTGTGACCCCTTCACATTTCAACACCAGAACCATATAGGAGACTCTTTTTTTTTTTTTCATTTTATTTATTTTTGTATGTGTATGAGTGTACTGTCTGCATGTAGGTTTGTGCACCTGTGTCGTGCAATGCCGCGAGGTCAAAAGAGTGTTGTTGGCATTCCCCTGGAACTGGAGTTCTTCCGGAATTGGAGTTTCAGACGGTTCTCAGCCACCATGTGGGTGCTGGGGATCAAACCCGGGTCCTCTGTAAGAGCGGTCGGCACTCTTAACTGCTAGGCCATCTCTCCAGCCCCAAGACTCTTACGCACTACCAAGTCCTGCTTCTGGCTTGAGGTGGAGGGTCGGGCCCCCTCTGAACCACAGCTTCTGTGTGCTGACCCTGAAGAAATTCTTCCCAGAAGATTTCACCACAGTGATGCTGGTCTCTTGTTACTTACAGCTGATTTTTCAGCCCCAGCTGACCAGAACCCACAGATTCTTAATTTAAAAATATCATGGAAACAGCCCTGCTGATCTCTGCTTCCCCTTGAAGCTTCCATGCACCAGGCCTCCATCGTCTACAACTCTTTCAGCATAACTGTTCCAAGTTCCACAGCAACAAACTTTAGGCACTCAATGATTTTTCCAGCCCAAATTTCCAAATGTTTCCACAATCCTCCCCCAAAACTCCAAGGTCAGGTTTGTCACAACGATGCCCCCCACTCCTGGTACCAATTTCTGTTCCAGTTCATTTTTCAATTGCTGTGGCAAAACACTCTGACCAATTCCAACTTGTGGAGGAAAGGGTTTATTTGGCTTACATCTCCTGGGTCACAGTTCATCACTGAGGGAGGCCACCATAGGAACTCAGGGCAGGAACCTGGAGGCAGGAGCTGAAGCACAGGCCCTGGAGGAATGCTGCTTACTGGCTTGCTCCAGCACTTAGATTTTAACAGTGACTGAGAGATGATAGCAAATGCATGGGATTTGTGCTGATGTGTGCAAAGAGGTGAGGCAGGGACAGGAAACAGGGTTAAAGGATGCTATTTTATTTCCGATTACCAGAAAGCCTTTGCTGATGAGTTGAAGTCTGAGCAGAGATCCAGATGAAATGAGAGAGCAAATTGTTCAGATCTCTATGAGAAAACCATTTCGGACAGAGGGAATGCCAAGAAGAAAGGCCTGAGGCAGGAGTATGCTTCTTGCAGGCGAGGAAGGGTAGGAGGGGCAGCCCATTGAGGATGGTGTGTATTCAGGGAAGATTACTGGGAGGTGAGGTCTGAGGGTAGCTGGGGCTGTAGGGTATGCTGGATCTTCTCAGCCATGAGGAGTTTTGAGCAGCCGAGTCATGATGATTAAACAAGACATTAAAGTAAAGATGTCTTATTCATGTTAGCTGTTCAGTAAACAATTGCCATTGTTATTATTATTATTATTTCCCAGCAGTCATTTCAGTGAGATAAAAGGAGACATTAGGATTCTAAATCTTCTTCCGAAATAATTCCCAAACAAAAAATGGGGAGAAATTCTAGATCCAAACAGTATTTCCTATCTCTGATTCCCATGTCCCTGTCACCCTGGGGCACACTGTCACGTGGACCACAACAGATGCGAAGGTTCACCACAGGACCCTGCATGCTGACACCCATAGCGAGCACTTGACTCCTAACTTTTCTGTTGTGGCCACAAGTGACCAGTTCTTGGAATTCATTGTTTGAGTCACTTCCTGCTACGTCCATGTCTCTGCCTCTTTTCTTATATACAGATATATTTTTTTCCTGATTACTCATCTGTTCTGAGTTTTACTAACACTAACATCTGAGAACTGACAGTGATGAGGTCATTACTAACTTTCAGTTGTGTCTTTTTCATGTTCGTTATTCAAATATAATAAATAAATGGAACCTCCGCAATAGATGGAGCTGGAAAAGGGATTTCTTCTGTGCCGTCTCTAGAAGACTGGCTATCCATATTGTGATTCAGAGCTTGGTAGCTCAGAATTTAGAATACCTCTGTTTACACAAACTTTCCTTAGCACGCTGCCACTCCCCAAGTCCGCCCCTTCTACATGGGTGTTGGGTAGAATATACTGAATAAAAACTACACAAAGGCTTAATTTTTCTCCTGCCTACAAAGATCTCCAAATCTTTACTATTCTGCACAGCTGCCTAGAATAGACAACAGTGGAAGTATTGTTCAAGACTCAAACAGAAGAGGAGTGAAATGTCATAAACCCTTAAAAACAGAGCTATCTTATTCTTTCGATTTTGCCACACACTATAATGTGTTTGTGGCCATATTTGGATCATATCCGGTTAGAACCAGAGGAACACAGGAATAATAGATATCATTCAGATAATAATTAGCCATGTACTTGGAATAGCGAGATGTGAAGTCAAAGGAAAACACTGAAAATGTTGTTTTTTTGGACCATGACAAAGAGCTTTTTAAATGAGTTTGAGCATTTTTTGTGGCTGACTCATGTCTGGAGGCCTCACTGTGGTCAACCAATGCTTCAACTTTTGTACTTTTCATTCGTATCTTTGATAATTTGAAATGCTAAATAACACAAGACTTCTTATTACCAGCAAGTACATATAGTTTCCCTCTGTTTTCTTTTTGTAAGCAAATGCTATAATTTGAGATCACATGTTTTAGTCATTGTTACTGATTAAAGGAAATTATAACATGCCTTGAGACAATGGGGCCTACAGTTTCACATCGATGCTTTTTCCAATATCTATCTATCTATCTATCTATCTATCTATCTATCTATCTATCTTCTATCCATCCATCCATCTATCATCTATCTATCATCTCCCCATCCATCCATCCATCCATCCATCTATCCATCCATCCATCCATCCATCCATCCATCCATCCATCCATCCATCCATCCATCTATCCATCCATCCATCTATCTATCCATCTATCTATCCTCTATCTATCTATCTATCTATCTATCTATCTATCTATCTATCTATCTGAGTGCTTTGCCTGAGTTGATGCATGTGCACCCATGTCCTGCAATGCCCAAAGAGACCAGAAGAGGGCATAAAAATCCCCTAAAAATGGAACTATGGATGGTGGTTATTAGCCACCATATGGGTGCTTGGAACTGAACCCTACTCTTTTGCAAGAGTACCCAGTGCTCTTAACCATTGAGCCATCTCTCCAGCCTCTCATCATTGATGTTGTAAACTACAAAAACCAATCCTGTGATTTTGAGCCTTTATTTGTTTGTGTGAGACAAGGTCTCATTATGTGTCCTGAACTGTCTAGAAACTTGCTTTATATACTAGGCTAGTCTCCAACTCACAGAGATCTGCTTGCCTCTGCCTCCTGAATATGTATATCACACCATCCTTGGTGAGCCTACATTTTTTTTTCTTTCTTTTTTTTTTGTTTTTTTTTTTTTTTTGGTCTTTTTGAGACAGGGTCTCCCTGTAGCCCCAGGTGGCCTGGAACTTGCTCTGTAGACTAGGCTGGCCTTGAACTCACAAAGATCCACCTGCCTCTGCCTCCCAAGTGCTAGGATTAAAGGCGTGCGCCACCATGCCCGGCGAAAAGTTTGATTTAAAAAAATTTTTTTTATTATTTTTGTATGTGTATGAATGTACTGTCTGCATGTAGCTTTTGGCACCCGTGTCGTGCAATGCTGCAGAGGTCAGAAGAGGGTGTCGGATTCCCCTGGAACTGGAATTAAAGATGGTTCTTAGCCACCATGTGGGTGCTGGGGATCAAACCTGGGTCCCCTGCAAGAGCAGTCAGTGCTCTTAACCGCTAGGCCATCTCTCCAGCCCCAAAAGTTTGATGTTTTTAGTTCTAAAAAAACTCTAAAACTTTTAGTAACATTTATACATTAGAATAACCTAAAATGAGCCCATATGTGTGTGTGTGGGTGTGTATATATATATATATATATATATAGAGAGAGAGAGAGAGAGAGAGAGAGAGAGAGAGACCCTATCAAGTGACAATAGTTGGTTTCAAACCTTTTTCCATAAAGAAGTACTCCAACTTTGAGTTTGAAACTCAAAAGTTCTATGGGAACAGGTACTGAACCGTAGTTCAGTACAGGAATTTTTTTCTCAAGTGTATCTAGAGGGAGAACTGGGAAATTCATATTTAGTTTCAGCTTCTCCACCTTAGTTAAGATGTCTTAAAATATCCACCCATTCTTCACTGTTCACGCACCATCTGGACGCCTAAGTCAGAAGAGGGGGAAAAAAAGTACATTGGACCTTTTTGTGGCAAAATCTATCTGCATGATTGATACTGGCTGCACAGAATCAATCTGCCGGCCTGTGTTCTGGCATTTTAAGCATGGACTCTTTCCCTCCTCCTAGTCTACTCTCCAGAGATAAATTTCTAGGCCCAGTGCTTTACTGATTTTTAAAGGGAACTATTCAGGCTCCCTCCCTCTCTCTCTAGCTCGCCCTTCCACCCTCCCGGCAGAGGTTCTGTTCCCAGCCTGGGAGAGCCAGTAACCAGTGAGACCCTCCTAAGCAGATGCCCCTGGTCTCTGGCAGTCTGGGCTTCCCAGCTCTGTCACTACCCTGCCCAGGCTCTGTTTAACTTCAAAGACAAATACTGGCAGGGCAAGGACACAAAGGGCAGAGGGCATGAGAACTGGGCCTCCAGCACCTCATGCTGAAACAAATTGACTCTATTTCCACCCAGTGCCTCACTAATTACTGGAACTTCCCAAATGCAAAATAATAAAAATGTTACCATTAAGAAAAATAATAGGAGTTTAAGTGGAAAGGTTGTTCATAACAAGGTAACAGAAAGAAACAGTAATCTTTTCTTTGATCTTTGCAATGTCCTACTTTGAAGAGACTGGTTACAATGTGTTTCCCTTGAGGGGGTGAAGGGTTGTGGTGGACTCAGATCAAATGGAGGACAGTATAAAGAAAAGTTCTCCCTAGAAAATCAAGACATCTAGCATCAAACATGAGCACAGCAAACTGAACTTCTCCAGCTAATTTTATTCTCATGCTAACTACATCCCCCTTTGCCTCCCTTGACTTCAGAAGAGATCCTGAGTACATGTGGAGAATCAGTCATTAGCTACAAGAATGAATAAAGAATGTGTGGTGTGTAGATATAGTGGGGTTCTATTTAATCTTAAGAAGGAAGAAGCTGGGTGTGGTGGCGTACGCCTTTAATCCTAGCACTTGAGAGGCAGAGGCAGGCGAATCTTTGTGAGTTCAAGGCCAGCCTGGTCTACAGAGTGAGTTCCAGGACAGCTGGGGCTAGGGAGACCCTGTCTCGAAAAGAAAAAGAAAAAAAAAAAAAAAAGAAGGAAGAACATCCTGTTATTGGAACAACATGGGGGACATTTTGTTAAGCAAAGTAAACCAGGCACGGAAACACAAACGCTGCATGTTCTGGCTTTGTGTGGAATTAAAAACCAACCAAACCCATAGAAACACTAGTAGAACTGTGGTTACAGAGGCTGGGGATCGGGAAATGGGAAGATGACACTCAAAGCTTGCAAAAACCACAGACAAAGGGAATATATATTTTTAATATTTTATTTCTTCTTATTTTTTAGTCTTTTTGAGACAGGGCCTCCCTGTGGCCCCAGCTGGCCTGGAACTCCCTATGTAGATCAAGCTGGCCTTGAACTCACAAAGATCCACCTGCCTCTTCCTCCTGAGTGCTAGGATTAAAGGCGTGTGTCATCATGCCCAGTTATTCTTTTTATTTTATGTGTTTGAGAATGTTGCCTGCAGGTATGTAAGTGCACCTGTGTTGTGCAGTAACCCACAGAGGTCAGAAGAGGATGTCAGACTGCCTTGGAACTGGAGTTGTGGGTGGTTGTCAGTGGCCATGTGGGTGGTGGGAACCACCAACTGAGATGGCTCAGTGGTAAAGAACATTTGCTGCTCTTCCAGAGGACCTCAGTTCCCAGCATCCATGGCAGGTGGCTCACAACTGCCTGTAACTAAAGGGTATCTAGATGTCCTCTTCTGACCTCCAGTGTCACTCACAAAAACACACACATGTGGCTGGGCATGGTGGCACATGCCTTTAATCCTAGCACTTGGGAGGCAGAGGCAGGCAGATCTTTGTGAGTTCAAGGCCAGCCTGGTCTACAGAGCGAGTTCCAGGACAGCTGGGGCTACAGGGAGACCCTGTCTCGAAAACACCAAAAAAAAAACCAAACCAAACCCCCCCCACACACACATGTACACATAATTAAACAATAAAATAAATCTTAAAAATATAAGTATTTGAAATGATGGATCTAGTAATTGGCATGAGTTAATTATTGCATATGGAATTCATAAATCTTGCCACTTTGTACCCCCAAAAGTATATAGTTATCAATTGTCAATTTACAACAAGATAAAAACAAAAGCAAACAAACCAAAACAAAGGCTGCAGGGACTGACAGGCATATGTGTCCTCACTTGGCCATAGCATATGGCTGTCTAACTCCACAGAGAGAGTGTTGCTCAGTTTGCATCATCTAGATTACTCTTTCCAGCCCCTGACTTGTATCTATCGGAGCAGCCACTGGAACTTACTAATTTTATATTCAGCAATCTGGGGGAAACCCAAGAAACCAAGTCAGGAAGGCTGAAGCTGAGAGTCCAGGTCTCATATTCTGGCTTTGCCCAACTCACTAAAGCTGTCTGAGGTTCCATTTTTCTCCTCTGTGATAGGAAGAATGGTAGTATTTTTTTCATCAGTGGCTAAAGACAAGGTAGGTAGTTCATGCACATGAGACCTGGAGCCTGGTTAGCAATAGCTACAGCTATAGCTACGGCTACAGCTACTGCTCTGGTGGTTGTTTCTGTCATGGCCATTTTCTCACTGCTGGAAACATCTGCCCTGGACCAGAGTGCTCTTCCTAACTAAAGAGACCAAAGAAGAACAAACAATGAAGTCTGGTTAGGGGCAGAGGTGGGCAGGTCTCATGATGGCTGGGTGTTGCTACAGGTTGTACAGGCTTTACATGACGCACCAAGAAGTCGAGGCGGCGCGCACACTCCACACACAGGTTGGACACCAGTGCCGTAGCAGCTGTGAACTTTCTGTCTCTGATGGATATTTACATTATGAGAATTATTCTGTTAGTACTTTTTTTATTTATTATTTTTGTATGTGTATGAATGTACTCTCTGCATGCAGGTTTGTGCACCCGTGTCATGCAATGCCGTGGAGGTCAGAAGAGGGTCTCGGATTCCCCTGGAACTGGAGTTCTCCTGGAATTGGAGTTACAGACGGTTCTCAGCCACCATGTGGGTGCTGGGGATCGAACCCGGGTCCTCTGCAAGAGCAGTCAGTGCTCTTAACCGCTAGGCTATCTCTCCAGCCCCTATTCTGTTAGTATTAAAGCAATGGAAGCACACGTCTGAAAGCAAAACTCCTGGTTTAATTTGTACTGTCACTTTGGAGGTATGACCAGTGGTCCCAAGGGTATTAAAGGTCTAGATGTTTAGTCTGGTTGACCAGTTAATAGCCCTTCTAACTTCAAATGAAAGATCAGCTATCATTCAGTTTGGACAAAATTAGCTTTGGGAGAGGACAATAACCGTAACAACTTCTTTACAAAATAAAAAATAACAGAAATTCAGTCATAAACCAACCATGATTAGAATACCATGATAAGACTTCAGGGGGCTGGAGAGATGGCTCAGAGGCTAAGAGTGGGCACTACCCTGCCAGAAGACCTGAGTTTGATTGCCAGCATTTACACTGGGCAGCTCACAAAGCCTGTAGTAACTCCAACTCCAGGAGGATCCAACATCAGATGCCTCTGGCCTCCCAGGCACCAGCACTCACATGACATACCCACATATAATTACATTTTTATTTATGTTTATTAAATATACTTATTTGCTGGGCATGGTGGTGCATGCCTTTAATCCTAGCACTTGGGAGGCAGAGGCTGGCAGATCTTTGCGAGTTCAAGGCTAGCCTGGTCTACAGAGCAAGTTCCAGGACAGCTAGGGCTACAGGGAGACCTTCTCTTGAAAAGACATATATATATATATACATATATATATATATATATTTATTATATATATACTTATTTATATTATATAAACAAATATATTTATTAAAATAAATCTTAAGAAAAAGAATTCAAATATATTATCTGTTTTTTTTCAGGAAGCTGTAAATGATAGGTATTATTCCCATTTTACAGATGAGAAAATAGAGATTTGGCAGGGTTTAGTAGCTGGTCCAAGGCCACAAAGGTAGTTTGTAGAAGAACATAAATTCCACCTGTGGTGGTTTGAATGAGTGTCCCCCATAGGCTTTAAGTATTCAGACATTTTGTCTCCAGTTGGTGGCACTGTTTTTGGAGGTCTTAGAAGGTGTGGCCATGCTAGAGGAAGTATGTCACTGGGGGCAGGCTTAGTGAGTTTAACAAGCCTTGTGGTCTCCAGTCGCTCTCTCCCTGCTTCCTGTGCTCATTGCGAGATGTGACCCTCGGTTTGCTGCTCCAGCTCCAGCCGCCATGCCTCCCGCCACAATGGACTCTAAATCCCTGGAACCGTCAATCGTAAGCTCAAATAAACTCTTCCTTTTATAAGTTCCTTTGGTCATGGTGTTTTATCACAGCAACAGAAAAGTGACAAATACACCACCCAATCCATATTTAGAGCCACAATAAACAATCATCTTCCCAAAGAAAGAAAGAGCTTCACCTGACCCCTGCCAGTTTGCTCCTTTCCAAAGCTGCCAGTGCTCAGCATGTTAGATGCGATTAGAGCTCTCACAAGCATCGCATGATGAATTATACCCTGGTTTGTAAAAGTTGACACAATTTAGCTGGACTTGGTTAAATAAAGACCCTAATTGCGTACACAATTGCAGAGACTTGATCCTTAGCATCAGTGTTGAAGGCAGGGCTCTTCCCAGGGAGGTTCAATGGCCTCTGACCATTACCTGGTCAGATGCTTCCCAGGGAAGCTGACAGGAGTGATTGGGTCCAGGCTAGCTGCTGACAATGTAGAAGAACTCCCCATTCTTTGGGGAAGCCTCAAAGACACTGTGCAGGGGGGTTTAACCTTTGTTTTCTGCTCTTTAGATGATGACTTTGACCTAGGGCAAGAGCAGTAAAACAGATACTGTTGTGCTAATGGTGTAAATTTATACAACCCTGTTTGGGAAACAATTATAATAACAGGCAGCAAAAGCCTTAAAAAAAGTGCTTTTGCCTTCAGCCTTTAGTTCCTTATGAAAAGCTTATACTGATATCTGTTCATCACAATCACATTTCCAAAGAAAAATTTCAAAACAATCCAAGTGTCTGGCAGCCAGCCAATGGCTAAGTAAGTTAAGGCGTAACTATGCAGTGAAATGTCGGCAGCCATTAGAACATGTTTACAAAGCCATTACAGGCTAGGCTGCAGTGCTCAATTGAAAACATACTTCTCTGGAACTGTTGTGTCTGTTAAATGTGACCACTACCAACATCCCTTTGTAAGAGTCTTATAAAGAATAAATGTTGCCGGGCATGGTGGTGCACGTTTTTAAGACCAGAACTTGGGAGGCAGAGGCAGGCGGATCTCTGTGAGTTCAAGGCCAGCCTGGTCTATATAGTGAGTTCTAGGACGGCTGGGGCTACGGGGAGTGGCTATCTCAAAAAAACACCTCCCCCTAAAAAAGAGTAAATGTTAAAGGAAAGAAGTGCTGAGTGCTGGCTCTATGATACAGATGTTATCATCCTTACCTCAGAGATGAAGCATTTGAGGCACAGAGGATAACATGAGCAGCAAGGTGGTCCCAGAGCAAATAGTGGAGCATAGACTTGAACTCAAGTCTGTCTGATACCAAGTCCCATGTCCTTAACCATGCCTTAACCGTCTTCAACCACTCAATAGAAAGAAAAAAATTAGAAGGCTCAATCAGATTGGAAAAGAAGTTTGCAGTTTTACAGAAGACCCAGGTTCAGTTCCCAGCACCCACACTGTGGCTGACGACCATCCATAACTCCAGTTGCAGGGGATCTGATGCCTTCTTCTGGCCTCCATGGGCATTGCACAACATGAGTGCTCTTACATACAGGCAGGCAAAACACTCATACATTCAAATAAAAATAAATAAATTTTAAAACAAAGAAACAGATTTTTTAAATTTATTTATTTCTGTATGTTTATGAATGTACTGTCTGCATGCAGGTTTGTGCACCCGTGTCGTGCAATGCCGCGGAGGACAGAAGAGGGTGTCGGATTCCTCTGGAACTGGAGTTCTCCTGGAATTGGAGTTTCAGATGATTCTTGGCCGCCATGTGGGTGCTGGGGATCGAACCCAGATCCTCTGTAAGAGCGGTTGGTGCTCTTAACCGCTAGGCCATCTCTCCAGCCCCAGAAACAGATTTTTTTAAATGTTAGATCATCACCAAGCTTGGTGGTGCACGCCTCTAATCCCAGCACTTGAGAGACAGAGGCAGGTGAATCTCTGTGAGTTCAAGGCCAGCCTGGTCTGCAGAGCGAGTTCCAGGCCAGCTGGGACTATAGGGAGACCTTGTCTCAAAAATAGCTAAATAGAATTCAGAAAGATGCTCAGTGTCTGTGATTCAGGCAGTCTGAGGGGTTGTCAAAGACCTTGTGTAAGCATGAAAAAATGTTTTGAGATGTCACTTGCTAATGTACAGTTGGCCTCTGAAATGCCAGAGAGAGTTACCAAAGGCCACTAAAGCAATAAAGCAAAATATTGGTCTCCTTGAGTCAAGCAAGACTCCTCTGTCGGTATCAGCTACACGTCAACTGCCTGGAGATACTGTGCAACAGTGGCAGCCATGTGTCTATATATATCCCAAATCTAATTGGCTATTAGCTCTCTCCTTGGAGGAATAATTCACAGCGGATGCCACAAGCTTATGTCCTCTAGTGGTTAGGAGATGTTATAAGCCACAATAAGAATTTGTCACCCTTTATAGAGAAACCAGTTTGTGGATTAGCATACCATCCAAACATCTGTGTCTGTGCTCACAGCTTAGCTTGCCATAATAATTAGTACTGTTTAAATGCCTGTACATCCAATTTCTTGTGCTTTGTTAGTAGGATTAAAAAGGTACCCCTGGGTAAGATGTCAACCCATGAAGGGGAACAACCTGAACAGATTAGAGTCCAAAATGACATCTCTAGAGAAAATAGACTGTTTTGCTTCTCACCCACTTGTGCCCCTTTCCCAAAGCCTAGGGAACAACTTGCAGAAGAGGAGGCGTGGTAGAATGTAAGGGCTGTGGAGAGATTGGGGTGAATCGTGAGACTACAGCAATATAGACTGGTCTTCTATGTGATCAACGTGCTTGTGCATACAAGCTTCTCCAACTGGACTATGGAAACCTTGGGTTGTTCAAAATTTGGACATAGATACTAGCAAATTGGTTTTACATGAATGTTACTTACATTCATTGCTTATGCTTAATAATTTGGCTCACTTCAAAAAAAATGCACCAATTACCTAATTGTATGACAAACTGAGCAACATCAATGTTATCTGAAAACAACTGTGCTCTTATATTGTAGAATCCCTTAAAAAATAAACAAATAAAGGAAAAAATTAGCTAAATAAATAAATTTAGATCACCAAATGCATTTGGTGATCTAAAACATATTTTTTATGTAAAAAATTATTTATAAAAAAAAAACATATTTTTATGTTTTTTTTTAGTATTTTTTAAAGAAAGAGCAAGCAGATTGCAATATTTTTCTACAGAATTAAGTAACAAGATCTCTTTTACCAGAAGACAGAGAGCAAAACCCAGGAGAAGCATCAACATTTGTGGAAAATAAAACAGGTTATAAAGAAGAAAGATGAAAAGGGCAAGAAACAAGTTGGAAAATCTTCACCTAAAGAAAACAGGGGGAGGGAAGTTGGTGCAGACTCGTCCACACATTCCTGAGAGAGCCTTCACACAGATGGCGAAGAGGAAGGAGCAACAGACAGAATGAATGGGAGACAAACACCCCCGGGACAGGAAGATAGCGGCAAAATAATGGAATTAGTGGGCTCTTCATGGTCGTAGTTGCGATTTCAAGAGAAAATGTGCTTTTGAAAAGAATGAATGTGAGCATTGAGGAGTGGTCAGCTGTCTACTAAGCTTGGAACAGGATGTGGAAGCTGCCACCTATATGTCTTTCAGATTTCATATATACATATACATATTATATATAAGTATATATTGAAATAGGTATAAAGTAAGTGGCCTAAGAAATAGTTCTCCAGGGCATTTAGTAAGGAGATAGATCTCACTACTCTTTATTATTTTTAAATATTAATATCTAGCTAGTTATTCATTTTAAAGTTGACACTTTATCTAATTGTGCGTAATGTGCAATAGGTCATCCCAGGGACTCTAACGACTCGGGAGGTATTTCTTTTTTATCTCATGGGTTTCAAACATTGGCTCTGACCCAGGTTTGAATCCCAACTCTAACACATCCTAGCAATAGAATATTGAGCTTCAATTTCCTCCTCTGTGAAATGAGAATAAAATAATACCAAACATATACTAATACACTGACAATTTTAAAGACAAAATATGTATATCTATATATTATTTGTTAAAGACAGAATATACATAACATGAAGCACTCAGTGAGGATTATCTGCAGGACTAGGGGCAGCATATTTGAAGGCTCAAAGTGTGTTGAAACAGCAAGTGGTTTTGTGTTTGTTTGTTGTCCTTGCATACATAATGGCTTGGACAATTTGTGGGACACAGTAATTAAGCCTTAGCTAAATAAGCTGTGAAATGACAGAAAAGGAAAGAAGGAAGCAGAGAATAGGACACAGGGCGAAGTTTATTACACAAGGTAATAAAAAAATATAAAAGAAATTTGAATCCCAAGAAAAGATTTAGGACAGAGGCCTTTATTTACCCATCATTCACTTCTTCAGTTCATGTATTCACTCCAAAACACAGAGTGAACCATCAGGCTGTGGTAGAGCTGGAGACAGATGTTGTCTCTAGCCTCACATTACGTAGAAGTTTTTTTGTTTTGCTTTTAATGTAGATTCTTCAGAATATGGAGCTCTGAGTAATGATTCAGATCTGAATCTAGAAGGAAGACGTTCAGGGACTATCTGAGACCACAGTTTATTAGTATCAAAGCCAGTGTTGGGCCAGGAAGGAGACATGGGTCTTTTGCCCTCTGCCACTCAAAATAGTGTGGGTAGCTACCAGACTGGACCACACTTTCCCTTGTCCACTTTGGCGCAGTTTGCTTATACTTTTATTTAGTGCATTAACAGTCAGTTGAGGGCCTGGAGAGATGGCCTAGTGGTTAAGAGCGCCTCTGCTCTTGTAGAGGACCCGGGTTCAATCCCCAGCACCCACATGGCGGCTGAGAACCATCTTTAACTCCAGTTCCAGGGGAATCCGACACCCTCTTCTGACCTCCGTGGCATTGCACAACACGTGTGCACAAACCTACATGCAGACAGTACATTAATACACATAAAAAAATTCAGGTGAATCATACTCCTATGCCTGTTGGAGTGTAACTTGCTGTAAAATTAGACCTATACCTTGTTGTTTACAGAATCCCCAGCAAACTGATTCTGAGCAGGGTTATCTAACGTGGTAGCCATCAACCAGATGTGGCTATTGAAGACTTGAAATTGAGACTGCTTGGAATTATGAAATACATACCAGAATTTGAAGATTGCTAAGGAAAAAAATCTTATTAATAATTTTGCATTGTTTATATATGATAGTCTTAATATTTTAGGTTACATAAAATATATTCTTGACATTGGTTTCACTTTTCTTTTTCAATGTAGCTACTACAACTAAGTTACATATGCAGTTCAAATTTGTGACATTTCTATTAGACAAAGAACATGCTGATAAATTTTTGGTGGATGAATGAACAACCAAGAAGGCTCTCAGGGTTCTAGAAAGACTCAGTGTCTTAGCATGATGCCCCACATCATGACAGCACGCATAGTTTCCTTACTAATTGGGAAGTCCCTAAGTGAAATCTGAATAATATACCCCATGTTCCTTGGCAGATAAACCAGCAGTAATAGGATTTTATAAGGCAGCAGTTCTCAAAATACCCTACATTTTTCCCTGTCCCTCCCCTGAAAAAAAAAATGAGGAAGAAGATGGAAAAAAGTAGCAGCCATGTGTGGAAAAGCAAAGAAGATTACATTCTTACAAGATTAAAACTTCATAACAGAGTACATCCAAGCAGGCCAAACCGAAGGGTATGGTGAACATGCATTACATTAAACCATGGGTTATTTTATGTAGGTCTGAGACTGTGAGAAGGAAATGAGAAGGAAAATTACAGAGGCAATAGAAGAAAACGGAATTTTATAGCATTTGGAGATAATCTTTGAAGAAAAATGCTGGAAGTAATGCTTTTGATGAAAAGAAAAAATACCCAAGGAGCCAATAACTTTGTAAGCCACATGAATTCACCCAAAATATGTGGAAGAAGAAAAGAATTAGAAGGAAAGACAGAGGTAGAGAGCTAAGACTCATCCCACAGATCGAGAACTCCTGTTCCAAAATGGAAGCAGTAGCCCAGTCTGGGTTGTAGGATTGTAGATGTTTTGATTCTTCATCTCCCCAAATTCCTAAAATAAAATTGCATTTCATGATCAGAAACAAAATACAATGAATTGTTCCCAATGGAAAGGATGAGGAGAGGGGAGACAGCAAGCCTGAAAGAGAACGGAGAATCTGGAACCAAAAACCATCAGGTGACTAAGCAGAGCCTGACACATAGGAAACTGAGATCAAATAGCCACAAGAATGATGGAGTGGGTACCAGCAGGGAGCGGGCCCATGAAAGACCACATGCAAGAAATCAGGGCCAGCCTTCAGAGCTTGAGGTGACAGAGCTCAGGGGCCAAGACAAATGAAGCAGGTTTCAAAGCTAAAATGATGATGGATAGACTGGGAGCAGCCAGAGCCTAACAAGGAAAGAGGGGTCCTGGAAAAAAGTCCAGAAGTTTATCAGGTGCTTTTGTTTTTGTTTTCCTGAGGTTGGAAGAAAAGGTAGAAAGCGATCACTTAACTGTATGGGATTTGTAAGTGTTAAGTTGTTCGAACATAAAATCCTCCTTAATGCAAGGAAATGGATCAAGACTTTGGTCTGGTTTTTTGTTGTGTTTTCTCTTCTGCTGTGTGTGTGTGTGTGTGTGTGTGTGTGTGTGTGCCGTGTACATGTATTGTGCATGTGTGTTCATATGTGTGTATACATGGGTATGTGCAGGGACACATGTGTGCATGTGCATCTGGAGGTTGGAGTTGTTGTCAGAGGTCTTCCTCCACCACATGCATTAATCTCGCTAGCCAGCTTTTCTGGGGAGCCCCTGACTCTGTCTCAGGAGAGCTGGGATTACAGGCAGACTGCCATCCATGCCTGCCAGGCATTTACATAGGCACTAGAGATCCAAACTCTGTTCCTCACGTTTGCACAGCAAGTGCTTTACCCACTGAGCCATCTCTGGAGCCCTGGTCTCTCTTTGATAAGACATTAGCTTTGGGAATCAGTTGTGTTACATATGTTTATGAGTACTTACTTCATCCCAGGACCCAGGAGGAAAGGGCTAAAACAGGAAGCTCAAAGTCTAGCCCCAATCTCTAGGTGCTCTGGTTTCTTGTACCTATGGAATGGACCATTGAAACACATATTATTTGAAGGAACCAATTTCTCAATGTGCAGTACATGGTCTTGATACAAATGTCTGAAGGTATTTTCACATTACTGGTGCTTAGCATACATTATATATGGTTGAAAGGGTTCTTGACCACCGAGACAGCTTTGCGAGTAAGGACATGGACTCTTTAATACCTGTGCTGTTATAACATGTTCTTTTCCAACTGTTTGAAGACTGAACAGAGTTCAGAAGACCAGGAGAATACTTACCTTGTAGTCACATCCATGGAAACTTAAATAAGACAGCAGGTAAAAAGTATATCCATGTATGTACCTACAGTCCTAAAAACTGTTATTCAAATAGTACCACCAAATTTGAGTATGCTCATTAGCATCCATATCTTTAATCCATATTTATATAACATGTTAAAAAAATAAGTAGTTTGGGGGTAGGAGAGATGGCTTAGTGGTTAAGAGCACTGGCTGCTCTTGCAGAGGATCAGGTTGAATCTAAGCACTTACATGGCAGCTTACAACCATCCATAACTCCTGTTTCCAGGGGATCTGATGCCCTCTCCTGGCCTCCTCAAGCATTGCACAACACAAGCGTACTTAGATACATGCCACAAAACACTACTTAACATAAATAAATCGTCTTCAAGTATACTCTGAATGTCCTTCCTGTCATTTGTTTGTGCAGCATCTTTGTTTACATGACCGAAGCTGTATTGGGTAAAAATACAATAGTAAAGAGATCCCTGTCTTTCAAATACGTTCGGAAAGTGAAAATTTAGAAAAGCCTAGCACTTTAGATGAATACATTTGGAAAAAGAATAGGAGTCCATCTTGGACAGTAAGACCATAAATCCTTCTGGGAATGACCCCCAAGACATAGCTTTAAATACCAGAACAGTTACGTCTTCCTCCTCTACACTAATCTTAATTTTTCATTTAAGGAAGAGCTTTGTCCATTAAGTGGTTAAAGCTTATGGTTACCCATCCAAGGAGTAGGAAATGAAGGTTCTCAGTTTGACGGACAACAGCTCAGAGATCCCTGATGTCTCCAAATATTAGGTTTCTCTTCTAATAATGTTGGAAATATTGCCTCCTGTCATGGTTAATCTGAGGTACAGCACAAGCTGATTGTAGGTGACAGTCACAGCGCAGTGCCCATGTTGGTTTCCACACACCGTCAAATCTGCTACAGATGCAAGGTGAATGGAAGAGAACTGTGATACCAGGTTTCCTGGTGGCTAATAGATTGTGACATGAAAGAAGGAAACCTTTATTTTAATTCAAAAAACAAAAGCCAAATAGCAAAACTTATGTACGTGCTGAACTTTTTTTTTTCTTCCTCAAGTGGAAAACATTGACTTGCTAACAACTCTTGGCTGACATCAAGGGAAAGTGGAGGTATTTGCAGATGTGGAGGAAGACATACAAAACAGTTTTCAAATCAAAGGCTTGAATTATTGCACTGGGTTCATGAAGTTTCACAGGCATCTAGATTTGCTATTGTCTTCACTGTGGAACAGACCACCCTTTCTTTCTGGAAAGAAAACAGCCCAATGTTTCTTACAATCAGATCTGTATGTAGCAGGCAGCTATCTATATTTTGAAATTCCTTGCATTGTCTGTGGAAGAGTGTGCTGTTTGGAGGCGACAATGGTAACATTGATTTTAAGATTTTTGAATTTTGGTTGTCCAGAGCAAACAGTGAAAGAAAACTGCAGGCTTTCAGAACTACAACAGTGCTCTTACATAAACTTGCTTCTCTCCTGGCTGTTTTACATAGCTGAAGATCAATACTGTTCATTCAGTCAGTGTTATTAACCCCATTTATCAGCTTCTTCTTTAAAAAAAAAAAAGAATTGAAAAGATCTTGCCGACAAAGTTATGTCATCTTCCGCTTGTCCAATCTCAGAGTGGATAATTCACTTTGTTGTGCACCCCAACAATCAAGCCTTGTTTATGAACTTACATTTATTAAGTGAAAGTATTTGGAAACTGATGGTACATTCAAGCTCCGTTGCCATGGGCAGTAATCATGGCAGAAAGTCATGACCTCCCCGTTATGCAGCGAGTAACTAATTGAAATGATACAAATTACTCCGATTCTCTGTCTGCCAATTTAGAGCCTGGTTCTGGTCAAGGGTCAAATGAGCTCCTATTCATGAGCCATGTTTGAAGTCCCTGCTACCCTTGCAAGGGGCCTGGCTGCGGCCATTGATCCTTCTCTGGACTTACCCCGTCCCGCAGGGAGACCGTAAAGCAAGACGCTCTGCAGCCTACCTTCGCCAGCACATCAAAAGCTTACTGTTGTCATTCAGTTTGTGCTACTTGTCAACAGCACCGGACATGGTTTGCTAAACTTTACTGGCTAGAAATAAATGTTGTATTCAGAAGCCACTTAGGGAATCCATCCTCTTTAGCCTGCATATTTCATCGGCTCTCTGATGTGCCCACGGCAGAGAAAACCAAACGCCATAAACTCAACGTGGAATGATTCTCAACTGATCAATTCCCATCAAGTATCATCCGTCTCTGCTTCTCTCTGCCCAGCACACATGCACATACCTGCCAAATAAATAAGATAAATTAAAAGCCCAAAAGGTAGATAGCACACAAGTTCTTTCTTCAAAGCTTCATCGGGATGATTATCTCTGTTTGAGAAATGACACTAAATGTTAATCTAATTGAATCTGGGAAATGTGGCAATAAAAAGTTAATAATTTACAGAGAAATTGTTCTTCAGAAAAGTCTAAGTGAATATCCACTAAGTGAATTTCGGGAATCTTGCTCAAAGGCTTCTAGGATATGTGGCAAATGCAATAGCTGACTTTGAATATGTTTTTTACACTACCCAAACTATTTGCTTTAAAGCAGCATGCTGGCACACATATGTGCACAGGGGCACAGGGACACTGTCTTCTAAACACCTAGAAAAAGAAAGGAGAAGTATGTAAGCCAGCTGGAAGGACGAGGGTGCTATTTGAACATTTAGGCTATAGCTAAAAGATATACTTCAAGGGTTATACCACAGAGCTTTCAAAAAAATTGGGTTTCCTTAACATTTATGTGTAAAGAAAAAGACTCACTTCCATCAAGTTCATTCTTACTATTTTAAAAGTAGAGGTTTCATAGAGTATTTAAATGGGTACAAAGTTTCCAAAGCAAGTAGGTAGGAGGTTAGGTTGGCTATCCTGCGGATCCAGTCCATGCTAACATCCCAAGAGATGTTATTTAACTGGGACTATTTTCAAAACAAATCTCTAACTTCAGAGGAATAGAGAACTTGCTAAATCCAGGCCTTACTTGCTTACTGTGAACTATGGGCAAATGGTTCAGTTTATATCAGTTTCCTTAAATTCTGAAGAAATAACATCTGGTAAAGAATTAAGAATCTTGGGCTGAGTGTGGTGGCACAGGCCTTTAATCCCAGCACTTGGGCAGGTAGATCTCTATGAATTCCCAGCCAACCTGGTTGCACAGCAAGTTCGAGGCAGCGGAACTATATAGTGAGAACCTACATAAAATAATAATTAATAATAATAATATGTCATTATCATGACAGTTTTCAGTTTTTGTTGTTTCTTAGAGAATTTCATACATGAATACTGTATTTGACATCATTTCCACCCCCTCTCTTCCCTCCAACTCATCCCATGTTTTCCCTCTTGAATCCATGAGCTCTTCTTTCATAATTATTATTGTTACACACACACACACACACACACACACACACACACACACACCCTTCTAAGTCTATTGAGTTTTGCTCCTATGCACTTGTGTTTAGCACTGACCACTTGGGATTGAACGACCATCAGAAGGCTCATCCCTGGAGAAAACTGATTCTCCTCCTCTATGAAGCTCTTCCTCTGCAGATAGGGGTATGAAATTTCCCCCACCCATGTTGGCATGTCTATTGGTATATGATGGTTCTTTTTGCTACTTAAAGAAGAGATCTTGCCAGGCGTGGTGGCACACACCCTTAATCCTAGCACTCAGGAGGCAGAGGCAGAGGCAGGCAGATCTCTGTGAGTTCAAGGCTAGCCTGGTCTACATAGGGAGATCCAGGACAACTGGGACTAAAGGGAGACCCTGTCTCAAAAAGAAAAAAAAGAAAAAAGAGATCTTTGCTTAAACACATAGTATCAAAAAAAATCCAGGACCTTAAAAATGGCAAAAACATTTTCAATTTCACATTCTGATCACTGTGTAGCTTATTATTATTGTAATAGCAGTAGAAATTCATAAATATTTATTTCATTGCCGAGATTTTAAATCACAGAAGTATATTTAATTTTTACTCACCTGTTAATTAAACACACTCAGCCCCTGGAAATGCAAAGGTAAACAAAACCAATGTGTTCCCCACCCTCACCTAGCAAGGCCTAGCAGACTCAAAAGCATCAACCAAATGTTACAGATTTACAAACACATGCCAGGCATGGTTGCCCACCCCTTTAATCCTAGCACTTGGGAGGTGGATCTTTGTGAGTTCAAGGCCAGCCTGGTCTACAGAGCGAGTTCCAGGACAGCTGGGGCTACAGGGAGACCCTGTCTCAAAAAGACCAAACAAACAAACAAAATTACAAACACAAAACGCTGACATGGAAGTCAGAGTGTTCTGGGGGCCTGGAGCATGGAGCTGGGTCTGTTCAGTTTCATACTGATGACAGCACTCATTGCTGATTATCATGAGAAAAAGTTTGAAAAGATTTTACATGGCTCTTCTTCCATTTTAGGACATCTCTCCCCAGGAGAACAGAGAAGCAGGTACAGTGAAGGTTCTTAGGGTGCCCAACCTACTCTCTGGTCCGAGGGCTTACAGAACTTTCCACCTCAGCTTTTCCTGGGCACCCTCTCCTTTTCCCTACGAACAACCCAATCCACCTGTCCTTCAGATTCACCTCCTATGTCTCCTCCACAGAACCATCCTCAGTTCCCTGCAAGCAGGAGACTGGCTTTCCTTCCTCCCTAGATTCAGGAGATGCCGTGCTCATCACTCCCTCATCTAACTCCTGAGTGTGGCCTTTGAAAAGACCCCTGTGTTTTATAGTTCTACATAGACTGCAAGCCTCCTGAGGGCAGGAGACCAGCCTTGTCCAAACACCTAACAGAATGCCTTGAACCTGGGGCACTAATAAGTGCCGAGATGCAAAAGAAACAAAGGGCCAGATTCTGTGGCATATGTCTGTAATCCCAACACTCCTATGACAAGATGGAGTAGGAAGCAACGACAGGAGAAAGGCCTAGAAGCTCACAGGTCTGCCAGCTAGCCTGACAGAAACAGGAGAGACACTGCCTCAGCAAGATAAGAGAGAACTGACTCCTAAAGTTTGTCCTCTGACCTCCCCACACATATCATCACATGTGTACACCCACACTCACACATGTACCTATATGCAATATTAATAAATAAAAATTAAAGTTAACTTTAAAATAATAACTGCTTAATAATGATGGTGAGACTCTTGCAGTTCCAAACTGGATTTGTTTCAGTGAACAGCCTCAAGGAGGTAGACACTAAATCACCAGAAACATTCCTGATGAGTAATTTATACCCCTGATTATGAAAGAAAGAGACCCTCAGTATCTGCAGAGCCACCGTTCTAACAAAAGCACAGCAAGGCCTGGGGGTGGCTCAGTGGCAGAGCACCTGCTTAGCAGTGTGGGGTCCTGGGTTCCATCTCTAGCAAGACAAACTAGCAAGTGCACAAACAACACTTCAGTACAGTCTTTGGTAAGCAAATATTTTCAATTCGCTTGGTAAATACTCAGGAATGAAGCTGTTGTGTCAAATGCTTGGCTTTGTAGGAAATCATCAAACTTCCCTGCAGTGGTATTTCCACTCTTCCCTTTCCCAGGTTGGCCTCAAATTTGAGATCCTTCTGCCTCAGTGACTTAAATATTCAAGTCACTACATCCAGGCTTCCAAATTAATTTTCATCTTAGCCACCATCATGGGCATGTGATAATATGTTATTTAAATCAGCATTTTTCTTTGTGTATTTTCTTTTGCAAAATACCTATTTAAAATGTTTCATCTGTTTAAAAAATTGGGGCCCTGGGAATTTTAATCATTTTTTAAAATTTTTATTTATTTTTCTATGTGTATGAATGTACTGTCTGCATGTAGGTTGGTGCACCTGTGTCGTGCAATGCCGCAGAGGTCAGAAGAGGGTGTTGGATTCCCCTGGAACTGGAGTTAAAGAAGGTTCTCAGCTGCCATGTGGGTGCTGGGGATCGAACCCGGGTCCTCTGCAAGAGCAGTCGGTGCTCTTAACCGCTAGGCCATCCCTCCAGCCCTTTTAATCATTTTTAAAGTATCTGTTACACAAGAATATAAACTCTGTAAAAGACTGCATCACTGGGTTTTAATGCAATTCCTAGTAAATGCTGGTATTCAATAACTTCAATAAATATTTATTAGCCAACTGGCTTGACTGACAAAAGTATAGTGTACTCCATTCATTCATTCATTCATTCATTCACTTTGTGGTACAAAGAATGAAACTCAGGGCCTCACCTAAGTTACACTACTGTTCAACTAGTGAGCAAATATCCAGCCCCTAAAATAATTTTTGTTTGTTAGTTTGTTTTTTGAGATAGGGTCTCTCTGTATCCCTAGTTGGCTGGAACCCACTATACAAACATGGCTGGCCTTGAAAACTAGAAACTATTTTCATCTGCAGGAAATAGGTAAGCAAATTGTATATCCGGTGCAAAGCCAGGGGCAGGGCAGAAGGCCCTGTAGAAGCCCAGAAGAGAAAATAGAAGATGATAAAGTCTCCAGTGCCTGACTGTGGTGATGGTTACAAAGCACATTGACTTGCACACTTAAGATGGGTGCAGAATGTTAGATGTAGGCTATGGCACAATAAAGCTGATGTTTTGAAAACCACTGTGAACATTGTCAAGGAGAACTATAGGTTGCATTGGGAAATGAAACAGGTCTTAAAGTGGGTAAATGTTTGACCATCTGTCTTTTAGCTTGGTTTTCATCTAATGTTGTCTTTTGAAAAACTCATTTCCAGTATGTTTCTTCCATAATTAAATTATCACCTCTTTAAGGGTATATGAGGGAAGGAGATTTATGTTTCTTTTTTTAAGATTTTTTAAAATTTTATTTATTTTTTTATGTGTATGATTGTACTGTCTGCATGTAGGTTTGTGCACCCGTGTTGTGCAATGCCTCGGAGGTCAGAAGAGGGCATCGGATTCCCCTGGAACTGGAGTTAAAGACGGTTCTCAGATACCATGTGGGTGCTGGCGATCGAACCCGGGTCCTCTGCAAGAGCAGTCGGTGCTCTTAACTGCTACACCATCTCTCCAGCCCGGAGATTTATGTTTCTTAAATACCTTTTAAAAGCCCAGCGGTGAGCTAGGAGGTTTATGTAGGATATCTTACTTGATGCTAACATTCATCCTGAGAGATAAGTGTTATTACCAGCACTTTATAGTTAATGAACTTGGGTCAAACATTATATTACTCACTCAAGGTCACCTAGTATCTTATAGCGGATCCAGAGCTTGAACCCTTGCCCGTCTACTTTCAAAGCCCAAACTCTCCCCTGGAGTTCCCTGAGCGATCCTGGAGTGTTTCTGTGACTGTGCTGATGCTGCTCAACCTGCCTGGTCCTACTTCTACCTCTTCTCCTCTGGTTTCTTCCCTGTTCTTCAGGATTCTGCTCACGGCCCATTTGCTAATGTGTCACCTCCTGGTTTTGACATTTAATCTTTAAATGGCATATTTCAACATCTCATTATCTAATGTGTGAGCTTTATTTACTTAATCAGCCTGCAACTTCCTCACAGACAGGAACTGTATGAACTGTACCAACAAATAGATGCTCTAGTCACAGTGGCTTACCAGTCATGGTACAGGAGTTTTCTCAAAGCTTGGGTTATTGGATTTTTTTTTTTGAGAATTTCATATATGGGTTTTGTATGTGAATTAGCTCTACCCCTCAAAGGCCCCCTCCAACACTTCCTATATTCTGCCCATTCTCTCTCAATTTCTTGTCCTCTTTTTTGATTATTATTGTTACACATGTACACATTTATAAATATACACATATATATAAATACATACACACATTCTCTCTGTGTCTGTCTGTCTCTGTCTGTATCTGTCCCTGTCTCTCTCTCTCTCTCTCTCTCTCTCTCTCTCTATATATATATATATATATTTATATATATATATATATATATGTATATATATATAGCACTGAGTCCATTCAGTGGTGCTCTTGTGTGCCTGTGTGCCTGTATTGCTCAACAGAGATTAGATAACCTCTCAGGGAGCTAGTCCCTGAAGAACACTGATTCTTCCTCCTCGTGTAGCTGAGGTATAGCTCTTCATCTAGTGGTAGGACACCATGAAATTTCTTTCATCCACCTCGGCATGTCAACTGGTTTTGTCATTATGCGACAAAATAGATCTCATTAGATGAATAGATCTCATTAGACAACCACACTGTGGATATTTCATTGGCATGGCTTCCCTAGCATGTCTAGAATGCCCTAACTGGCAGCAGGTACCTTGTCCCTCTAGCTCCACACCCTCTTCATCTAATGTTTCCTGAGCATTAGATGTAGAGGGTGCATTGTAGATGCACAACTTAGGATGTGTCTGGCCTTTTATGTGGGTACTGGGGATCCAAATTCAGATATTTGTGCTAGGCAGCAGGTACATTACCCACTATGCCATCACCCCAGCCTTTAAAAAAAAACTGTTTAAGACAGCTTTAGCAAGGTATCATTTAGACATCAAAAGTTTCATTGGTTTTATATGTGCAACTCAATAATTTCTAAGTAAGTGCACAGTTGTATAGCTTTCACCATGGTCCTATTAGAGAATATCTCCTTAGTCCCATGAGACCATTTGTGTCCATTTGCAGTCACTCCTTCTCAGTGCAGGAAACCTCTAACATACTTTCTACCTCTGTAGATTCATCCACTATCTCTCATGTAAGTGAAATGAAGCCCTGTGTTGTCTTCTGTGTCTTTATGAAGCAATAATCTTTTCGACATTCATCCGTGTGGCGGCGTGGATCAGTTTTCATTTCTTTGCTGGATAATGGGCCATTGAGTGGCTACATGCATTTGTTTATCGGGCTAGATGGCTTAGGGGTTTGAGCTTTTATGAACAATGTTCACGTGCAATAATCTTTGTGAGACAAATACTTTTACCTTCATTTTGCAAATGAGAAAATCAGCTTAGGACAGTAATTATTTTGTACATGGTCAGGAAGCTGGAAACTCATAGGTCCTGGGCTCTTAGATCCCCAAAGCCAGGGCTCAAAGACAGTGGTTTTCAGATTTGGGGATTTTTCAAACCTGAAAATTTAAAAACAAAGCCTTCTTATATGAAAATAATCTTTTTGCATTTTATGTGTTTTGTGTTTTATGAAACCAACTATCAAACTCGGTGCCTGTAGTTCACAATATTATATTTTCTGCTTAACTTTTGGTAAGAAGGTAAAACTTATACCTAGTATTCTTTTCACAGACAGTGATATTAGTGATAAAAGAAGTGGAATAAAACTTTGGAGGTGATGGATTTGAGACTGGGAGGAGGCGATGTATGGATTTACCAACGTAGATGATTTCACAAGCATACGCTTATTCCCAAATTCATCAAATCATTAGTGTTAAGTAGATGCAGCTTTTTACATGTCAAGTATACTTCAGTAAAGTGGCTTTTAAAGCCGGGTGCGGTGGTGCGCACCTTTAATCCCAGCACTCAGGAGGCAGAGGCAGGCAGATCTCTGTGAGTTCAAGGCCAGCAAGGTCTTACATAGCAAGCTCCAGGCCAGCTGGGACTAAAGGGAAAATCTTATCTCAAAAAGACAGAAAGAAAAGTGGCTTTTAAAAAATTAATTGGGACTGCAAGATGATTTATGTGGTAAAGACACTGCAGACAACCTTGACTTCCTGAATTCAATCCCAGAACCCACACAGGAGACAGAGAGAACCAATCCATGTAAGGTGAGCGCGCGCGTATGCGTGCACAGACACGCGCGTGCACACACAAATAAATAAATAAACACACAAATACATAAATGCAATTAAAAATTTCCCTCCAGCTCAGCATCCATACATAAAAACAGAGATATTTTATCATCTAAACTAGAATAAATTAGCTTTGTAGAAAAGCTTGCTATATTATACCTATTTTTCCTCATTTTTCTTCAACAGTTAGAGAAGGCAGGCCCTTGTTTTAACAGCACTGTTCTCAGCTACTAGGCTACCGATCACTGGGGCTAAAAGAATATGTGCTAAGTTGAGTCAGATGGAAATTTTGAGCTCCCTTTAAAAATGGTATTAAATGAAAAAAGTCTAGGCCTCATTAATCCTTTTCAATTGTCTACAATAT
Organism: Rhizomys pruinosus; assembly: GCA_009823505.1. NCBI lineage: Eukaryota > Metazoa > Chordata > Mammalia > Rodentia > Spalacidae > Rhizomys > Rhizomys pruinosus. The sequence continues at coordinate 1,453,183 of VZQC01009277.1, read as the reverse complement.
ATCGGGGGTGGGGGGATCTTGTTTTTATAACAGTATAGCCTATGCATTGATGCCTTCTACAGGAATAGAAGTTCATTATAGACCCCAGCGACAGCTCAGCTTTGTGGCAGAGACCCATGTTCCAGAGACCCATCATCATTAACATCCACCAGTCAGGTTAGCTCGTGTGTTCTTCCCCCGAGAACTAGACAGTATATAAAAAACCTTGGAGAGCACACCCAGGGCAGTGAATTGAATCTAGATTTCACTGAAGCCCAGCCTGCACTGATGCCAAAGAAACCATGAAGTCACTGACATTCATTTTGTAGTTTGTACCCAAGTCCTGGAGGAACAGATGCTGTAATGAAGCCTGGGAAGAGGCCGGAGACCAAATCCGGGTCCCTCCAGTCATGCCTTCAGGCCCTGTTCCACAGGGATGCTCACTCTGTCCCTCCCAGCTTGGGAGCTGTTTGTGCAAGAACAAAAGGACTTCAGTCTCCCTTGCTATTAATCCAACTTCACAAGCATGAAATTTACAGACACACACAAGAATCCATCACTGAAACCTTTCCCCCTTGTCATGTTCAGCTGCTGAAAAGCGGGCACACTCTTGGATATGAATGTTAATTTAAGACCAGGGCAGGGGTGGGGGGTTGATAAGCCATCTGAATCGGCCTCAGGGAACGCCCCCACCCCCAACCCCGGCAAACTACAGTCATCATCTTGGGAGTTTAACCTTTTGGGGAAAATCTTAAGCATTGAGTTAGGGAAGAGTTTGCTGAATTTTATTATCACCCTGAAAGTCAACTACTTCCTCTTAATAAATAAAATACACCCATAACATAAGACCAATAACTCAATCTGTAAAATGGATTAAAAAAAATAGTACTTGAAAGTCATAAAACAAAGAGGATTTGATTAGATCCAAACCAGTGGCAGGGACTGGTTTTGCTCATTTAACCTGTCTCCTTCTCATCAAGCTCCGTCATTTAGCCGCAGGGTGGATGTGTTCACACTGAACTATTAATCTGTTTCAAAATGCCATAACATTTCTGTGAAGAACTTCCTAATTTTTTTTTCAGAAATTAAATGTCTGTTTAAAGTTCATTCCTTCCCGCTGTAACTAATTGAAATGAGATTTGGTTTATCTTTATGACATGGAAATGGGCTTGAGTTTCATAATAATAACAATAATGATAACTTGATAGATTTCAGAAGTAGTAGTTAATAATTACAGTAATATGGGTACATTAGGCTTGTCTGTTTCTACCTAAACAGACCCCCATTGAGAAGGAAATGTGAATGCACATGCCAGCATCTAACCGCAAGTTCTTGATCTTCTATTTTTCAACATTCATATCTAAAGCATCATCATTAAATATAACCTCAACACAAACATTCCCCTACAATTGAAGAAAGTGTTGGCAAACTAGCTGAGAAGGGTGCCCAATCACTTGGCAGTTACAAAAACAACGTAATCAAGAGCAGACATAAAGAGGCTCTGTTGTAGTGCTGTCCATCCATATACTCAAAATTACCTGTTCAAAGTCTGCTCTGGTTTCTGACGTGTAGCTCAGAGCTAGTGCACCTGCCTTGGGTTCTAACCCAGCACTGCGAAAATTGAACAAAAGAATAGTCCTGGCTTCCTACTAGATGAGGTTTACAACCAGAGCAGTAACCTTACCTGCTTTATTTATCAATGTGTTCCAAAATATAAATGGAAACATTAATACAGCACATATGTGTTATGTGAACAGGAAGTTGAGTGGGGAAAGTGAGCTAAGTAGAAAATTAAGCAATGTAAATGGCTATAAACAAAAATTATTCCTTTCTTCAAATGTGCCTGGAAGGCTAGGATAAAAACAAGGGCTTGGCCAGGTGTGGTGGTGCATGCCTTTAATCTCAGCAGAGGCAGGTAGATCTCTGTGAGTTCAAGGCCAGCCTGGTCTACGTAGCAAGTTCCAGGCCAGCTAGGACTAAAGGGAGATCCTGTCTCAAAAAGACCAAAAAAACAAACAAACAAAAAAAACAAGGGCTTGGAGTATGTAGTGGTGGTGATGGTGGTAGTGGGGTCTGTGTGTCTGTGTGTCTGTGTGTATATGACAGATTTCTCTGTATAATCCTTACTTGACCCTGAATTCACTGTCCTCCTGAGTGTTGATGTTCAGACATGGACCAACTAGAAAAAAGATCTTTGATCAATCACATGGTGACCACCTCAGTTAAGGCCACAAACCGTGCCCTGCGGACCTCTCACCCCTCTCACAGGTATCAACCTCTCCCAAGCACATCAGGTTAACAAGCTATTAAACGTAACCACTGCTGCCTTTGTTGTGACTCCTTTGCTGTAGTCACTCCTGGAATGTAAACCCCCCAGAGGGTAGATGATCACCATTAGGTGTGTCATATATCTGTACTGATCAGAATTAGAAGGATTCTTAGGATCTCAGTTTTCCTTAATGGATACTAAACAAGGCACATTGGCCTTAGGTCCCCAAGAAGACCAGTGCAGTATGATCTGGGAAGTGTGATCTGATGCTCTTCATAGTCTTCATAGACTGCTGGCTATGAGAACCTACTTTCTTGGGCCACAGCATAACAAGGGTCAGGGTTGTCCTTCCATCAGCAGGAAGAAGCCAAGAATGTGTTCCAGTCCCAAAGGAGACCAACTTTTTGATGACTTTGTGTTACTTTTTAGATTCATATTCTCTCTCTCTCTCTCTCTCTCTCTCTCTCTCTCTCTCTCTCTCTGTATAGGCCCCTATGTGCCTATACAGAGGCCAGAGCAATCTTTTGTGTCTTCCTCTATCATTCCCTGCCTTATTTCCTTGAGATAGGGAGATAAGGTCTTTCACTGGACTCAAAAGCTCACTGTTTCAGCTAGGCTGGCTGGTTAGTGCATTCCAGGGATCCTCCTGCCTCTGCCCCCTCCCACCCCCGGCCCCCATAGGGGCTGTGCCTAGTTCTTTAAAATGTTTTCCGGGGATTCAAATTCAGGCTCGTACTGCAGTCTCCCCAGGCCCTCATAATTTTCTAACAGGGAAAGAAGTAGAAAGAGTTTATTACTTAGAAACCCAGCAAAAAGCCTGGAACCCTGGGAATTCAACTGGGCCAGTTTTCAAAACTATCTCAAGGTGATATTTATTAAGTACCTGATGCTCCAGAGAGAGCAGTGTTGAACAAATATGCCATGCTGTTGTGAACACAAGCAAAGTAGGAATCAGATTCCATCTCCTTGAGAAACCCAAGCCAAGGTGACTGTCGTGGCCTCACCTCCATATGTTTATTTCATCACCAGCCCTCATGGCCCAGGGAGCCCTGCCACAGAGACTGTGCTGCACAGCCTGGTTTAAGGCAATGAGTTACAGACTCATGCATTGAAGATGAGTATCAAACTCTGACGAATAGAAAGAACGGGAATTTGGACTGCAGTAGATGCGAAGGTGGGGTAAGAGCAAAGTGAATCTAAGAGCAGTGAATGAGACTCCAGCCTGGGAAGCTGGCCTTTCTTCTGAGTCCCCAATGCAAAGACCGCTCAGTTACTCTCAAGGCCTTCCGCCTGGGTCACAGTTAATAGCCTCTGATGGTTCTCCACACCTCCAGGCGACTGTGGCTGTCTACCTTGTCTACCACGGGCACAGGAATCTCTCTAAAATGATTCCTGAGTGCAGACACTACAGTGTCAGTCAGCTGTCTTAGGAAATGCACAGCATGGCCACTTGCTCTTCTGTGACATGTCCCCACCCATCTCTGCAGCCTCTCCACCCCCTAGTTCCTCTGTACTCTGTCTACCTGGAAGCTTCACCTCCTCTGGAGAGTTAAATGTCTTGGCAGAGGCCACTCTCTCTGCCTACAATGTTCTTGCTAGATTTTCACTTGACTCATTTTTGTTTTGAGACAAATATTTCTTTTATTCAACAAATATCAGACTGGGGATAGCATTGCATATCCTGTAACCTCAGCTCAGGGGAGGCTGAAGCAGAAGGATTGTGAGTTCAAAGCCAGCAAGACAGTTGTTTAAAATACTACCAGCAGGGCTGGGGAGATGACTCAGTGGTTAGAAGCACTGGCTGTTCTTGCAGAAGATTGGGGTTTGAATCCCAGCATCCACACGGGGGCTCACAACCATCTGTAACTCCAGTTTCAGAGGATCTGACACCCTCTTCTGGCCTCTGCAGGCATTGCACAACATGGGTGCACATATACACCTGCAGGAATAACATGCCTACAAATAAAATAAAAATAAATAAAATAAAAATACTACCTGCAAAACAGTTGTTTAAAATACTACTCATAGGGGGCTGCAGAGATGTTTCCACAGTTAAGAATATTAGCTGCTCTAGCAGAAGACCCAGGCTTGAGTCCAGCACCTACATGGTGGCTACCAACCCAGTAATTCCAGTTCCAGGGGAATCTGACACCATCTTCTATACTCTGATGGCACTGTATGACATGGGTACACTTACACACATGCAGGCAATATATTTGAACACATTAAATAAAAATTTAAAAATAAATTCAGTCTTGGCCATTTTTGCACTTGTGCCCTAGGACTCCCTACAGGCTTGTGGCATGGAGGCTGCCCCATGCCTTGCCCAAAGGATATGCCACTTTCACCTGCCCCTTTAAAATATTCATTTCCAGTGATTCCTTTGGGGGTCCTTCCTCTCATACCTCCATGCTGGGAGAACCCCAAGTCCTAAGGAGAGGCTATACATGGGTGGCCCCTGAGTGCTCTCTAATCAAGGCCAGACAGCAGGCAGGCAGAGCTCTGTTAGTTCAAGATAAGCTTGGTCCATATAGTAAGTTCCAGGCCAGCTGGAACTATATAGTGAGACACTGTCTGAAAATAAACAACAACAAAAAAGCTGATAAAACACCTGGCGTAAATAAATATTTAAGGAATGTGTGGCCATTTCTTGTATATTCAGTTCCTTGATAAACTCCTACCTCACACATTGGTCAATAAAAATATTTTATATTTAGAAACAGAGAAAACAACAAGAAATTGCTGATGTTTTCTGGCACTGAGTTTGAGCTTGCTTGTTTTCTGTGGCTGCTGAGGCGGGCAACCATGAAGGACAGGGACCCTGCCGCTACATTCTGCCCCTCGTCAGGGGTGCAAACCAGTAAAATAAGTTGGCAAAATATGGAATGAGCAGGATACAAATGGAGATGGTGACTTCTGGTGGTGACTGCAGTTTAGACGGAAATGTCTAAATGCTCAGAATATCTGACTCCAGATGGCGAGGAGTGCTGTTCAGACAGAACAGATGTAGCCCAAAGCACACCAGGGGCCTCAGCAAGGCCCTTGTTCAGATGTTCTTTGTTCAGTTTAGAAGTCGGGTATTTACTTGCATGCTCTTCCACCCAGAGGAAATACAAAGTCAGGCTGGTGAGATGGCTCACTGGGTAAAGGCCCTTGCCACCAAGCCTGATGACCCAAGTTTGATCCCTGGAACCCACGTGGTGAAAGGAGAGAATCAATTCCTATAAGCTGACCTCTGAGTCACATGACACACACACACACACACACACACACTATATATATATATATATATTATTATATATATAATATTATATATATATATAATTTTTAAGGAAATGCAAAGTCCCAGTGTGCTATAACACCTCATTCATTCATCCCTCTAATAGACAAACTTTCCCTACATGCTGACCTCCAACGTCTCACTGAAGAAGCCAGACCAGAACATGGAGAGCTCTGGTCCACAGCAGGCTAGCTTGAGTTCTCCATATATTTCCTAGTCCCTACTGTGGGGGCTAGGAGCAGGGAAGAAAGGGAAGTAGAGAACAGCAGAAAGGTTCTGGGGCCGTGGTAATGGAGCTGAGTCCTGAAATAGACATCGTCAGAGCACCTGACTCATCTCGCATCGCCCCCTGGTGCCCAGCACATGGAATGAAACTGTGGGGACAACATTCCCACGAGACACCCCACACAGCTCACCAAAGCTGCAACCAGGCCAAGAACCTTTCTCAACATGTTTAGCCATTGCTGAGGAGACCAGATGAGGAAAAAAAAAAAAAAAAGCAGCAGCCATCTCAGGAAGCGTAACACCATGGAGATGACAGGCCCTGGTATAAGCACATTCATCCCCAGTGTTCAAGGAGAAGAAAGACAAACTCATTTTCAGAAGCAAAAGCCAGCCTGTGAAAGAAATTGTTCCTAAATTCTCCCAAGTTTCAAAGAAAGGTGGTCTTGTTTGGGGTTTTGAAGTTACACTGTGCGAGCTTCAAGTCCTAGCTTTCTTCTTTACAGTCTGTAGGACCTGTAAAGGAATTCATCTCTTGGATTGTCAGTTTTCTCATCTAAAAAGTGGGAATGATAATCCTCATCTCCCTGTCTACTCATCCTAAGAATTATTAAACACTGGCTTTTAAATGTTAATGCATAAACATTTTAATAGTAATGTATACAGCAATGCTCTAGGTAGGTTTGGAGGTACACACCTGTGACCCCAGACAGCATTCTAGAGATGGAGGCAGGAGGATCTCAAGTTTGAGGCCACCCTGGGCTACATACTGTGACACCCAGTCTCAAGAAACCAAACACTGGGAATGTAGCTCAGTGGTAAAGCACTTGCCAGGTAGACTGGGAAAGAAAAAATATGTGCGTGTGCGTGTGCGTGTGCGTGTGCGCGTGTGTGTGTGTGTGTGTACATGTGTGTGTATGTGTGTGTGTTTGTGTATCTTATCATTTAGATTTATAAGTTTTATTAAATTAAATTCAACTCCATCCTGTAGCCTGCCAGTCTGGAAAGAATTCAGCCTTTCTTTTTTTTTTTTTTTTTTTTTTTTAGTTCTATATGTGATGAATTACGGTCCTGCTGCAGGTTTTTGTACCCGTGTTGTGCAATGGCCGCGGAGGTCAGAAGAGGGTGTCGGATTCCCCTGGACTGGAGTTCTCCTGGAAATTGGAGTTTCAGACGGTTCTCGGGCCGTCCATGTGGGTGCTGGGGATCGAACCCGGGTCCTCTGCAAGAGCAGTCAGCGCTTAAGAATTCAGCCTCTATTTTCATAGGGACTCACTCATGGCCCTCCCCAAAGCCAGGACGTCTCCTGGACTGTCAATGATTTGCCCTTCACAAGGTTCTTCTGTCCTTCATTAGCTCTGTCACATACCCAGGGACAGGAAACGCTAATCAGCTAACCAGCTTGGAATTAGACCCAAGGAAAATGGAGAGGAAACTGAAAGCAGAGAGCCCTGGGTGGCATCGCACAGCTCCGGCTCCCTGACACGTGCCTCGTGCCAGCTACCTTCCCACCTGCCAACGAGTGTTTCCAAGTCTCTCCTCACTTGCTGTTTTGGAACGGTTAGCACTTGACAGCATTCCCCGCCATGTGCATGGTGGATGTTCCCACGGCCTCGGCCTCTATCTGCCACAGGCCAGCAGCACCCCAATAACAACAATCAGAAATGTCTCACGCCAGGCATGGTGGCGCACACCTTTAATCCTAGCACTCGGGAGGCAGAGGCAGGTGGATCTTTGTGAGTTCAAGGCCAGCCTGGTCTACAGGGCAAGTTCCAGGACAGCTGGGGCTATAGGGGAATCCTGTCTCGAAAATACCAAAAAAAAAAAAAACAAAAAAAAAAAAAAAAAAAAAAGAAAAAAAAGAAATGTCTCACAGCTTGTCAAATGTCCCCGGGAGAAAGTTGCCCTCGGTTTAGAACTCCTGAGTAGCCAAGAAAGAGAAAACACCTTCCCTCGGAGAGCTTACCTTCCAGCAGGGAGATACACAATAAATAAACGCCGCTGTAACTTCTGTTCAGAGATGGTGGGACCGATGGCTCCTTTCTCACTGCTGTGTGTAAATAAGAGCCCCAACCTATTCCAAAGGTAGTGTCAGGGCCATTGGGCTCCGATAAAATGATATTTCACTGATAAGTAAAATTCAGAGAAATGAATATGGAATGATCTGAAATAACAGCAGAATGAAATAGGATTATCACTGAAATAACCACATGGAAGATCGATTTCCATCTCTTTGTACTTATTCCTGTGCATGGAGAAATAATTTCATCTTCAGAAGCATAGAACATTGCCATACAAAAGGGGGAATTTTCCCCTTCCTTCTCTCCAGCTCTGGGCTATTCTTTTAAATACTTAGGGAAGAATTTGGAGAATATCTTCCTTCAAGATAGCATTAAATTATAAACTGAGGCAAAGACACATAATAATAAAGAATTATGCTGAGTGTCATGGGGTACACCTTTAATCCCAGCACTGGAGAGGCAGAGGCAGGTGAATCTCTGTGAGTTCATAGTGAGTTGTAGGCCAGGTGGGGCTGCAAAAAGACCCTGTCTCCAAAAGACCAAATAATAATAATAATAACAATAATAATAAATTATTTGCAACACAACTAACTAAAATTATTTTTATAATAATGTCACTTAAAATGTGGTGAAACTTTGCTTCAAATTTCTACATTAAAACATTCCCTCTAGTATATAGTTTTAGTATGATTTGTTAACTCAAATTATAAATTAAATGTAAGCAAAGCACAAAATTAAAGAAATTTAGATGTCTGTAGTTTTGCTAAATCTACCATGCTCAAGGTCTGTGTGGCACCCCAGGACTCAATGTGCTATGGGACCATTCGGGTCTTACCAACTCTCTCTCCTTCAGAATTACTGTGAAACCTTCATCCACAGGGTGTATGCCAATACAATCTGGCCTTCCTGTGATACCAAAACGTCACTTCCTACCAAATCTGCTTCTTTTACTCTTTTGTCATTAGCCGACCAGAAACATCCAAACTAAACCCCAAGGAGAGCTCAGGGCAGGGCAGGACAGTATCAGGCTAGAGCGACCGACCGAAGTATCTAGTCTTACTGGTTTTCACTCTCTCTTTCAAAGATCACCATAAAAACAAAAGCCCTTAACTGAACAGCTCTGTGGAGAATTTGAACCTGCCCCCCAACAATACATCCAAACAAGCCTCAAAGCATCTCAAAATTTTGGCTCCATCACTTTTTAGCTAATGAAACTACAGCAATGTAGTCTGGACACTCATTTGATCAACTTGATTGAACAAACAACCTGTCACCCCCCACTGGATGGTGGGGCTGTAGGTGTTTGGGCACAACAGCCTGCAGATAGGTTTTGCATGAAGGATGCTTGTACTCATGGATTATCACTTATAGCTAAAAATGAAAAAAAAAACTGAGAGAAAGATGCAGGACAGTTATGGCAGAATGCATGATCTGGGATGGGGTGGGGGTGGGGG
>VZQC01009277.1:1376221-1443742 GCA_009823505.1 Rhizomys pruinosus | reverse complement strand
GAGGAAGGAAGGAAGGAAGGAAGGAAGGGAGGGAGGGAGGGAGGGAGGGAGGGAGGGAGGGAGGGAAAATAGATAATATCTGCCAAAATTATATAAAACAATTAAAACACTCAGTAAATATCCTTTCTATTTAAAATTCGTTCATTATATTGATTTGTTTTCCTGTGTGCGTCACATGCACGTACCACAGTACATTTGTGAAGAACAGAGACAACTTGCAGGAGGTGGTTCTCTCTATCTACCATGAGGGTCCAGGAATCAAACTCAGATCTTGAGGCTTGGCAGCAAGTTCCTTTATCCACTGAGCCATCTCACCAGGCCATTGTTGCCTTTTTGACAAGTGAGTGTTATCAAAAGACAATGTGCCAATTTGCCAACTCAGACTGGGCCCCACAGAACTTGACAGTCTCGGCTAAGCAGACTTGGAGTGGAGCTGCTTCTCTCTTCCCTTTGCCCAAGCCTCCAATGCCTCTCCCACCCAGGGCCTGGTCCGTCAGCTCCTGCCTCTGCGTCTCTTTGCTCTGCCCCTACTTCCTTCTCATTTACTGAACAAGTGCTATGTGCTAGGACTGTGAAGACTAATTTTATTTTATTTTTTTAACAGGTTAACAAGTATCAAATGGCTGGCCAATCCTGGTGGGCAGAGACCACCGTGTCTCGAATGCCAAGCAGCCTCTGGGTTTGTAAAGACCTTAACTGCTGTTTGGTGAATAAATGAATGAGCCTCACTTTGACTGAGCTCAACTGAGAGTAGTGCATGCCAGAGGAGAGGGGATTAACCCCTCTGTGGTTATTAATGGTCTTTTCTCTATGCCAGGGGTGAGCAAACTTTTCATAAAGACCAGAAGGTAAATATAGAGACTTCATGAGCCACTCAGACTTCTACAACTGCTGGCTTTTACGTTTGTAGGGTGACGGCAGCTGCAGACCACACAGAGTAATGGATGTGCTTGCGCCCAGTCACAGTGTGTGTGTGGATGAGGAAATTTGAATTTGACATGATTTTCACTTGTCATGGGACTTTTTGTCCTATTTAAAAGTGTAAAAACCATCGTTATTTTGTGGGCTACGCAAAAGCTCTTGAGTGGCGTCAGTCTACTAACCCAGTTTTCCAACCCCACCCTGTACTAGGTTGCCTCCCAAGTGCTGAGCCCCCTTAATCCCCTTCGCACACAACACACAACACACAACACACACATATATATACACCACATACACAAACATACATATAGACCACACACACACACCTCCCATATATCAGATACATATCACATACACCATGCATATACACACCATACACACACATACCACAAACACAACTCCCACCTACCACACACCATTTATACCATACACACACACACTCACACCACATATCTCACATACCAAACATACCATGTACATCATACATATACTACACACGTCAGATACACATAACATGTACCTCCCCTTCATACCACACATACAAACACATATATACACCCCACATATCCCACACATACCGTACACATCACACATACCACAGACATACATAGCATACACACACACACACATACCATATACCACACAGATACCATACACAGAGAAAACCCCCCACTCCATATATACCATATACATCACACACCACACACACACATACACACACACACACACACACACACACTTCCAAGTGGAGAATGGAGTTCTAGAAAGCATAATTTCAGACTCTTTTTTTTTTTTTTGTATGTGTATGAGTATACTGTCTGCATGTACGTTTGTGCACCCGTGTCATGCAATGCCATGAAGTTCAGACGAGGGCATTGCATTCCCCTGGAACTGGAGTTAAAGATGGTTCTCAGCCACCATGTGGGTGCTGGGGATCGAACCCAGGTCCTCTGCAAGAGCAGTCGGCACTCTTAACCACTAGGCCATCTCTCCAGCCCCATAATTTCAGACTCTTGAAGGTAAATGCAGTTGTATTTCTCAGCTGTGTCTGCAGTTGTGCCACAGGCTGTGGTCTGTCTTTCCAAAGCCCTCCCCACAGGTGGATACCCATGAATTCTCAGCAGCCCACTTCCCTAGCATCTCCCCCCAACCTAAGCTCACACTTCCAGGGAAGTTCTAGATCACTTCAGGATTAAGTTAGGCATCAAATAATAAAGTCAGTCCATTCCAGGAGGAACAATTATCCTACATGCTAATGAAAGAGCAGTCACATTTCATAGCAAAATCTCATCTAGTGTATTCATTACAGGCAAAATTAAGATAAGTGAAACTTGCCTTGTTCCCTTATTAAGTCAGACAAATGACTACATATATTTTCCAGATAGGAGGCTGTTTAGAAGAATGGGTCTCTATATTTTACACATGTACTTTCCATTTTCCTCTTACCAAGGATATTCAGAAACTTGTCTTGCTGTAAATCACAGTGGCTCGAGTTGTTTTTGCCCTCTCTAAAATGAAGCATTGCCAGGCATCTAGCAAGATGTGGCAGATCTGAGAAAAGCTTCCACAAATTGGTAAAATTCTTTCTACATGAATATGAAATGTAATCTTCTTATTAAATAAGAATAGATAATTTCCCCCAAATGAATGCAATAAAGGGGCATAGAAAGAATAAATAATTCTAATACTGTTCTTTAATTCTGCTTGTAATTTTCCAAATTCCAGACCGATGGCAGCATAGTGGGGCTATTCTACTACACACTATTTCAAAGTGTTTGTGCGGGTTTGGGGCCCACGGGACCAGTGTTTATAAGAAGCTCTGGCATGCAGAGAACTCACTGCATTTTGTAGCAGAAGAAAAAGTATTTTGCCATATCTGTCTCCATTATTTATACCCATATTCAACAAACATTTATCAAGCACCAACTGTGGGACCAGGCATTGTGTTGAGTATAATAAGGAATCCTATAAAAGCACAGAGAAGGAACTCACAGCTTAACTAGGGGTTGACAATAAAGATGGTTAGTAACAAATAGTCACTGTAGTGTCTGGTACTGTGTTCAGTGATCTGCTTACGAAGTCTCATTTGAGACCTCCCACCTTAGTAATATGTGACAGATGTTATGTGGGTTTTCTTTTTATTTATTTATTTATTTATTTATTTATTTATTTATTTATTTATTTTTATTGGTCTTTTTTGACAGGGTCTCCCTGCCAATCTGGCAGTCCTGGAACTTGCTCTGTAGACCAGACTGGCTTTGAACTCACAGAGATCTGCCTGCCTCTGCCTCCCAAGTGCTAGGATTAAAGGCATGCACCACCATGGTTTTATTTTTATTTATTTTTATTTTTTATACATGCGAGTATACTGTCTGCATGTAGGTTGGTGCACCCGTGTTGTGCAATGTCACAGAGGTCAGAAAAGGGCATCAGATTCCCCTGGAACTGGAGTAAAAAATGATTCTTAGCCACCATATGGGTACTGGGAATCGAACCCGGGTCCTCTGCAAGAGCAGTCAATGCTCTTAACCGCTGAGCCATGTCTCCAGCCCCCGTTATGTGTGTTTTACAGTTAAGAAACTGAGGCCTTGATAGTAATCTCCAGCGTCCACTTGCCTGGCTTTCGAATCTCCTAGGAAGCAAACCTCTGGGAGCTTCTGGGAGCTCATTCCAGAGAGGACTGCCTGGGGGAGGAGAACTCATCCTGAACTTGGGTGGCACATTCCACCCTAGACTGAAAATGGGAAAGAGCTGAGAGAATCATTCTCTGTCTCCTGATCAAGCCACTCCCACCACAAGGGACAGTGAGTCAGAACAAGCCCTTCTTCCCTTTTTTTTTTGTGGGGGGGGCAGGTGTTCCCCTGATCTCCCTTCCTGTGAGAAGACACTCTGACTGTTTGCTGTTAGGTCTAACATGTTGGATTCCATTCTCCTTACTATTCCTTAAAGATAAATTTTTAAGTTAAAAAATTAGATGTTATTTTATGGGCTAGAGAAATGGCTCTACAGTTAAGAGCACTGGCTATTCTTTCAGAGGACCCAGGTTCGGTTCCCAGCATCCATGCCTAACAACTGTCCATAACTCTAGTTCAGGGATCTGATGCTCTCTTCTGACCTCTGTAGGCATTGCATGACATGTGTGCACTTATATAAATGCAGGCAATACAGTCATAGACATAGCCCCACACAATATAAAATAAGGACCTTTGAAGGCATTAAATAACCTCTTACCTCCCCTTAAGGAAGCTCCCCCATACAACGGGAGGCCAGGGGCTCAAAAGTGGCCAAACCATGGAGAATAGGAGTCTACAGAGTGTGGCTCTGTGGACAGGATGGCTATATTCATCTTCACCCACCCAGGGCTCAGGAAACATTGCAGAAGAGGGCGTGGAAAGATTGTAAGAGCTAGGGAGGTAGTGTAAGACCAAATGGAAATGAATTCTATGAGCTCCTGGGACCCTGTTCATATGAACCTACAGCATTGGTGTCAACAAGCACAAGACCCATGCAAGCTCAGTGGACAAAAACCCAGCACAGAACTGCAGAAATGGGTAGCAGAGCCCAAGAAATACTGGCTGAAGAAATATTTACAGCTGATGGTGGTTGGGTGAGGAAGAAGTGGCCTTATTTAGAAAAGGGACCCTGGATAGGCTGACTAGAGCTCAGGGGATGAGCTGGCACTGAGGAATGGAGAGTGGGGAGGAGTTTGGATGCTTAGCACAAATGACAGAATGTGTGAACTTGGTGGGGGTGTGTGTGTGCTGCAGGAGCGTGCCAAGGGGGAAGCGGGTATAAAGGCGATCAAGACTGATTGAAAAATTACATAAAAAGTTCAATTTAAAACTTTATAATAAAAAGCATTTTTAAAGAAAAATTAAATAAAACAATTTTAAATCAGAAAAATCTCTGGGGAGATGGCCTAGTGAGTAAGGTGGCTGGTTCCGCATCCAGTTTCATCTCCGAGGCTGCAAAAAATACTGTGACCAAAGCAGCTTAGGGAAGGAAAGGGTTTATTTAGCTGACCCTTCCAGGACATGGTCTGTCTCTGAGGGAGGGGCAGGAGCTCAAGCAGGAACCTGAAGGCAGGACTGCTGGAGATTCCAGAGATTCCATGTTCCATAACCAGGATCTCACAGCTAAAGAAGTGCGGCAGATACCTTGGGAGAATGCTGCCTGGTGCTTCCCATAGGCTCATGCCCGGCTGGCTTCATTATCCATCCCAGGATCACCTGCCTAGGGACTGGTACTTCCCACAATGGGCTGGGTCCTCAATTAATAATCAAGACACTCCCCCACAGACATGCCACAGTCTGCTCTAGGAAGTTTCTCAACCGAGGGCCTCCTCCCAGGCAATTTCCAGGTTCTGTCAAGTTAACAGTTAAGGTTAATAAGGAGACTGTGCAAGCAAGGGAATCTGAGTTCAGATTCCCAGCACCCATGTTAAAAAAAAGGTTGGCAGGGCTGGAGAGATGGCTCAGTGGTTAAGAGCACTGACTGCTCTTCAGAGGACCCAGCTGCAATTCCCAGCACCCACATGACAGCTAAGAACTGTCTTTAACAGGCGTGGTGGCACATGCCTTTAATCCCAGCACTTGGAGGCAGAGGCAGGCAGATTTCTGTGAGTTCAAGGCCAGCCTGGTCTACAGAGTGAGATCCAGGCCAGCAGGGGCTACAAGGAGACCCTGTCTCAAAAAGACCAAAAAAAAAAAAAAGAATTTAGAAATCAACACAGTCAGGAACTCAAGAACAATTTATCAGGATCAGAGAGAAGAAAGATACCAAGCAACTATCACAACTATTCTAAGTCAGAAATACTGTGTCTTTCCACATCAGAATTTATTGAATAACAATAAATTCAAAAGTTATGTCAGTTTCATGATGGCAATTTGCCAAGTAGTTTTGATTTCATTTGATAACTGGTCATTGACAAACATAGGTTCTTTTATTCCAATCTTAATTACTAATATTAACTGTCAGATCACACATTACACAGCACATACTAGGCTNCTGGGGATTGAACCCGGGTCCTCTGCAAGAGCAGTCGTTGCTCTTAATGGCTAGGCCATCTCTCCAGCCCTTATTTATTTATTTTTATGTGTATGAATGTACTGTCTGCATGTAGGTTGTGCACCTGTGTTGTGCAATGCCGAGGAGGTCAGAAGAGGGCGTCAGATTCCCCTGGAACTGGAGTTAAAGACGGTTCTCAGCTGCCATGTGGGTGCTGGGGATTGAACCCGGGTCCTCTGCAAGAGCAGTTGGCGCTCTTAACCTCTACGTCATCACTCCAGCCCAGATTCCTAACTCCTAAGAAGATATGTGGACCCTGGTGTGGTGGCACACGCCTAGCACTTGGGAGGCAGAGGCAGGCGGATCTTTGTGAGTTCAAGATCAGCCTGGTCTACAGAGTGTGTTCCAGGACAGCTGGGGCTACAGGGAGACCCTGTCTGGAAACAACCAAAAAAAAAAAAAAAAAGATAATGTGGAAGGTCTGATGGCTTAGGTCACAAATACTAAAACAGGGCTGGAGAGATGGCCCAGCGGTTAAGAGCGCCGACTGCTCTTGCAGAGGACCTGGGTTCAATCCCCAGCACCCACATGGCGCTGAGAACCGTCTGTAACTCCAATTCCAGGAGAACTCCAGTATCCAACACCCACTTCTGACATCCGCGGCACGCGTGCACAAACCTGCATGCAGACAGTACATTCATACACTACATTCATACACATAGAAAATAAATAAATAAAATTAAAAAAAAAAAACAAATACTACAGTGGTCAGTGCTATAAAAATACAAGGTAATTCTAGAGAAAAATAGATGTCTCTAGTCTTTTATAAACATCTACTGTATCTAAGACACGATGTCTCTAGCCTTTTATAAACATCTACTGTATCTAAGACATGTGCTTTGCGTATGCTGAAGACCATCTATTTCCTGCAGGGAAACAGAAGCATGTATCAAGCACTTCATATATAAAGGTGACTGTGCTGGCAGCTGTCACACCCACAAGCTTCATAGTGAAGGAGCAGGGGGCACATGCAGCCATTTCTTTCAACTCAAATCTATGCTTGGTTCCTGAGTATGACTGAGTAGTTAAGCAGGGATATGTTTTGTATCCCACAAAAGGCTTTTGGAAGGCTGAGTCAGGAAAATCATAAATTTCATCCCACAGTGAAAACATATCCATAAGTGAATAAATACAATAACCAAATAAATAAAAATAAATTGGGTTAAAAAGCAGAGACCCTAGAAGAGCAGCAATATTCCACAGCTCTTTGAGCATCTGGTTTACTTTACTTGGCCTTATGTTCTCTAATTAACTGTCTGTAGTTATGAACTATGAGGCTGTTTATTTTAAAGGTAAGAAATCTATTGGTTTTGATCTGGTTTTATGTTTTCTTCACAATTTAGAAAAAATTAGAGTTTCTGTTCTGTTTAATCTCCTCCAAGTGTGGTTTTTAGCCTGCAATAACAAATTGTCATTTTCACTTTTTAGGGTTGCTATAAAAAATTTCCACAATATTTGGTGACAACAGATATTTACTCTCTCATAATTTCACAGGACAGAAGTCTAAAATCAAGGTCTTAGTGCAAAGCTGAGGGTTCAAGCCCCAGTGCCAAAATATAAAAATGAAATAAACTTACAAACCAGCAAGAGCTGGGCAGGATCAGCCCCACCGAAGGCCCTGGGAGAAGCAGCACCCTCAGAGCCTCCATGGCTTCTCCCATCCTCACCACTCTCTGGCCTGCAGCACATCACTCCAGTCCTGTCTGGGTCTCCAGTGGCTCTCTTCCCTCCAACTGTCTCTTCCTCCTCAGTCTCTTACAGCAATATGTGCCGTTGGATTTAGGGCCTATCTGGTATCTCATCTCCAGATTTATGTTCATTTGCTCAAAGCCCTTTTGCCAAACACAGTCACACTTATAGCTACATGGTAGGCATGTCTTTGGGGAGTACAGAGAGAGTCAACGTTCAATTCACTTTGTTACAGCCGTTTGGAGTTTTTTGTTTTGCTTTTTTAGACAAGCTCTCACTATGTAGTCTAGGCTGGCCTCAGAGCTGCAATCTTCCTGCCTCCACCTCACCGGTGCCGGGATTACAGACATACAATACCATGCCTGGTTGTTGAGCTTCCTTCTCCTCCTCCTCCCCTTCCTCCTCCCCCTCCTCCTCCTCCCCCCTCCTCCTCTGCCCTTCTCCTCCTCTTCTTTCTTCTCCTCCTCTTCTTTCTTCTCCTCCTTCTTTCTTCTCCTTCTCCTTCTTCTTCTTCTCCTCTTCTTCCTTCCTCCTCCCCTTCCTTTTTTCTTCCTCCTCTTCCTCTTCCTCCTCCTCATCCCCTTCTCTTCTTCCTCCCCTTCCTCCTCTTCTCCTCTTCCTCCTTCTTCCTTCCCTTCTTCCTCCCTCCTCTTCCTCCTCCTCCTCCTCCTCTGTCTCTTCTTCCTCCCTTTTCCAATATTTATTTATTTATTTATTTATTTACTATTGTGTGTGTATATATATGTGTGTGTAAGCATGCCTACTTGTGAGTGCATGAATGCCACAGAGTGAGTATGATGGTCAGAGAATAACTTGCTTTCTCTCCTTTGACCATGTGTATTTTAGGGATTGAACTCAGGTTGTGAGGCTTGGTGACAAGCACCTTTACCAGCAGAGCCATCTCACCTTTCTAGGTTTTTTTTGTTTGTTTCTTGCTGTAGCCCCAGCTGGCCAGTAACTCATTATGTAAATCAGATTGGCCTCTATCTCACAGAGATCTACCTGCTTCTAGCTCCTAAGTAGGTTTAAAGGTATGCATTGCCATGCCCAGCTTCACTAACCTTTCTTTAAAGAAAAATCCTAATATCGAAATCCCACAAGAAAAATAGTGAAAATAATTGTTATTATATGCTGCCTAGCTCCTAATTTTTTTCTCCAGAAACAATGGTTTGGTAATGAAACTTTCATTATAAATAAATCAACCCTGTAAATGAATAAATAACCTATGTTGTCATAGGATTGCAACTACTTGTATAAATAATTTAGTATCTGTAGAGCTGTCAAAATAATTCCCGACCAATAGAATATGCGATATGTGTAAGTAATAAAACGAAAGCTTTCTTCTCAATTAAGCAGACTAATATTGTTCCATTGTCAGTGTGAGGGACTAGGAAGTTCAGTGAGTTTCACTTATCAGTTCAACTAGTAAGAGGGACTCTCTGACAACTTGATTGTCTGCATCACAGTGCCTACCAGGCAAGAATGAAGTACAAAGGAGAAAACCCGGTAGGGAAGTTCTGGGGCAGTGAGTTGTTAGGGTTTGAGCCCCACAACATCTAGGAGACAAGGCTGTCTGGCCTCCCTTTAGAACATAACCAATAATACAATCTCCAAAAGGGCAGGCAAGGAGACCCAAGTATATTAGAGGCAAAGACAAAGGGCTGTTTCTCATCAACCCCTCAGCACAACACAAAGGAAGGAACAAGAGGGAAATCAGACAGGTCATGGGTCAGGGGAACAGAACAAATGGTAGGTACCGATAGCTACAGCATCTACAGAGAGATTTTATATTATTATTATTATGTGTATGAGAGGAGGATATGTATATATGTGAGTACAGATGCCCCATGGAGGCCAGAGGAGGACAGCAAATCTCCTGGAGCTGGAGTAAGCCACCCACTATGGGTGCTGGGAACTGGACCCCCCACCTCTGTACAGACAGTACTGTTCTTAACCACAGAGCCATCTCTCCAGCCCCATGCCATTTCCACAAAAGAAGATTGTAACTCCTCATTTATAAAGATGCATACTCTTCTATTTTTGTAATTGTCTACATCTTCTAGGTACAACACACTTCATTTATAGCAGAAAAATCAACAGTAGCTATTTTTAAAGACACTCTTGAAAAACAAGCATTCCTGGTGTGTGCCACCAGGCCCAGCTTCACTGGACCTTCTTTAAAGACAAATCCCAATATTGAAAATCCCACCAAAAAATAAGACCAGGCTGGCCTTGAACTCACAGAGATCCACCTATCTCCACCTCCTAAGTGGATTAAAGGTGTATGTATGCCCCCATGCCCAGCTTCACTAGCCCTTTATTTAGGGCTATGTGATACCCTAAGAACTACCAGGTGGACCTCCATGGTCTCTGTGACAACAAGGCCAGCGAATGGCTTCTCCTTGTTAATTCCTAATGAAGGTCAAAGAGATAATAGGAAAGACGTGTAGAAACACCAAGATAAGTAACCAAGATAAATAGTCCACAGCACTTGAGGGAGGTAACTGTGTCTGTCGGAGCTTTTTTCAGAAGAAGGAGACGATTAAATGGAATGATGAGGGAGAAGGGCTGGGAAATGAGGACTCGAATCAGTATTTATTGAAGAAGACAATAGGGACATTTCTGTTCCAAGGACACATTTTATAGCAAAGCAGAGAATGCCCTTGACAGAGATCCTTCCGTCTCTGAGGAGAAGAGGATGGAGGAACTTGAGGGACTCTGCACAGTAAATCACCAGGGCCAGATGGTGTTCATCCATGGGTTCTGAACGAGATCAAGTGGGGAATCTGAGTTCAGTGACAAGGATATATAATGGATGCTTAAAACAGCTAATAGCCCTAAAGACAATGAAGTTATTAATATGGTATCCGGTGTGTGTGTGTGTGTGTGTGTGTGTGTGTGTGTGCCCCTATGTGCCTTCCTCATGGGTTTGAAGCTTTCTGTGTAGGGTAAAGAGGGGGTTTCTTTTTCTTTTGCAAAAGAGGAGTCAAGAAAGGTCCTTGAGGAGGCAGTGAGCTTTATGTCTGCCCCAGGGAATCAGACCAACATGGACCTTTCAGTAGATAGATAGGTTGGGTGGGGCCTCCTGTGCTTTTTGCTAAGGACCATCCATAAAAAAAAAAAAAAGGTCCTTTGACTGAACAAAGAATGGAAGTAGAAGGGCTAGGTAATGGAAGGAGAACCAAAAAAGTTCAGACTCAAGAGATGTTTAGTAACACCTTTATCTTCTTGGTCCTCTGGGAGATGCTGGGATAGACAAACGTGCACAGTGCCCAGTGGCAAGCCCAAAGACCAGCGGCTTCATTGTTCTCAGGGCCCTGCTTGCATGTGGAGGGCAATTGGGAATACAACCTCTTCTGGTACCACAAGAACATATTTTTGTCCCTCTAAGAAAACTATGAAGGAAGGTTCAATTTGTTTGGCCAAATCTGGGGACTGAAAAGCAGGGATAGACTTTAACCTCAGTCTTATAAATGCCAATTTCTAGATCTTAATCTACTAGCAATGGTAGTACCAGGGTAGCTAGCATTTGCCAATGTGTACACCAGGATCTCATTCAGTTCTTTACCTGGATCATCTCATTTAAAGGAGTTTAAATCCTGATAGTCAATTCTAAAGTTCGTGTTCTTGATAGTCGCTCTACACTTCCTCTCTATTGTACATTTTCTTTACAAAGGGGCTCAAAGTTTTACAAACCAATATTTGCTTTGTTACAAGTGATCTATTCCTTTAAAAAATGAGGGGCTGGAAAATGCCCCAGGTGTGGTGGCACACACCTTTAATCCTAGCATTTGGGAGGCAGAGGCAGGCGGATCTTTGTGAGTTCAAGGCCAGCCTGGTCTACAGAATGAGTTCCAGGACAGCTGGGGCTACAGGGAGACCCTGTCTCAAAAAGACCAAAAAAAACAAAAAAAAATGAGGGGCTGGAGAGATGGCCTAGCGGTTAAGAGCGCTGACTGCTCTTGCAGAGGACCCGGGTTTAATCCCCAGCACCCACATGGTGGCTGAGAACCCTCTTTAACTCCAGTTCCAGGGGAATCCGACACCCTCCTCTGACCTCCGCAGTATTGCATGACACAGGTGCACAGACCTACATGCAGACAGTTCATTCATACACAAAAAAAATAAAATTATAAGAAAAAATAAAAAATGATGCTGCCCAAATCACAAGTTGATTTGAACTACCCACCAAAGGATCACTGCCCACAGCATATACAGGAAAAGAATACTAATTGGAGCTGGTGAGATGGCTCAGGAAGAAAAAGTACTTGTTGCCAACCCTGACAACCTGACTTTGACTCCCCAGGACCCACAGTGGGGAAAGAGAGAACTTAGTCCTGAACGTTGTCCTCTTATCTCTATAAGAGTCCTTGGGCGTGGTGGCACACACCTTTAGTCCCAACTTGGGAGGCAGAGGCAGGCAATCTCTGTGAGTTCAAGGCCAGCCTGGTCTACATAGCAAGCTCCAGACCAGCTGGGACTAGAGGGAGACCCTGTCTCAAAAAGACAAAAAAAAAAAAAGAAAAAAAAAATCCTATGGAAGGTGCACATGTGCACGCGTGTGCACATACACACACACACTAAATAAATGCAAACAAATTAGAAGAATAATACTAATTACTCAGATAGCCACATGTACTTTGACATGAGGAATTCAAGCTAAGTGAGCTATGGGAATGGCAACACATGCCTCCAACCCCAGACCTCAGGAAATAAAAGCTGAGGGATCCCAAGAAGTTTAAGGTTAGCCTGGGCTACATAGTAGGATCATTATCTTAGAAAAAACAAAAACAAGCTGAGAGGACAATCTACTGTTAAAATCTGCATGTACTCAAAGATGAATCAGACCACTTATTAATCGTCCTTGGACAATTTCAGAATGCTTTTAACATGAGGAACGTATGTTTCTTCCATTTACAATGATTTATCCTAAAGGCTAATTATTCTCACATTGAATATCCTGTAAATAATTCCAAAAGTTAAAAAGGTATTTCTTATCTGAAATCTGACCACTTTGCAACTTCTACCCATTGACTGCAGTTCTAACCTTAGGGGCAAATGGAACATTCAGGCAATTTCTTCACCCAATATCCTTCAAATATTTGGGTATGCTTTATGCCTTTCCTGCGTGTCTTCCCTTTCAAATAACCAGTTGCAGATCTCTATGGTAAAGACAGAACAGTCAGCCCATGCTCATAAGCAACAAGGGTCTTCATTATCATATGCAGTAGAAAAGGCCAAGGATTTTTCCAGCTTCTGACACGGTTTGATCTGGGGCTAACACAATGTTACCTGAAAAGATCCATTTCTCCCAGGATCACCTCCTCCCTGTTCCAGTCTTTCCTAGAGTGTGGCTAAAGCATCACCAGAGCCTACAGCTCATGAGTGAAGTCCAGCAGGAAAAAGCTAATTTCCTTCCCAAAGTTGTGGGTAGGGGGAGGTATCACCCTTCCATTTCTGACTAGGCCGTAAGTTCAGCCTTCCAGCTATCACTGTGTCCAAGGATGTAGATCCTTTGATTAGTCAAGATTAGGCAACATGCCTCCTCTTGCCTATATAGGCTGAGGAGAGGGATTTCTTGAGTAGAGTATTCATAGAGAGACACTGGGTAAGAAGAAGGCAAGAGACAGAACTAGAAGGTGTTTTATAGGTGGAAATGATTTCACCAATGTGGCTCACCAAACACCAGAATGCAACATGTCACTTAACCTTGGACTTTATCACTTGTTGTGGGAAAAGGGACTGGAGCTGGAGAAGAATGCCACAGGTGCACCTACCATACCTGCTGATGCCCCAGGGGACAGCAACTATGACTTGTCACTAACCATCACCTCCCCCTGTATCTCGGACAGAATCATTCGCTCCTTTCACAGAGCTCCCACAGCACAGATAATCACTGTTTGGGAATATATTATTTCTGCAC
The DNA here is from genome assembly GCA_009823505.1 of Rhizomys pruinosus. Classification (NCBI taxonomy): domain Eukaryota; kingdom Metazoa; phylum Chordata; class Mammalia; order Rodentia; family Spalacidae; genus Rhizomys; species Rhizomys pruinosus. The sequence goes on along the minus strand of VZQC01009277.1, from coordinate 1,430,142 downwards.
TGGGCTTATGTTCCTTCTCACAAGACGTTCTTGAGGATGGAGATCATTTTGTATACCTTTGTACCCTTCCCATTGAGAAAGCTCCTGATAAGGAAGCATCCAACGAAGGTCCTCCAGAGTAACTCTCTGGGCATAGGATCCACTTGCATCTTTCTCAGTCCTATGGATATCAGAATTCATACCCACAAAACTCACAGAGGTTGCCTTCCATTTCTTTGGCTCCTGGTGCATGGGCAGTAACATAAGGCTTAGCAGGAGGAAAGGAGGATTCTAAAAGGCAGGGGTTCCAACAGAGTTTGAATGACAAGCAGTGGTTACTCGTTTAGACAGCAAAGTCGACATCACAAACATGAGCCTTAACAGGAAGAACTCAAGACTGAGTTTAAGGCCGATTCTGCTTACTGTATTTTTTATTTTATTTTATTTTAACTACCGAGGATACTAGGAAATGGAAGGAAAGGATGACTTGAAGAAAGCTGATCTAGACTGTGGCTATAACAAGGCCTGATTCCCTACATAACAGAGGTGGGAAGAAGGCCCCAACAATGGTTTTGTCCTGGGCACGCTGGGAGCGGTACCAGGGTTCCAATGATGGATGGCACACAAACACCATCCCCCAAGACTGCACACACATCCCACTGGGGAGAGCAACAAGAATAAGTTGTCCCTGTCTCACATCCTAACACAGAGGCAGTACTTACACAATGCTTCGAGCTCCTCAGACAAAAGAAGCTGTAGAAATGAAGACACATTTAACTGAGAAGATCATTATGTTTATTAATCTTTCAACATGTAAAGTTACGCTAGCGAGGTACAGATGATATAAATGTTATGCTTTTGCCTCAGATAGAGTCAAGCCAGGGGGACAAACAGAACAACAGAAGCCAGCCTTAAATCAAAGCTCTCTCAGCAATGTGGCGCATGCTGGTCACCTGTCTGAGGCACCATGTAAGACCCATACCCTGTGTTCCACCTCCTCTGCCTGCCACCGAAGGGGTATGAAGCGGTAAAGAGCGATGCTGAGGCTTTTCTTACTGCCTGTTAAAGACAATCATTATTCCTGGAATGACAATTTGTAAGCTCAACCTAATTACAGCCAAATTGATTAAGAGACACATAATCTCAGGATTAGCATTCGAACAAATGCTGCTTAACTTAGTCACCAAGGATTCAAAGGAGGAAACAGCTGTGCTGTTCAGGAAATTGCCTGGTATAAAAGAGTAGAGTTTGCCAGCAAAACTCAACCTTAAAAATTCCTTCACATCATCCCCTCCTTATTTGAACTCCCAAGCTGGAGATTTCCTGGGATCAAATGCTCTAAAGATAGGGTTCTTGGGTCTGTGGGGAAGGAAGCCAGAGACATATCTGATGTCAGAATCTTGGGCCCCGCCCTTCCCAGGAAGGAAGATGACTGAATTTTCTTAGCTTTAGAGATCGGACCAACAAAATACAGTTGATAGTCATTATTTAACACAGGTCGTGGAGAGCAATAAATAAGTAACCAGACAGAAAGTTTCTAGGACATTCCTTGGGAACTAAGAGCCTTTCTTTCAACATTATTCCTTTCCCTCCTTCTCTAGCATCATTCATAGGACTTTTAATAAACTTTTGAATGCTAAGTTAGTCACCAAATTACTGAGACGAAATGCTCATTGTCCTTAGAAAACTGATTTTTTTCCCTTTTATGCTTCATGTTATATAAATACTCTTACAAAAAGCCCAAGAATAATGATGAGGGGAAAATGAGACTATTTCTGTACATTCTTCATATAGGTTGAAAAGATCAATGTTTTATTAAGTTGGAGAAGGAACAAAGAAAATGATGGAGATAATCCTGTCAGGGTTTCAGTTATGTAACAGACACTTAGTGCATTACATAATTTTACCTTCTTTGATATGACTGCATATTGGTACCCGACAGCATTAACTCTCAGCTCTGCTTCTTATGAAATGTGTAGTTCTAGGAGAATTGACTTCTTCCTGCCTTAATTCCCAATATTTGGAAAATTAGGATAACAATAGTACTTACCTCATAGAACATAGAGCTGTTAGAGTTAGATAAGTTCATGCATCTGAAACTTTTAGCATGGTCCCTGGCTAGTAATAAATACTGACTCACCCTTGGTTGTTAATAATCATCATACTGATAGAAACAATAATGCTTCAGAGACCTCAGCACTAAGCTGCACATCACAGTCTCTCAGTAAATGCTACCTGTTACTTCTTATGTAATAAAAGATGATATTTTTTTTCTTTCCTTTCCTTTCCTTTTTTTTTGGTCTTTTTGAGACAGGGTCTCCCTGTAGCCCCAGCTGTCCTGGAACTCACTATGTAGACCAGGCTGGCCTTGAACTCACAGAGATCAGCCTGCTTCTGGCTCCCAAGGGCTAGGATTAAAGGCGTGTGCTACCATGCCCAGCTAAAATGACTTTTTCATTAAATTTACACCACCTAGGAGGCCTCTCTGGGTCAAGCAGAATGAACGGAACACCCTTTCTGATTTTATTATGTAGATTTTCCAGTCAGAAAACAGCATATTTCTTGTCCGTTTGTGTCATACTTTCCTGTGGAGCCCACAGGGATCCACTGTGTTGCTTCTGACCACAGTGAGCTCAGGCTCAGTCTCTCAGTCTCTCTCCCCCCCCCCCCCCCTTGTCTTCTCCATTTACTCTTATGGAACACCAAGGCGGTGCCCAACAGTCTAGGGAGAGGTTTCCTACTGTTACGTCTGTGGTCACGTCTTCTTCCTTTCCCAGCTCCTTGTTCTTTCTCTGCCACTCCAGGTTCAGCAGAGCGCACACGGGGTTCAGCAAAGTGAGCACCTACTAGGCTCACTACTTTCCCAGTTTGCTCAGGTTAGTGCCTGCTCTGCTGCCCTAGGCACCTGAACTGATGTTAGGGCCGCAGGAACTCTCAGAACCAGCTGACTGCCTGCATGAAAGCCATCCGGCCGCAAAAAGGACATCACACTGAAGGAAGCACGTGCGGTTCACACTTGAGTTCCTACATGTTTACTCTTTAGTCATTTCGCCTGTGGCTTCAACTAGAGATGAACAATGCATGTCTCTTAAACAGTTTTCAGCACGTGGTAGAAATAGTTCCAAGTCTGCTTGTAAGCTGCAAATTGAGGGCAGATTGGTCTGCATAGTCCGAGGCCAACCAGGGATGGAGGGAAGGGGAAGAAGGAGAGGGAGAGTGAGTGAGGTGGATTTAGAAGCGTGATTAAAAAGTCATTTTATGGGGGCTGGAGAGATGGCTCAGTGGTTAAGAGCCCCGACTGCTCTTGCAGAGGACCCAGGTTCGATTCCCAGCACCCACATGGTGGCCTAAGAACCATCCTTAACTCCAGTTCCAGGGGAACCAACGCCCGCTTCTGATCTCTGTGGCATTGCACGACACTGGTGCACAAATCTACATGCAGACAGTACACTTATATACATAAAAAATAATAGATAAAATTATTTTTTTAAAGTCATTTTACGAGCCGGGCATGGTGGTGCATGCCTTTAATCCTAGCACTTGGGAGGCAGAGGCAGGTGGATCTTTGTGAGTTCAAGGCCAGCCTGGTCTACAGAGTGAGTTCCAGGACAGCTGGGGCTACAGAGAGACCCTGTCTCGAAAAGAAAAAAAAAAAAAAAAAAGCCATGTTACAAATTATTATGTGCTAAAGTGCACACACTCTTGGGTGCTGTGGCAAATGCAAAATATATGCTAGATCTGCTTTGCTTTCCAAGGCTTCTAATATGGTTGTGGAAGGAATCTGCAAAGGCTGGGAATATTCCACTGTTCACCTGGTGCTCCTGAAAAGACACCTCCAGAAGCCTGAGAACAGAATGATTAGTTGGAGCTAAAATGTAAAAAGGGGCAGAATAAAAAGTTGGAGTTCTCAAAGTACAAAAATACTGTAAAATCCACTTTAACCAGGTTAATAACTTCCCCAAATTTATAATTTTATACATATTTCATGCAGGCTGTGGAATACAGTAGCTGTGCTATACTATGTCCTATATACTTATGAATACTATTAAAAAATACATATTCACATAGTGACAAAGCTGTAACAGTATCTCAACACTAATGGCTTTTCCAAAAGTTACAGAATTTTAGAGCCAGATTCCAGTTATTACCGAATTTAAACAGAGCCAAACTCATCTATTTTCTTTCCCAGAAAGTTAAGGTGTGCCTAATGCCTTTAAAATATGAACAGCTTTTTAGTTCTTTAACTGTTTACTTAGTCTGTAGATTACCCAGTTTTCTTCTTACAGAGAACTGCTTGGCTTCTGGCCTTATGATGTCGTGCACAACATTTTGGCACACTGAGTGCTGGGTAGCTTTACTGATGCTGTGATTCCTGGGACTCTACTGCTATGATGGTCGCTGCGTTTACAAATACTGCTATTATTTGTCCTTTCTTCACTGGCGTCCCTGCACCAAACAGCTGGGACATAAGTATAAGGATGAGGGTCTCGCCCTAAGCTCTTAACTTGGAGTCCAAAAACCCTTTATTATGAACTAAAATGGGAAAGGTTTCCATCTTTATTGTCACTGACTCCTAATGAAACCTAGCATTTTCTATACTTTTTTTTGTCTTTTTGAGACAGGGTCTCCCTGGAGCCCCAGCTGTCCTGGAACTCACTCTGTAGACCAGGCTGGCCTTGAACTCACAGAGATCCACCTGCCTCTGCCTCCCAAGTGCTAGGATTAAAGGCGTGCGCCACCATGCCTGGCGCATTTTCTATACTTTTAAGTGCTCTCCTTCCTCATAACTCCAGGCAGTTGCTGACAGCACACTGGGCATGTGTTCTTGTTCGCTACCTGAGTATAATCTTGATCATGCTTTTAAATGTTCTTCAACTTTCCTGCCTTGCAAGTGGAAGTAAGAGTAGTAGATGTAATTCCAGACAGGGCCGTGAGAACTGAGCAAGTTTATGGACATCGAATGGCCCAGGAAATGAGGGATGGTGCTGTGTCCAGTGTGACTCTTTCTGCTCAGGACTGATTTGGTTATCTTGGGTTTTTCATGCTTCTATATGAATTTTATTTTTTTTTATTTCTGTGAAAAGTGACATTGGAGTTGTATGTGTGTATGTGTGTGTATACATGTTCACAGGAGGGGTGTGCACGTGGGACATGATACATGTGTGTATACATACTCACGGAGGCCAGAGGTCAACCTTGGTGTCATTCTTTAGGAGCTGTCCACCTTCTATCCTTTTGAGATAGGGTCTCTCTCTCTAACCTGGACCTGGCCAAGTAGACTAGCTGCTCAGTAACCCTAGGGATCTGCCTGGCTTCACTTTCCAGTGCTGGGTTTATAAACGTGCCCTTACATGCAGCTCTTTTACCTGGCTTCTAGGAATGGAACTCAGGTGCCTGTCCTCCTGAGATAAGCACTTTCCTGGCTGAGCTCTCTCCCGGGCCCTGGCAATGGAAATTTGACGGGGATTGCATTGAATCTGCAGATTGCTTTTGGTCATGTTGCCATTTTTTCAATATTACTTCTTCCAATCCATGAGCATAGGAGGTCTTTCCATCTCCTCATGTCACCTTCAATTCTTCAGTGTGATTTTTTTTTTTTTTTTGTCTTTTCGAGACAGGGTCTCCCTGTAGCCCCAGCTGTCCTGGAACTCACTCTGTAGACCAGGTTGTCCTTGAACTCACAAAGATCCGCCTGCCTCTGCCTCCCAAGTGCTAGGATTAAAGGCGTATGCCACCACACCAGACCCCAATTCTTCAGTGCTTTAAAGTTTTCATTGCAGAGGTCATTTGCTTCCTTGCATGGATTAATTCCATTTTTTTTAGGCAACTCAGAATGGGATTGCTTTCCCGAGTCTTTTCTCAGTAGGTTTGTTATTGGCATAGAGGAAGGTTATTGATTTTTGTATGCTAATTTTGCATCCTGCCACTTTGCTATAACTGTTTATCAGCTCTCAGAATTTTCTGGTAGTCTTTAAGGTCTCTTATGTATACAATTATATAATCTGCAAATCAGGATTCTTTGATTTCCTCCTCCTCCTACCCCTTTTGTTTGTTCCTCTTGTCTCACGGCTCTAGCTAAGACTTCCAGTACTATATGGAATAAAAGGAGAGAAAGTGGACATTCTTGTTTTTGGTTTTCTCCATTCAGTATAAATGGCTATAGGTTTATCCTACATAGACTTTATTATGTTGAGATACATTCCTCTATTCTTAGACTCTTCGGGCTTTTATTGGGAAAGGGTGTTGGGTTTTGTCAAGAGACTTTTATGCATTTAGTGAGATGATCATGTAATTTCTGTCCACGAGTCTATTTTCATAATATATTACATTTATGGATTTTCAGATGTTGAACTATCCCTGTGTCTCTAGAATGAAGCCAACTTGATCAAGGTGAATGATCTTTTTGTTTCTTGAATTAGGTTTGCAAGTATTTTACTGAGAATTTTTATATCTATGTTCATTGGGGAGATTTCATTTTTTATTATATCTTTTTCTGGTTTGGGTATTGTGGTAATACCAACTTCATAAAGAGCTTGGTAATGTTCCTTCCTTTTCTATTTTATAGACTAGTTTTAGAAGCCTCTGTGTTAGTTCTTTAAAAGATTTGTAGAATCCATCTGGGCCTGGAATTTTTTCAGTTGAGAGGTATTATATTACTGGTTCAATCTCATTGCTTCTTACAGATCTGTTTAAATTGTTTCTTCTTAGTTTAATTTTGATAGTCACATGTAGCTAGAAATTCATCCATTTCACTTAGATTTTTTTTCAATTTAGGGCAGTGTAAATATTTAAACTATTTCCTAATGGTTTTCTGAATTTCATTGGCATCTATTATAATGTCTCAATTTTCATCTCTAATTTTATTAATTTGGGCCTTCTGCCTCTTTTGGTTAATTTGGTTAAGGGTTTGCTGATCTTGTTATCTTTTCAAAAAACCAACTCTTGGGGCTGGAGAGATGGCTCAGCAGTTAAGAGCACCGACTGCTCTTGCAGAGGACCTGGGTTCAATTCCCAGCACCCACATGGTGGCTAAGAACCGTCTTTAACTCCAGTTCCAGGGGAATCCGATGCCCTCTTCTGACCTCCGCAGCATTACACAACATGTGTGCACCTACTTACATGCAGACGTACACTCATACACATAAAGACTGAATAAAACACAACTCTTTGTTTTGAGAATCATTTGTTTTTTTATTATCGTTTCATTTTGTTTTAAAATTTCTATTTCGTTATTATTTGCCTTAGTTTTAATTATTTCTTTCTGTCTGCTGATTTTAACTTTGGATTATTCCCATTTTAACAAGGCCCAATGATATATCATTATTTATTTGAGATCCCTTTTTTTTTTGTCTTTTTGAGATAGAGTCTCCCTGTAGCTCTGGCTGTCCTGGAACTCACTCTGTAGACCAGGCTGACATTGAACTCAGAGATCCACCTGCCTCTGCTTCCCAAGTGCTAGGAATAAAGGCGTATGCCACCATGGCCGGCTCCCTTTTTTTTTTTTTTTAATGAAGGCTCTTGTAGCTATAAACTTCTCTCTTAATGACTGTCTTCATTGTACCCCGCAGGTATGGGTACATTGTTTTCCTTTACATTCCATTCTAGAAAGTTTTATTTCCTTCCATATTAATTCAATGACCTGTTTCAACATTCAATAGTATATTTAATCTCCATGAGTTTGTGTGTATTTTGTCATTTCTCTTGCTGTTGGTTTCTAATTTTATGCCAATACGATCACACAGAATACAAGAAATTATTTGTTTCCATTTGTGTGTGTGTGTGTGTGTGTGTGTGTGTGTGTGTCCAACATGAGAACACGGGACAGGTGATAATGGGCCGCCATGCTGCCATACCTTATGTGGAATCTCAGGAGTTTCACCACCTCATTATCTAGAGACCTGAATCATTTCAATAACAAATAATCCACCCATTGTGGCTGGAAACTGACATGGTTCAGTTTCAACTTTCCTAGTCTCTTCTCTCCAGATGTCAGAAGTGTTGAATCCCCTGGAACTGGAGTTTCAGGTAGTTGTGAGTGCTGGAAATCGAACTTGGGTCCCCTGTATGAGCAGTAATCATTCAAAACTACTGAGCCATCTCTCCAGCCTTTAAAATAGGCCTTTTAACTATAGTACTCTTGTTTAGAAATTTATATTTATAATATAGACAATCAAAGGTATCTTTGGGGGGGATAACTTTTTTTTTTTTTTTTTGTCTTTTTGAGACAGGGTCTCCCTGTAGCCCCAGCTGTCCTGGAACTCACTCTGTAGACCAGACTGGCCTTGAACTCACAAAGATCCACCTACCTCTACCTCCCAAGTGCTAGGATAAAAGACGTACACCACCATGCCCGGCTCTTGGGGGGGATGACTTTTTTATTTATGTGTATGAGTATACTGTCTGCATGTAGGTTGGTGCACCGTATGGTGCAGTGCCTTGGAGGTCAGAGGAGGGTGTCGGATTTCCCTGGAACTGGAGTTAAAGATGATTTTCAGCCACCATGTGGGTTCTGGGGATCAAACCCTGGTCCTCTGCAAGAGCAGTCAGCGCTCTTAACCACTAGGCCATCTCTCCAGCCCTAGCAGTCAGTGCTCTTAACCACTGAGCCATCTCTCCAGCCCCAACTTTTTTGTCTTATTAAAAAGATAGCATATGTTGGGGGTAGAGAGGAAAGAGCAACGGCTGCTCTTGCAGAGGACCTGGTTCAGTTCCTGGTGCCCACACGATGGCTACCGACCATCTGTAAGTCTCATTCTAGGGGATCCAACTTCTGACCTCTGTGAGCACTGCATGACATGGTTGTACTTACGTATATGCAGTCAAACCCACACATAAAATAAAAATAATTAAAAGTTAGCATATGTTCTTTACATAAAATACAGGCAAAAAGAAAGAAATTATTGATAACTGTGCCACCTAGGAATAATCTTTATGGAAATTTTGGTATTTTAGGTAAATAAACAATTTTAACTTCCTATTTTGCTGGCTCCTTTTTACACCTAATACCATAAAATGCAAACGCTTCTCTAATAGATTTTTATATGTGCCAATCATATATTGTTTGGATATACACAGAAAAACTGTCTAGGCAAGGCTTGTTTGGATTTTCCCCCCTGAAGGTCTTGTTGTATAGCCCAAATTGACACCAAACTCACTATGCAACCCAGGCTGGCCTCGAACTCATGATTTTCCTGCCTCACCTTCCCAAGTGCTGGGATCACTGGTATGAATCATCATACTTGACTTGGATTTTATTTTTCTCTACATTATTCCCATGCTATCATTAGTCAGGAGAACCTTCACTCCGCAATAATATAGAAATTAAACAGCAAAGTAAACTCAAAAGGATCTACTGAACATTTTTTTTTTACCTTTCCTATCATCACAAGCACCATAGCAATGAGTCATATACCTGATCGCAGAAACAGTCGTGAAAACAAGGAAGAAATAAAAATTGAGAACACCCACAAATAAGATATTGTAAGGTGTATCTGGAGAAAAATAAGCCTGGATCACACAGGCAAGAAGAAAGGAATTTCCCTCTTGGGAGGCTGCAGGGGGAAAGTGCTCAACGGGGAGACATGTGATAAGCTGTTCAGATGTCCATTGCAAGTCAACTCAGAGGCTACACGAAATGAATGGGCAGAGACATTAAGCCCCAAGTCAGTAGGAGTGGAAGTATAAAGAACTCTATTACTGCACAGCTGCAAGGGACATTTAGGTGGAGGTTAAGGGCACTATGTTCTAAATTCCCTGTTTCTGTTCTTTGAAAGCTCCATCTCAATCTTGAACTTTCTCTTAACTTCAAAGAGAGCATAGTATTTCTGAATATGAAAGAAGTATCAAAACAAAAGTGTCCAAATGGAAATGGACAAGAAAGAAAGAAAAAAAAGTGAGATTGCAGATGAGAGGGAGGAGGAGTGAAGTGGGACAGTCCCAAAGAAAATGATAGCAGTCTCCATGCCTCCGGGTCCCTCCTCCCAGAACAGAACCAATATTCTAATGTGTACAGTAAATCAGGTCTGGGAACAGTAAGTAATTTCTGAATTCTAGTAAGGTGGACAAGGTCATCTCTTTACTCCACACAGTTCAGTGGCTTAACTAAGATTCAGAGAGTTCCTTTTTTTATTCTTCGCTCTTGCAGTAAAGTATTGAAAAAAATCTACCCCTTTCAGACCACCACACCACATCCTGAATTTATACTTAATTTATGCTCCTCAACTCCACTGTTCTTCTGAGGTCATTCATCCAACTAAATCTGTCCACTCTGTCCGAGCCAATGGTGCCACAAACATTTCAACACATTTCCCCAAATTTCTGCCTTCAAATACTTGCTCATTAATTCCCCCGGGGTGTCTCATGTGCTTTCTACCATCAGTTCCTTCCCAGATCAAAATATGCACGCTTTCCCCACCCCCTAAATGTTGCTTAAATAGGGTCATTCTATCTTGATCATTCATTTATTTCCATCATTTTAAAGAATGTAGCTTATTCAGACCATCACTAAGGGAATGCTCCTAACATTGTTTCTTGAGGGCAGGCACTACTTCTAATTGTTGTTTTGGAAAAACACAAAAGAAAAAAAGAAAATCGAAGAAAGGAAGGGGGAAGTGGGAAATGAAGAAGAAAAGGATAGTAGACCAAAAAAGAAAAAGTGCAAGGATTCTGGTTTGTAATATATAAAATAAATGTTAATGACCTGGAGTGTTTTATGAAGTTCGTATTGAAACAGGTCAGTGTAGTTCTTATGACTAACCAATTTACAATAGCAATTTCCAGACTTTTTCCAACCCAGATACAATAGTCTACTTTCCCAATTCTACTTTTTTGAATTATTATTATTATTATTATTATTATTAGTGGTCTTTTTGAGACGGGGTCTCCCTATAGCCCCAGCTGTCCTGGAACTCACTATGTAGACCAGGTAGGCCTTGAACTCACAGAGATCCACCTGCCTCTGCCTCCCAAGTGCTAGGATTAAAGGCGTGAGCCACCATGCCCAGCTTGAATTATTATTTTTAATAAGCAATTCTACATCTGTTGACTATATTTAGAATTGCAATTTGCCTCATCTCTTTTACTCTGCTCCACTTAAAAAATATACTTATCAGGGGTTGTCTGGAGAGATGGCTTAGCAGTTAAGAGCATCAACTGCTCTTGCAGAGGACCCAGGTTTAATTCCCAGAAACTACACACCTAACAACAGTCTGTAACCCCAGTTCCAGAGGATCTGACACCTCCTTCTTTTATTTATTTCAATTGAGAAATGATATATGACCTATGGAAAAAGTTTAATAACAATAAAAAAATAAAAAATAAAAAATAATAATACACTTATCACCTCTTTTTAAGAAAATATTTTATTTTATGCATATGAGTAAATTGCCTGCATGTATGCCAACCTGGGTCCTCTGCAAGAGCAAGCGCTCTTAAACATGAAGCCCTCTCTCCAGGCCCTACTTATCTCCTCTTAATACTATAGGAGTTATGTACTTATTGAATGTATTTTATTATTGTTTCTTCGCCCCATCCAACTCTGACTCCCAGGAAGCCACCTGGCAGCAAGGATGTTTCTCTGTGTTATTCACTGATGAAACTCCAGCTCTGTGGTCAACTCTTATCTAATGAACAAAACTCTCGATATCTGGCCTATATTGGCTCTGGAATTTTCAGAAATGTCCACAGCAGAATCACAGTGAGTAAAAGATATTGCCTCGCTAATGATATGTGTCATAACATCAACCCCCTCAACATGGACTGGTTTTAAACACAGGTGGATTATGTACCATGAAAACTGATGTCATAATGCCAGCTCGAATTGCAGGCTAGCTTTCCAACTAGCACACCTCAGGACACTGTGTGGTGGAGGGTCTGGCCCCACCCCAAGGAGGAGCAAGCAATGTGGCCTAGGTGCGTGATGCTGGATGGGGCAATGGTATACGGTGGTACGGAGCTGGGGGACTTATGATTGGTCCTGGGAACTGACGTCATTTAGTTTATAAAAGCAGGCTGTAGCAAGGAATAAATTTGAATTTCATAGTAACATCATCATGGAATTCCTGGCCATTATTTTTATTAATTATTGCGCGCATACAGGCTAAGGTAGGACTGCATTTCATTTGGGTGGCCAGTGGGTTGGAAAAAGGCTCCCCTTTGTAGGTAGCTGGTGTTGTGAGTGGGTATTGGCTGAAGGGAGGCGATCAGCCATCAGCCTGGAATTCCTGTCCAGGCTCTGGGCAGGTGAGAAGTCATGGCCAAGAGTGGAACACGTGTCTCGTGGGTCCAGGCTAAGTGCCTGAGTTGGAAGTACCACTCACGCTGGGCTACGGGAAGTAGCCAGCTGGCCTCTGCACTGAGGGGTCAGCTCCCCACAGTATCTGCAAAGCGGGCACTGTGTCCCCATTCCCCTCAGCAGGGCCTAGGGTCCCTGTTCTGCATAAAAAGAAAGCTTCCTACAAACTTTACTGAGAAGGTGTCAAGCATAGGGTTCACCAGAGGCCCCTGAGGGGCTAGGTGTTAACCAAATGAAATGGTGATAAGGGTGACAGGTGGCTGATCCACCTCAATTGCTTCCTCCTCACTCTTTGTGGAAACCACAAAGTGCCTATAAAGAGCCTGGCTCACCCAGGAAATCTCTCCAAGCAAGTTTCCGATTTCCCTGCAGAACTTCTCCCTCCAGCTGTCTGTCTTGATGGAGGTTCTCTGCTTTCAGCTCAATTACCCTCCCCCGCCTTGTCTCTCTGGAGATGAGGCACACTGAGTTGAGTAGCCCTCTGGCGATTCCTAGCTAGTTGTCCTTGGCTTCCATTTGGCTGCTCCTGAATCCCTTGCTTTTCTAAATAGCCATTAACACATGCCAGGAAAAAAAGATTCTGAAATAATCTTGCCACAACTTCAGTACTTGCTTTCAGGTGCCTGCAACAGTGGGGTAAGCAGACATCTTGTTCATGTACTGGCCCTACACTATTTTCAACACATTTCCCCAAATTTCTGCCTTCAAATACTTGCTCATTAATTCCCCCGGGGTGTCTCATGTGCTTTCTACCATCAGTTCCTTCCCAGATCAAAATATGCACGCTTTCCCCACCCCCTAAATGTTGCTTAAATAGGGTCATTCTATCTTGATCATTCATTTATTTCCATCATTTTAAAGAATGTAGCTTATTCAGACCATCACTAAGGGAATGCTCCTAACATTGTTTCTTGAGGGCAGGCACTACTTCTAATTGTTGTTTTGGAAAAACACAAAAGAAAAAAAGAAAATCGAAGAAAGGAAGGGGGAAGTGGGAAATGAAGAAGAAAAGGATAGTAGACCAAAAAAGAAAAAGTGCAAGGATTCTGGTTTGTAATATATAAAATAAATGTTAATGACCTGGAGTGTTTTATGAAGTTCGTATTGAAACAGGTCAGTGTAGTTCTTATGACTAACCAATTTACAATAGCAATTTCCAGACTTTTTCCAACCCAGATACAATAGTCTACTTTCCCAATTCTACTTTTTTGAATTATTATTATTATTATTATTATTATTAGTGGTCTTTTTGAGACGGGGTCTCCCTATAGCCCCAGCTGTCCTGGAACTCACTATGTAGACCAGGTAGGCCTTGAACTCACAGAGATCCACCTGCCTCTGCCTCCCAAGTGCTAGGATTAAAGGCGTGAGCCACCATGCCCAGCTTGAATTATTATTTTTAATAAGCAATTCTACATCTGTTGACTATATTTAGAATTGCAATTTGCCTCATCTCTTTTACTCTGCTCCACTTAAAAAATATACTTATCAGGGGTTGTCTGGAGAGATGGCTTAGCAGTTAAGAGCATCAACTGCTCTTGCAGAGGACCCAGGTTTAATTCCCAGAAACTACACACCTAACAACAGTCTGTAACCCCAGTTCCAGAGGATCTGACACCTCCTTCTTTTATTTATTTCAATTGAGAAATGATATATGACCTATGGAAAAAGTTTAATAACAATAAAAAAATAAAAAATAAAAAATAATAATACACTTATCACCTCTTTTTAAGAAAATATTTTATTTTATGCATATGAGTAAATTGCCTGCATGTATGCCAACCTGGGTCCTCTGCAAGAGCAAGCGCTCTTAAACATGAAGCCTTCTCTCCAGGCCCTACTTATCTCCTCTTAATACTATAGGAGTTATGTACTTATTGAATGTATTTTATTATTGTTTCTTCGCCCCATCCAACTCTGACTCCCAGGAAGCCACCTGGCAGCAAGGATGTTTCTCTGTGTTATTCACTGATGAAACTCCAGCTCTGTGGTCAACTCTTATCTAATGAACAAAACTCTCGATATCTGGCCTATATTGGCTCTGGAATTTTCAGAAATGTCCACAGCAGAATCACAGTGAGTAAAAGATATTGCCTCGCTAATGATATGTGTCATAACATCAACCCCCTCAACATGGACTGGTTTTAAACACAGGTGGATTATGTACCATGAAAACTGATGTCATAATGCCAGCTCGAATTGCAGGCTAGCTTTCCAACTAGCACACCTCAGGACACTGTGTGGTGGAGGGTCTGGCCCCACCCCAAGGAGGAGCAAGCAATGTGGCCTAGGTGCGTGATGCTGGATGGGGCAATGGTATATGGTGGTATGGAGCTGGGGGACTTATGATTGGTCCTGGGAACTGACGTCATTTAGTTTATAAAAGCAGGCTGTAGCAAGGAATAAATTTGAATTTCATAGTAACATCATCATGGAATTCCTGGCCATTATTTTTATTAATTATTGCGCGCATACAGGCTAAGGTAGGACTGCATTTCATTTGGGTGGCCAGTGGGTTGGAAAAAGGCTCCCCTTTGTGGGTAGCTGGTGTTGTGAGTGGGTATTGGCTGAAGGGAGGCGATCAGCCATCAGCCTGGAATTCCTGTCCAGGCTCTGGGCAGGTGAGAAGTCATGGCCAAGAGTGGAACACGTGTCTCGTGGGTCCAGGCTAAGTGCCTGAGTTGGAAGTACCACTCACGCTGGGCTACGGGAAGTAGCCAGCTGGCCTCTGCACTGAGGGGTCAGCTCCCCACAGTATCTGCAAAGCGGGCACTGTGTCCCCATTCCCCTCAGCAGGGCCTAGGGTCCCTGTTCTGCATAAAAAGAAAGCTTCCTACAAACTTTACTGAGAAGGTGTCAAGCATAGGGTTCACCAGAGGCCCCTGAGGGGCTAGGTGTTAACCAAATGAAATGGTGATAAGGGTGACAGGTGGCTGATCCACCTCAATTGCTTCCTCCTCACTCTTTGTGGAAACCACAAAGTGCCTATAAAGAGCCTGGCTCACCCAGGAAATCTCTCCAGGCAAGTTTCCGATTTCCCTGCAGAACTTCTCCCTCCAGCTGTCTGTCTTGATGGAGGTTCTCTGCTTTCAGCTCAGTTACCCTCCCCCGCCTTGTCTCTCTGGAGATGAGGCACACTGAGTTGAGTAGCCCTCTGGCGATTCCTAGCTAGTTGTCCTTGGCTTCCATTTGGCTGCTCCTGAATCCCTTGCTTTTCTAAATAGCCATTAACACATGCCAGGAAAAAAAGATTCTGAAATAATCTTGCCACAACTTCAGTACTTGCTTTCAGGTGCCTGCAACAGTGGGGTAAGCAGACATCTTGTTCATGTACTGGCCCTACACTTCTTAATCAGCCAAAGGAAAAGGTTGACTCTACAAACCTTTTTTTACCCTTTAAAATAGGTAATGGGGTTCAGAACAGGCTATCCCAAAATATGGCACTATTGAGGAAGTAGCAGGACAGGAGGTTTTGGCTCATCTCTCATCCTTCTTCCCTAAAGCAGGTTATAAAAGAATTTTCTCGCTGGGAGTGGTGGCGCACGCCTTTAATCCTAGCACTCAGGAGGCAGAGGGAGGTGGATCTTTGTGAGTTCAAGGCCAGCCTGGTCTACAGAGTGAGTTCCAGAAAAAAAAGGATTTTCTCAATGGCCGTGGTGGCACACACCTTTATTCCCAGCATTGGGAGGCAGAGGCAGGTGATTCTCTGTGAGTTCAAGGCCAGCCTAGTCTACATAGTGAGTTCCAGGACAGCAAGGCCAAGAGTGGAACATGTGTCTCGTGGGTCCAGGCTAAGGGCCTGAGTTGGAAGTACCACTCAGGCTGGGCTATGGGAAGTAGCCAGCTGGCCTCTGCACTGAGGGGTCAGCTCCCCACAGTATCTGCAAAGCGGGCACTGTGTCCCCATTCCCCTTAGCAGGGCCTGGGGTCCCTGTTCTGCATAAAAAGAAAGCTTCCTACAAACTTTATAGGGAAACCCTGTCTCAAAAAAGACCAAAACAAACAAACAAACAAAAAAGAATTTTCTAACCTTCCTCTCAAGTAAATTACAAGACCGTCATTCCAGAAGATTCCTCCTTATACCTGAAAGGAACATCCTTATATCTGAAGATGTGGGGACACAGGGAAGAAGAATCTCAGTGCCCTTTGAAGGCAAAGACTTGCTTGCTTCCTACCATGGTGCTATGGGGAGGTGGTGGAACCTTTAAGAAGTGGAGCCCAGTGCAAGGTCTTTAGGCCATCAAGTGAAGGAAACTGGGGGACCCCGGGCTCCTCAGCTCCTCTCCTTCTCTTTGTGGCCATGGAGTGAGTTGTTTTATCTGTCATGTGCTCCTGCCATAAGGTACTCATTCTCCACAAGGCCACTGATCATGGACTGAGGCTTCTGAAACTGTGAGCCAAAGTAGACTTTTCTTATTTATTTATTTATTTATTTATTTATTATTTTGTTCTTTATTATGTATTTTTTTTTTATTTATTTCTGTATGTGTATGAATGTACTGTCTGCATGCAGGTCTGTGCACCCGTGTCGTGCAATGCTGTGGAGGTCAGAAAAGGGTGTCGGATTCCCCTGGAACTGGAGTTCTCCTGGAATTGGAGTCTCAGACAGTTCTCAGCCGCCATATGGGTGCTGGGGATTGAACCCGGGTCCTCTGCAAGAGAGGTTGGCGCTCTTAACCCCTAGGCCATCTCTCCAGCCCCCTTAGTTATCTATTTTTGTGTATGCATTGGGCACATGTGCCATGGCACACAGAGAACAACTTGTGGGAGTCAGTTTTTTCCTCAGGTTTGGAGACAGGCAGCTTTACCCACTGAGCCCTCTCAGCATCCGTACCTTTCCTCTTTAACAGAAGATCACCTCTGGTACTTAATGTAGTGAAAAAAGAGCACACACAACCAACAGGATTTGCTAAACTCTCTGTAACTTATTACCAGCAGAGCATACACTTTGGTCTTCCAGTCATACTACTGCACAACTGGTGATACATATGTACAGGTTACCCTACTTCCTTGGGTCCTTATTTCTGAAGGCTGTTATGTTGTATGACACATATTAAATAAGTTCCCATGCTTTCTCATGTTAATCTGTCTTCAGCTGTATACTTTCTCAACAATAAACTCAGGAATAGGAAGGGGGAAAAGAAATCTTTTCTTTCCTACATGGACAAATTTCTTTTTCAAGTTTATTGTGCACATAGTCCTCTTTCTCCATCTCAAAAGGGAGATTAATTTAACTTGAACTTAAAAATATTGAACCTAAGCTGGGCGTGGTGGCGCACGCCTTTAATCCTAGCACTTGGGAGGCAGAGGCAGGTGGATCTTTGTGAGTTCAAGGCCAGCCTGGTCTACAGAGTGAGTTCTAGGACAGCTGGGGCTACAGGGAGACCCTGTCTCGAAAAGACAAAAAAAAAAAAATTGAACCTAGCCAGATGCAGTAGCACAAATGTGTAATTTCAGCACTCAAGAAGAAGTCATGCAGGAGGATTATGAGTTCAAGACTAGCATAGGCTACATAGCAGAGCCCTTTCTTAAAAACAAAAACACAAGCCGGGAGTGGTGGCGCACGCCTTTAATCCTAGCACTTGGGAGGCAGAGGCAGGTGGATCTTTGTGAGTTCAAGGCCAGCCTGCTCTACAGAGTGAGTTCCAGGACAGCTGGGGCTAGTGAGAGACCCTGTCTCAAAAAGCCAAAAAAAAAAAAAAAAAGAAAAGAAACACACAAAATGTGTTGGATCTATGCCTTCTACACTAGCTCAGTCTCCAAAAGATCAATATGATGTTATATTAATACAATGTGCTGACAAGTCCCAGTGAGACTATTTATATTACATTTGGAAAACCTCAATGAGACCTGAATCAATTGGCCAGCTCTTACTTAAGCTATGAGCTTGGTTGATGGTTCCTCATCTGTAGAACAAGCCTGTGGTAAATATCAGAAACTTAGTGCAAAAGTCAAAATAGAGAATGTGTCTGAAGTGTTTGGCATTGCCACTTTGGGTGTTGAGAAACTAATGGCTATTATTATCATTAACATTATTATTGAATGTGGTCTAATGTATTTTCTAGTGAAACTTGTCCTAGGGTAAGATCAGGATACTTTGACTGAAGGGAAGCTCTAGGTCTCTGTTGCCACTGTGATGCAATACATAGTGATGCTCTGTTTTTATAGACAGTGTCAGCGAATGGACATACCAGTTAACAAGTAATGTAACAGTGGAAAGAATTCTCCAAAGGTTAGTCAAGAGCTCTGGTTCTTGGTTTACCAGTCCTACTAATTAAATAACTGAGGACCTGTGGATCTTAGCTACCAAATGATCCCTTCTGACTCTGACATGATTTCACATCTTTAGTGAACTTTAGCTCAAAATATGAGAAAATAAGAACCAAACATATATTCTTTCTATCTGAGACCTATTCCTGTGGACTGAAATGTATCTCCTAAAATTCATATGTTGAAGTGTGGGAAATCCAGCTTGAATTGCGGGCTGGATTTCTAACTAGCACTGCATGGCCAAGAGTCTGGCTCCACCCCAGGGAGGAGCAAGCAGCATGACCTAGGTGTGCGATGCTGGGTGGAGCAAGGTGTGCAGTGGCGCCGGGTTGGGGGGCTCATGATTGGTCCTGGGAACGGATGTCATTTGGTTTATAAAAGCAAGCTGTAGCAACGAGTAAACCAAATTCCAAATTAACATCATCACAGAGTTCCTGGCCGATATTTTTATTAATTATTGTGTGCATACGGGCTAAGGTAGGCCTGAGTTTCGTTCAGGTGGCCAGTGGGCTGGAAAAATGTTCCCTTTGTGGACCACCAACCTGGGTAGCTGGTGTTGCGAGTGAAATTCCTGTCCCAGCTCTGGGCAGGTGGGAAGTCATGGCCAAGAGTGGAACACGTGTCTCATGGGTCCAGGCTAAGAGCCTAAGTTGGAGTTACCACAGGAAGTAGATGGCTGGTCTCTGCACCGAGGGTCCAGCTCCCCACAGTGTCCACAAAGCGGGCCGTGTGTCCCCATCCTCCTTAGCAGGGCCACGTGGTCCCCGCTCAGCATAAAAAGAGAAGCTTTCTACATTGAAGTCTTAACTCAGTATAGCTCTATTTGAAGAAAGGATATGGTAGTTTGAATGAGAAAATGTCCCCTACAGCCTCAAGTGTTTGAACACTGGGGCCTCTTCCCCAGTTGGTGTTACTGTTCGCAGGATGTCACGGAACACTTAAGAGGTACAGTATTGCCAGAGGAAGCATGTCACTGGTGGTGGGCTTTGACATTGTCTTTCCCCACCCTCAGTTCCCTTTTTCCATATGTTTAGTCTCCATGTGTTCTTGTAGATAGTAGGGCGAATCCTGGTGTTGAAATTGTGTTTTACTGCACTGTGGTCTGATAGAATACATGAAATTATTTCCATTTTTTTGTATTTGTTGAGGTTTTTTTCTGTGTCCCAGTATGTGGTCGATTTTGGAGAATGTTCTGTGGGGTGCTGAGTAGAAAATGTATTCTCTGGTGGAATATTTGGTAGATGTCTGTGAGGTCCATTTGGTGTATTGTATTGTTCAGTTCAGATGTCTCTCTGTTTATTCTTTGTCCGGTTGACCTATCCAAAGGGCTCAGTGGGGTATCAAATTCTCCTAGTATTAGTGTGCTGGGATTAATCTGTGCCTTGAGGTCCAACATAAATTGTGCTTATAAAGTTTGATGCACCAGAGTTTGGTGATATATATTCATGGTTGTGAAATTGTCATGGTCAATTGTTTCTTCTGATTAGTTTTAGTTTGAGGCCTATTTTGGCTGATACTAGAATAGCAACTCCTGGTTTCTTTTTGGTATCATTTGCTTGGAATATTTTTTTCCATCCTTTCACTTTAAGTTGGTGCCTGTCCTTGCAGGTGAGATGGGTTTCTTATAGATAGCATATAAATGGGTTCTGTTTCCTAATCCATTCTCCCAGTCTATTTCTTTTGATTGGGGAGTTTTAACCATTAATATTTAAGGTTTTTTTTTTCATGAACAATGATTTAATTTAATAATCTAATTTAAAATGATGGCTAGATTGAAATTCAGCTCCCCTTCAAAAGATTAAAACCATATTTTTTTGTATAGAAAAATAATTTATGGGGCTGGAGAGATGACCTGGTGGTTAAGAGCACCGACTGCTCTTGCAGAGGACCCGGGTTCGATCCCCAGCACCCACATGGCGGCTGAGAACCGTCTTTAACTCCAGCTCCAGGGGAATCTGACACCCTCTTCTGACCTCCGAGGCATTGCACAACACGGGTGCACAGACCTGCATGCAGACAGTACATTCATACACATGAAAAATAATAAAATAAATAAATAAATAAAAGAAAAATAATTTACATACTAACACTTTAACAGAATGATCTGGTAAAGTTTTAATCAGAAGAAAAAAAGGGGAAAATTTCAGGTAAAGCTCCCTTTTTTGAGTCTGCATTTTGGTAATATGTTTGGTACATGCCAATCCCATTCCTCAGGAAATTCACATTCTAATGAGGAAAATAATGTATAGAATAAAATATTTGCCATATAGATATGAAAACCTTCAGCAGTCTTCCAAAGAAATGAGGAAACCTGGAACTGTGGGCTTGGGCGGATAGCTAGCTACTTCTTCCTAAGTGATGGTGTGAGAAGGGTCAGCTGCCTGTTCCTTCCTCTTGACAAAAGCATACATCTCTCGGGGTTGCATGCTTTACCCTTCCCTCAAGATATTTTTCCAGGTTTACCACAGTCACAGGAATAAAGTTTTAAACGTTACCTAATCAGACTTCCTAGTTGGTGTGTGAGTCTTCGCTGTTTGCCCTCCTGTGTATATGTGGTCACTGTTACACTTAGAACACACTAGTATACAAAGAACAAAAATCCAAACCATTGGTTTAATGAATGGAGGTAGACATGGGCTACATCACCAAATACTAGATCTCTCTTTGGGAAGGCCTTCTTCGAGTCTATTTTATTTAATCTGTGTTTGGAAGATGGCTGGCCGTTTTTTGTTTTTTAAGTTTTTTATTTGAGCACATGAGAAAGAGAAGAGGTGCCTCTGATGCTCTCTTGGGACTATAAGAAAAAAAATTTGCTCCAAAGATCTCAGAAAACTGCTCCTCTTATTTTCATTCCAAGTAAGCAGTTATTAGCAGGAAATTAGGAGTGTACTTTTTTTGTGTGAAACTAAGCTACTTTTTTTTTTTGGTCTTTTTGAGACAAGGTCTCCCTTTAGTCCCAGCTGGCCTGGAGCTCACTATGTAGACCAGGCTGCCCTTATGAAACCACACACCCCTTGCAGGACGCCTGAGTGCAATTGGTTACAAGGAGGCATGGATCTGGAAGGAGGTGTCCCCAGCAGTTTTGGCCCAAGGTCCAGATGGAGGCCCACATCCAAACTCCAACAGCCTTCTGCAGGGGGCCAGCTCTGGCTGTCCTAAGTACAGTAGTGATGGCACACTGCAGCTCAGTTCTTTCCATCGAGTTCAGAGTGCTATGGCTTCTACTTGGGGTTCAAGAGCTGGGTCCTCTCTTCAGTGGTCCCTCTGGGTGAGTCTTCAGCGTTTCTTCGGCTTGGACCTTCCTGGTCTTCTCTGGCCTCCCTGACCCCAACCCAACCCAACCCTGGCAGCCACTCAAGAGACACTTACTTGCAAGGCAGGGGTTTAGTTCTTTTCCTTTCTTCCATTGGGTTTCTTCAGCCCAGGTTCAGAGCCTGAGCCAGGGAACCAAAGTTCCGGGGCTGGCTGACTGTCTGGCTGGCACAGTCCTTTTCCAGAACTCTGTGAGTCCTGGAGTAGTGGGGCCTGCGTGCTCAGGTGAGCGAGTCTGTGGCTGAGGCCCCTTCCCACAGTGCATCCGTCTCCCTTCCTCATCCTGCCAGGCTTGGCTCTGGAAGGCTGTGGGTGGCAGGGCCCGTGGGTGGCAGCTCCAGATGCTCCGCAGCCTTGTCCCTGCCATTGCACCTTGGGGCGCAGGGAGCGTGAGGAGACAACCTGCACCTGCCACGGTTCTGGGCAGGGCAGACCAGGCTCTAGACAAGCCAGCCAACAATATTTAAGGTTATTATTGAGAGATTTGTGTTGCTTCCTTTCACATTATTTTCTGTTTGCATTCTTGGTCTAGGTTTGGATTTCCGCAGTTACACTTTTATTCATTACTCTCTCTAGCTGCTTGGGAATTGTTGCTCCTTTCCTCTGACCTTTGACTTGCTTGAGTATTTTCTGAAGGGCTGGTTTTCTGGACATGAAGTCTGTTATCTTGATTATGTAATGAAAGATTTTTCTTTCTCCGGCAACTATAATCGACATTTTGCTGGGTATAGTAATCTGGGTTGGCATCTATAGTCCTTTAGTGCGGGGAATACGTTGTCAACATTCTTCTGGCTTTCATCATTTGCCCTGAAAAGTCAGTTGAAATTCTGATGGGTTTCCCTTTATATGTAACTTGTTATTCTCTTGCGGCCTTCAGTATTTTTATCTTTGTTTTAGGCATCTAGCATTTTAACTATGATATGGCATGGGAAATTTCTTTGCTGATCTTATCTATTTGGTGTTCTTTGTGCTTCTTGTATTTGCATGGGCTTGTTTTTCAGTTTGGAGAAATTTTCTTCTATTATTCTGTTGAAGATCTGGTCAATACTGTTGTTCTGGGATTCTTCTCCTTCCTCTAACCCTATGATGCGGAGGTTTGGTCTTTTCATAGTGTCCCACATTTCCTGATTGTTTCTTTTTATTTTCTATCATTTAGTTTCCACTCTTGCATATATGTCTTACAGTGCTTGCGTACATTGCTCAGTTAGGTCTTCGGACTGTTCCTGGTTCTCCACATGGTAACTATAAGGCATTCTGTACTAGACTCTTCACCATACTCATACACTACCCAGTTATCCCCTTGTCTTTTCCTCTTTCTCTCATCTTCATCTCTTCTTTTTTCTTAATTGTAACCCTTCATAGATTTAACAATCTCTAAAATCTGCTGACCCCAACAGTATCCCAACCTTCCCTTCTCAGCTACTTTTTCCACCTAAAATTTTTTCCTTTTTGCAAGTCAATCTAATATTTAATCTTTATCTTTACCACCTGTGGTGGACTGAATGAGAATGTCCCCCCATAGGCTCCAACCATTTGGTTGCTGTTTGGGGCAGTCATAGAACCCTTAGGAGGTGTGGCCATGCTGGAGGAAGTACGTCAGTTCTCAAGCCTTATGGGACTCCCAGTTCCTCTCTGCTTCTTATACCTGCTGGAAGATGCGATTACTTGGGTTTTCTGCTCCAGTCACCTCCACAGCCATGCCTCCCCTACCATTATGGACTCTACTGCTCTGGAGCTGTAAGCTCAAATAAACTCTTCCTTTTACATGGTGTTTTATCACAGCGACATCAAAGTAACTAATTCACCACCCTACTTCCCTCTCATTCCTAATTGTATTATAAAAACCCAAGGATACTCCATGCTATCCTTGGTTGTTTATCCTTTGAAGTCAAGGGGGCAATTGTTATTAATTGGCTTAGCACAACATCTGCAGAGTGGCAATATCAAACACCTGTGACTGCTTTCCCAATTAATATCATACTCAGGGAATGATATAGTGTTTACACTAGTCTCCCTGACCTTTGGGACTGAGGAATTATTTTCTGAACTACATATTTAACTACCACATTCAAGTCACACTTGAATTTGCAAATACTTATACTAAAAGAATATAGCTGGTTAAAAATAAATAAAAACAAATCAAGAAATGAAATAACACTATATGTATAAATCCCAACACACAGAGAGAGAGAGAGAGAAAGAGAGAGAGAGAGAGAGAATGCATAACGCTTACAAAAAGTATTAACCCTATAGTAATGGCATCTAGTCAGAGTGAGTTAAACGAAATCCCAAAGAACTCAAAATAATGATTATAAGTATGGACACAATCAGCTGAATAAAATAAGGAACAGGGGCTGGAGAGATGGTCTAGCGGTTAAGAGCGCCAACTGCTCTTGCAGAGGACCCAAGTTCAATCCCCAGCACCCACATGGTGGCTGAGAACCATCTGTAACTCCAATTCCAGGAGAACTCCAGTTCCAGGGGAATCCAAGACCCTCTTCTGACCTCTGCGGCATTGTGCGACACGGGTGCACAAACCTACATGCAGACAGTACACTCATACACATACAAAAATAAATAAAATTTTAAAAAATAAAAATAAAATAAGGAACGGGATGGACATTATGAACAAAGAATTTAACAAAAGAATAGAAATACTAAATAAAAATTAATCTATAGACTGGCAAGTTGGCTCTGTGGGTAAAGGCACCTTCCCACCACAATGGACTCTAATTCCCTAGAACCATCAATAGTAAGCCCAAATAAACTCTTACTGTAAGTTCACTTGGTCATGGTGGTTTTATCTCAGCAACAGAAAAGTGACTAATTCACTAATGAATTCAGAAAATCATTAGATCTTACCTAAAAAATATAAGTATTTTAATAAATTGGGAAATCTAAAAGAAATGGATTGATTTCTAGGCACATATAACTACCAAAAATTAAACCAAGATGAAATAAATAATTTGAACATATCTATAATAGTGAGATTGAAGAAATAATTAAAATCTTTCGACTCTAAAAAAAAAAAAAAAAAAAAAAGTCCAGGCCCAAATGGCTTCACTGGTAATTTTTACCAGACCTTCAAAGAAGAACAATACCAATGTTTTTCAAACTATTCCATAAAATAGAAAAGGAAGAAACATCAACAACTTGTTTTTACATACTAATACTACCTTGATACCAAAACCAGACAAAGATGCAATGAAAAGAAAAGAAATTGTCAGGAGAGATGGATTATTGAGGTACTGGCTGCTCTTACAGAGGACCTGGGTTCGATTCCCAGCACCTGCATGGTGTAACAACCTCTAACTGTCCAGTTCCAGTTACAGAGAACTCCCCTTCTGAACTCCGGCATGCATGACACAGGTGTACTTATATGCAGGCATATACTCAGATATATATATATATATATAATAATATATTTGTTAATATATATATATACAATACACTCAGATATTCTTTTTACATATACTCTCATATACTCTTTTCCCTGATGAACCTAAACAAAAAATTATCAACAAAATACTTGCCATCGAAATTCAAGAATTCATCAAAAAAATCATTAACCATGATTAAGTTTGCTTTATTCCAGAGATGCAGGAGTGGTTCAATATATGTAAATCAATAAATATTACAAATTATATAAATGACCTCAAGAATAGAAATCACATGATTACCTTGCTATGTATAGAAAAAGCTTTTGACAAAAATCAAACATCTCTTCATGTTAAAAGTCCTAGAAAAAAAATCCAACATTCCTTCATGTTAAAAGTCCTAGAAGCTGGGTGTGGTGGTGCATGCCTTTAATCCTAGCACTTGGGAGGCAGAAGTAGGAGGCAGAAGAGGATCTCTATGAGTTCAAGGCCCACCTGGTCTACATAGTGAGCTCCAGGCCAGCTGGGACTAAACAGAGACCCTGTCTCAAAAAAAAAAAAAAAAAAAAAAAAAAAAAAAGTCCTAGAAAAAGAGGAACTTTCAACATAATAAAGGCTATATATAACCAGACATTATGAGGCAATTGTTTAAATCCCAGCTCTCAGGAGGCAGAGACAACACATCTCTGTGAGATTTCCCTGCTTGGGAGGATTCTTTTTAGAAAGATTAAAAGTAATATAAAGCTCTTTTAAAAATTAAGTTCAGATACTGGGCATGATAGCACACACTTGGGAATCCCAGCACTTGGGAAGCAGAGGCAGGTAGATCTCTGTGAGATGGAGGCCAGCCTGGTCTACATAGTGAGTTCAAGGCCAAGATGGGGCTACAAGGAGATCCTATTTCAAAACAGAAACAAACAAATAATGGCTATATATGACAAACCAATATCTAACAGTATATTAAAAGGGGACCATCAAAGCCTTTCCATTAAAATCAAGAACAAGACAAGGTGATTGACTATGTCTACTCTTATTCAATATAGTACTAGAAGTCTGAGCTATAGCAATAAGACAAGAGAAGTGAATAAAGGAGTGCGAATAGGAAAGGAAGAAGTCAAAGCATCTCTGTTTGTAAGTGATATAAGTCTATACACAAGAAATTCTAAAGACTCCAGCAGAAATTCTTAGAGCTGATAAATACTTTCAGCTAAGTTTCAGGATACAAAATTAACATACAAAACTCAGCCACCTTTCTATATTCCTGGAAAATAGCAAGCATGAAGAGAAAGAAATCAGGGAAACAACTCCCTTTTCAGTAGGATAAAAAATGGAGTGAAATACAGGCTGGCCAGATGACTCTGAGGGTAAAGGTGGTTGACACCAAGACTGACAACCTGAGTTCAATCCCCGGGACCAACATGGAAGGAGAACTGATTCCTGAAAGTTATCCTTGGACCTGCCCAAGCACACCATGGCAGTAGAAGATGCACAAACATCCATGCTCATGGATTGGTAGAATTAATGTAAAAGCAGCCATCTTACCGAAAGCAATCCATAGATTCGATAAATCTCCATCAGAATTCCCATGACATTCTTCACAGAAATAGAAAAAAAAAATCTTCAAATTCATATGGAAGCACAAAAGATCTGGGATAGATGAAGCAATCCTGAACAAAAGTAATACTGCTAGAGGTTACCACCATGTCTGATGCTAAGTTACACTACAGAGCCGTAGTAATAAAAGCAGCATGGCATAGGCACAAAGACTGACAGATCAATGGAATAGAGGACCCAGAGATAAGGCCATGCAACTTTACCACATGAGTTTTTACAAAGATGCCCCAAATTAGTTTCCAGATAGCACTATAGACCACAAGTTCCTGTATAATCTAGGAACTGACCAATTTGATCCTGTTGTATGTAAATTAGGCATTGAGTTTGGATGAATGTGATAGTTTGAATGTTGATGGGAAACTTTGATTGGTGAGGGATAGGATAGAAAAGCACAGGCTCAGGAAATGCCACTAGTGGAGGGGAAAAAAAGCCTGTCAAAAAGTCCCAAGGAGGGAGGAAAACCAGGAAGTAAAAGGGACAAAAGCCGGTGGGCGGCAGACATCTTGAAGAGAAGGCACTGTACGGATTTTAGCTCCTTCGCTTAGGTTTGGTAGAATGTATTATATAAGCCTGGGTGTCCTCAAAGCTGACCACTGGTTCCATAAGGATACAGAGGCAATGTGTTTTCCTTGGGCCTGTGACCCTGAGTAACTGCCTACAAAAAGGTCTGCCCTATTCCTCCCATCTGTCAGTGTGGAATTCCCATCAGCCCTCTGGAAACTTATAAAAGCCAAAACAGCCCCTCAATTTGGGGGATTTCCCTGAAGACCCTCTCCCCACTCAGGGCCGCCCCTTGTCATGTTGTCCATGAAAACTATCCGTGTTACTCTTTTACTAAGTTAGCTCTCTCAATGAAGCTCTTCTCCAGGTTTCACAGAAAAGCCTCTCTTTCCCTTTAAGGACTATCATGCCACCTCTGATATGATGGATTGTCCCACCTCAAGGCCCGACCACAGTGACAAAACTCTCTCCCCTAATAACACTGATATTCAAGGGTAATTTCATTGGAAAAACTCTCTCACCTAATAACACTCATGTTCAAGGGTAATTTCACGTCATCTTCTCACCAACCTGGTGCTCTCCATTTTCTTTGTTGTAAGAGAATCCACAAGTGTGGGTGTTCTCTCCCCGAATGCAGGACAAAGATCTTGGGGGGAAGGAAGCTATTACAACATTTATCTTAGGGGTTGCTGCAGCATGATTAAAGTACATTTATCAATTCAAGTGAAATGTTAATTTGTTTATAAGAAACCAAGACTGTGTGTTTGGCAATCATGCAGGCTTTTCACATCAGGAGCCTCAGTCAAGGCAGGGTTTTATTTCTGTTGGTGCCATGAGGCAGATTTGCATCACATCCCTGGCAGCATTGTAACTTGCATAACTTTTCATGTCTGTAGTGATTACAACTAGAAGATATGGATTTAGAAAAATGAAAGCAGGGTGTGCTGGATATAGCATCAGTTCTCAACTTGATGCACCAGGAAAGAGGTAACCTCAATTAAGGAATTTTCTGTGGACATATTTGTGAGGCATTTTCTTGATTGTTGAGTGATGTGGGAGGGTCAGCACACTGTGGGTGGTGCCACCCCTGGGTAGATTATACTGGGTTATATAATAAAGCATGCTGAGCACAGACCAGAAGAGAGCCAGGATGCAGCTCTCTTCTGTGGTCTGTGCTTCAGTTCTTGACTCCAGGTTCCTGTTCTGAGTTCTTGCCCTGAGTTCCTTCAATGATGAACTGTGATTAGGGTGTGCAAGTTAAATTAACCCTTTCCTCCCCCAGGTTGGTTGTAGTCAGAGTGACTTATCACAGCAATGGAAAGCTACTGCTAGGACACAACGGGGGAGGGGGGGAGAGAAAGACAGAGAGAGACAGAGAGAGAGAGAGAGAGAGAGAGAGAGAGAGAGAGAGAGAGAAAATTATACGATTGACAAGGAATTAATATCTAAAATATATAAGGAACACTAATCAACAGTAAAAAAAAAAAAAGAACCTGAATTTAAAAATGAAGAATCTAGGCTGCACGTGGTAGTGAAGGACTTTAATCCTAGCACTCAGAAGGAAGAGGCAAGTGGATCTCTGAGTTTAAGGCCAGCCTGGTCTACATAGAGAGTTCCAGGCCAGCTGGGGCTCCAGGGAGACCCTGTATCAAAAAGACTAAATAAATGAATAAATGAATGAATGAATAAATAGAAAGACTCTATGGGCTTGAGAGATGGCTCAGCAATTAAGAGCACTGGCTGCTCTTGCAGAGGACCTGGGTTTGGTTCCCAGCACTCACATGTGGCTAACAACTATCCATAACTCTTGTTTCAGGGGATCTGACATCCACAGGCATTGCACTTACTACTTGCAGGCAATACCCCCATACACGCGGGGTGGGGGAATGGGTGGGAACACGGGTCTAGATTTGTTAAAAAAATAAAAATAAATTTATGTGAAAAAAATATTAAAAAATAAAGAATCTGAATAAACATTTCTCAAAGAAGACATGACAAATAACCAAGACGTATATGGGGGAGTGCAGAACATCACTAGACATCAGAGAATGACAAATTAATACCACTATGAGACATTACCTCACACACATTAGAATGGCTACTATCCAAAAAGATAAAAGGTAGGGGCTGGAGAGATGGCCTAGTGGTTAAGAGCTCCGACTGCTCTTGTAGAGAACCTGGGTTCAATCCCCAGCACCCACCTGGTGGCTGAGAACCGTCTTTAACTCCAGTTCCAGGGGAATCTGACACTTCTGATCTTCCCGGCATTGCACGACACGGGCGCACAAACCTACATGCAGACAGTACATTCATACACATAAAAAAATTAATACATTAAAAAAAAAGACAGATGATAACAAGTGTTGGAGATGGTAGGGAGAAAAGAGAATCCTTGTACACTATCAGTGAGAATATAAATCCCTCAGTCACTATAGGAAAAAGTATAGACTTTCTTCAAAAAATTAAAACTGCCATATGTCCTTGGTCCCACTTCCAGGTATATATTCCAAGGAAACAAACAAAATCAGATACAAAGAGACATCTGTACTCCTTTGTATATTGCAACACTATTCACAAGAACAAAGAAATGGAGTTAAGGCAAATGTTCAGTAGATGACTGGAATGGGTAAAGAAATCTAGGAGTGAGGTGTGGTGGCACATGCCTAAGGTCTCAACACTCAGGAGGTGGAGGAAGGGAGATTGGAAGTTCAAGGCCAACCTTGGCTGCACTTAAAAAAAAAAAAAAAAGAGAGAAAGAAAAGATTAAACTCAAAAGCTGAGCAGCAAAAGTAACAATCAGGGAAGTGAAGAGAAAACCCACAGAATGGGAGGAAACCTTCATTGCTGATACATCTGACAGAGCATTAACTTCCAGAATATATAAACTACTCAAAAAACAAAGAAGAAAGAAAACAAATGACTCACTCAAAAGATAAAGAGCTGAACAGAGACTTCACAAGTAAGGAAATAGAGATGGCTGAGAAACATCTTTTTTTTTTTTAATTTTTTTTTTATTAATTTTATTTATTTCTGTATGTGTATGAATGTACTGTCTGCATGCAAGTTTGTGCACCTGTGTCGTGCAATGCCGCGGAGGTCAGAAGAGGGTGTTGGATTCCCCTGGAACTGGAGTTCTCCTGGAATTGGAGTTTCAGACGGTTCTCGGCCGCCATGTGGGTGCTGGGGATCGAACCTGGGTCCTCTGCAAGAGCGTCGGCGCTCCTAACCGCTAGGCCATCTCTCCAGCCCTGAGAAACATCTTAAAAGGTGTTCAACACCACTAATAATTAAGGAAATGCAAATTAAAACCACTTTAAGATATCATCTCACTCCAATAAGACTAGATATGATCAAGAAAACAAATGAAACCAAATGCTGGAGAGGTTGTGGGGAAAAGGGAACACTCATCCACTGCTGGTGGGAATGTAAACTCGTACAGCCAGTACGGAAAGCAGTGTGGAGAACCCTTAAAAGGCTCAAAATGAGCTTACCACCTGACCCAGTCATACCACTCCTGGGTATATACCCACAAGACTCATCCTACCACAGAGATACATGCACAGCCATGTTTATTGCAGCTCTCTTCACAATAGCAAAGAGCTGGAATGAACCCAAATGCCCTTCAACTGATGAATGCATAGAGAAAATGTGGTGCATCTACACAATGGAGTTCTATGCAGCAGTAAAGAAAGATGGCATCATGAACTTTGCAGGCAAATGGATGGAAATAGAAGATATTATATTAAGTGAAGTAACACAGTCCCAGAAAAATAAATGACAAATGGTATTCCTCATCTGTGAATGCTAGTACCAAATACCTAGTTGTAAGGCAAACTGAGCAACATTAATGTTATATCCCTCATGATCTGAAAACAACTGTGTTCTTATATTGTGAATCCCTTAATAGGTTCTAGAATTAACCTACCATTTATTTTCAGACTTTGGAATTTGGGTATATGGGTGGAGGGTATGTATGCATATTTTAGAGTAATATAAAATCAAAATGGAAAAATGTAAATCCTGAAATGTGATTTGGAAATAGCATATAGTTTGTTTTCAGATGACATAATTTTAGTATAGGTGAGACATATACATATGTGTATATATGTACATATATATATGCGTACATTGAAGCAATACAAATTGGAGGGAACAACGAAAGAACTGGGGAGGGGGGGGTGAAACAACTGAAACAGTGAAGTTCTCCCCAAAGCAATAATCCTCTGCTTTGAAAAAAAAAACTCTGGAAAGACTCAGAAAAAGATGCAAGACATGTACGGCAGAATGCATGAACTCTGGTGGGGTGGGGGGAATGGAAAGGGAAATGAGTCTAAATTGGATTGAGAAATGATGTACGTTGTATAAAAAAAGTTTAATAACAGCCGGGCATGGCAGTGCACGCCTTTAATCCTAGCACTTGGGAGGCAGAGGCAAGCAGATCTTTGTGAGTTCAAGGCCAGCCTGGTCTACAGAGTGAGTTCCAGGACAGCTGGGACTACAGGGAGACCCTGTCTCGAAAAGACCAAAAAAAAAAAAAAAGTTTAATAACAAAAATATATTTAAAAAAGAAAAGAAAATGAAGTAGAACTTGTGGGGCTTGTGGAATGGGTCAGAACTCAGTGCACACACACAATGGATTACTTTTCATCCTTAGAAGGAAATCACTATGACAACATCATCTCTCGTATATGTACAGCAGAGAGTGGTGGTTCCCAGGGCTGAGGGTGGAAGGAAGGGTATTGGTAGATGCTGACCAAGGGTAGAAAACTTCAGTTAGGGGGCTGGAAAGATTGCTCAGCAGTTAAGAGCACTGACTGCTCTTGCAGAGGACCCGGGTTTGATTTCCAGCACTCACACAGCAGCTAAGAAAAAAAAAAAAACTTCAGTTAGAGGAATACATTCAAGAGATCTATTGGAAATTGACAACTCTAGATAATAATGTATTTTATTTTTGAAATTTCCTCCTACAATAGACTTTAAATGTTCTCACTACAAAACAGTTTAAGTATGTAAGATTGTACCTGTGTTAAGATGCTCAATCTGAGGGCTCGAGATATACAGCTCAATGGGAGAGAGCTCAGTTAGCATGCAGGATGCCCTAGGATCTGTACACCCACCAAAGAAAAGAAAAGATCCATTTAGCCATTTCACTATAGAGACAAACTTCAGAACACTATATTGTGCACAATAATAGTTTTCTTATCAATATTCTGTAAATTTAATTAAAGAAATCTGGATAAAATATGGATTTGAGTTAAAGAAAAAATGCAAAAGTAATCTATGAAAAATTTGTCTGTTGTACAGAATCTGGGACACAAAGCAGAATGATTTGTTCTCTAGACTCTTCTTGGCATAAAATTTGTGTCTCATTTGAGGGCCAGCCTGGTCAGTAATAGCTGCGAACTGGACTCAAATGCCTGCCCTTCAGTTCTTCCGTCATGATTCATACACTCTCCCAGCTCCTTTTGACTGCCTGCAATTACTTGTGACAAATGATTCTTCAGTGTATTATCTGCTTTGCCTTTCAAAACGTTTCTGTGGTTCACAATAAGTCATCTAGTGTATACAGTATTGTCTCTTCCATAGTAAATCCAGGCATGGAAGAGCTGTCTCCAAAACCTACCCAACTCTGCAAGCTGACCGCCCCATGTTGCAATCCTTCTATAACATACAATCAAATGCCATTCAAATACCACTCGAAAAATACAGGTTAAAAACAAGGTGAAAATATTAACGAAAGGTTAATTATTTCACATTTGACAGACTGTATAATATAATGGAAGAATTCTAAAGATATGTCAAAATGCTTGACACAAATAACTAACCTTAAAATAAATTAGGGATGACATATAGCTCAGTTGGTATAGTGTTTACCTAATATTCATGAAGCCCTGTGTTCAGTCCCCAGTATCACATAAGCCAGGTGTGGTGGCATAAACCAGAAATCCCAGCACTTGGGTGGTGAAGAGAGGAGGATCAAGAGTTCAAGGTCCTCTTTGGCTACATAGGGGAAATTTTTTTTAAAAGCTTAGGGCTGGGGCTGGAGAGATGGCCTAGCGGTTAAAGCGCCGGACCGCTCTTGCAGAGGACCCGGGTTCGATCCCCAGCACCCACGTGGCGGCCAAGAGCCGTCTGAGACTCCAATTCCAGAAGAACTCCAGTTCCAGGGGAGTCCGACACCCTCTTCTGACCTCCGCGGCGTTGCACGTCACGGGTGCACAGACTTGCATGTAGACAGGACATTCATACACGTACAGAAATAAAGTTTAAAAAAAAATTAAAAAAAAAAAAAGCTTAGGGCTAAGGATATAGTTCAGTGGTAGAGCCCTTGTTCAAGATGTGTGAGTTGCATCCCTGCCACTACAAAAATAAAAATAAATAAATAAATCTTAAATGATAATTTGGAAAAACATGTTACTATAGATTTTTAGATTGCTTGCCCAGCAAATGTAAGACTCTGGGGTCTGTCTCCAAAACCAGAGGGAGGGAAGGAAGGAAGGGAGGGAGGGAGGGGTAAAGAAAGGAAGAAAAAGAGAAGGCAGGAACCTATGCGTCAGGGAGGGAGGCCTCGGAAGAAACAACCCAGATAATACCTTCATTTGGGGACTTTTTAGGCTCCAGAATTATGAGAAAATAAATTTATACTGTTCAAGGTACTCAGTGTAAGGTACTCAGTGTAAGCTCTAGCAAAGTAATAGAGGATCCATGACAAGATTGCTTCTTTAATTTACCCTTCCTTTACCTGACTTACACAGCAAAATACGTTCTCTTCCTACCCTATACACCCGTAGAAATAGAGTGAATCTTAACANTTCTTGATTTTGAGTGATGTGGGGAGGGCATTGCACACTGTGGGTGGTGCCACCCCCTGGGAGTAGATTTATACTGGGTTAATATAATAAAGCATGCTGAGCACAGACCAGAAGAGAGCCAGGATGCAGCTCTCTTCTGTGGTCTGTGCTTCAGTTCTACTCAGGTTCCTGTTCTTGGGTTCTTGCCTGAGTTCCTTCAATGATGAACTGTGATTAGGGTGTGCAAGTTAAATTAACCCTTCCTCCCCCAGGTGGTTGTAGTCAGAGTGACTTATCAACAGCAATGGAAAGCTACTGCTAGGACACAACGGGGGGGGGGAGAGAAAAGGACGAGAAGAGCACAGAGAGAGAGATAGAGAGACGAGATGAGAGAGAGAGAGAGAGATACAAATTTTACATGTGACAAGGAATAATATCTTTAAAAAATATATAAGGAACACTAATCAAACAGTAAAAAAAAAAAAAAAGAACCCTGAATTAAAAATGAAGAATCTAGCTGCACGTGGTAGTGCAGAGGACTTTAATCCTAGCACTCAGAAGGAGAGGCAAGTGGATCTCTGAGTTTAAGGCCAGGCCTGGTCTACATAGAGAGTTCCAGGCCAGCTGGGGCTCAGGGAGACCTGTACTCAAAAAGACTAATACTATGAATAAATGAATGAATGAATAAATAGAACAGACTCTATGGCCTTGAGAGATGGCTCACAATAAGAGGCCACTGGCTGCTCTTGCAGAGGACCTGGGTTTTGGTTCCCCAGCACTTCACATGTGGCTAACAACTATCTATAACTCTTGTTTCAGGGGATTCTGACACCACTCCACAGGCATTGCACTTACTACTTGCAGCAATTACCCCATACACGCGGGGTGGGGGAAGGGGGAACAGGGTCTAGATTTGTAAAAAAATAAAAATAAAATTTATGTGAAAAACATATTAACAAAATACAGAATCTGAATAACCATTTCAAAGAAGACATGACAAATAACCAAGGACGTATATGGGGGAGTGCAGAACATCACTAGACATCAGAGAATGACAAATTAATACCACTATGAGACATTACCTCACTATCACATTAGAATGGCTACTATCCAAAAATGATAAAAGTAGGGGGCTGGAGAGATGGCTAGTGGTTAAGAGCTCCGACTGCCTTCTTGTCAGAGACCTGGGTTCAACTCCCCAGCACCCACCGTGGCTGAAGAACCGTCTTTAACTCCAGTTCCAGGGGAATCTGACACTTCTGATCTCCCGGCATTGCACGACACGGCGCGCCAAACTACCATGCCGACGTACATTCATACACATAAAAACAATTAATACATTAAAAAAAAAAAGGAGATTGTAACAAGTGTTGGAGATGGTAGGGAGAAAAGAGAATCCTTGTACACTATCAGTGAGAATATAAATCCCTCAGTCACTATAGGAAAAAAGTATAGACTTTCTTCAAAAATTAAAACTGCCATATGTCCTTGGTCCCACTTCCAGGTATATATTCCAAGGAAACAAACAAAATCAGATACAAAGAGACATCTGTATCCTCATGTTCTATCTGCAACACTAGTTCACAAGAAAAGAAATGGAGTTAAGGCAAATGTTCAGTAGATGACTGGAATGGGTAAAGAAATCTAGTTGGATGAAGGTTGGTGGCCCATGCCTAATCTCAACACTCAGTTGAGGGGAGAGAAGGCGATTTTGGAGTTCAAGGCCAACCTTGGCTGCCACTTAAAAAAAAAAAAAAAAAAAGAGGAGGAGAAAGAAAAGAGTAAACTCAAATAGCTGAGCAGCAAAAGTAATCATCAGGGAAGTGAAGAGAAGAAACCCACAGGAATGGGAGGAAAACCTTCACTGCTGATACAATGACAGAGCATAACTTCCAGATATATTAAACTACTTCAAAAAAACAAAGAAAGAAAGAAAACAACTGACTCACTCCACAAGATAAAAGAGCTGAACAGAACTTCACAAGTAAGGAAAATTAGAGACTGGAAACTTTTTTTAATTTATTAATTATTATTTCGTAGTGTAGAATATGCTGCACAAGTTGTGCGGTCGTGAACCGGATAAAGGTGTTGTCCCTGAACATCTCTGAAAGTCACGGTCTGGCGCACTGGATCGAACCTGTTCTCAAACCGGCGCCCTAATGACATTCAGCCACCATTAATTTTAAAAAAAAAAAAAAAAAACAAAGCCACTTAAGATATCATCTCACTCCAATAAGACATAGATATGATCACGAAACAAATGAAACCAAATGCTGGAGAGGTTGTGGGGAAACGGGACACTCATCCACTGTGGTGGGAATGTAAACTCGTACAGCCAGTCCGGAAACAGTGTGGAGAACCCTTAAAAGGCTCAAATGAGCTTACACACCTGACCCAGTCATACCCCTCCTGGGTATATACCCACAAGACTTTTCCTACCACCACAGAATACATGCACAGCCATGTTTATTGCCAGCTCTCTTCACAATGCAAAAGCTGAATAAACCAATGACCCTTCAACTGATGATGGATAGAAGAAAAATGTGGTGCATCTACACAATGGAGTTCAATAATGCCGCTAAAGAAACGATGGACATCAATGAACTTTGACAGGCAAACATGAGATAAAATAAAGATATATAATTTAAAAGATGAAAAAAAAAATAAAACAATAGAAAATAAATAGATCACAAATGATATTCCTCCATCTGTTGACAATCCTAGTACCAAATACTAAGTTGTAAAGGCAAAAAACTGAGCAACATTAAAACTCGTATATCCCTCATTGATCTGAAAACAACTGTGTTCTACCACCTATATAGTGCAAATCCCCTTAATAATGGTTCTAGCAATACACCTACCACCTTTATTTCGATTTGGGAATTTGGTATATCGTGGGAGGGGGTATGAAATATAGACACATATAATATTAGCCAGTCAATATAAAAAAATTCAAAAATGAAGAAAAAATGAAATCTTGAAATGTAAGATTTGGTAAAAAGGCATATAGTTTGTCTCCTAAGATACCACTAATTTTAGTTAGGTGAGCAGTACACAAACCATATGATGTAAAATCTAATATATGTCACATATATATTGACTTGTACCCATTGAAAAGCAATACCAAATTGGAGGAACACAACGAAAAAACTGAGGGGGAAGGGGTGAAAACAAACTGAAAACCAGTGAAGTTCTCCACCAAGCAATAATCCTCTGCTGCAAAAAACAAAACATCTCTGGAAACGACTACAAACAAGATGCAAGACATGTACGGCAGAAGGCCTGAACTCTCGGTGGAAAGTGGGAGGGGAATGGAAACGGGAACTGAGTTAATATGGATTGAGAAAATGATGTACGTAACCATGTATAAAAAAAGTTTAAAATAAACCAGACCGGGCATTGTAGTGCAGCCTTTAAATCCTACCCTTGGGAGCCCACGAGGCAAGCAGAATCTTGTGACGTTCAAAGGCCAAACCTGGTCCTAACGAAGTGACGCTTCCAGGAGACCAAGCTGCGGACATTACAGGGAGACCCTGTCTCGAAAAAGCACCCAAAAAAAAAAAAAAAGTTAATAAAAAAAATATATTTAAAAAAGAAAAGAAAATGAAAGCTAGAACTTTGAGGGTTGTGGATGCGGTCAGAACTCAGTCGCACACCCACAATGAGATTACTTATTCATCTTAGAAGGAAATCACATATGACAACATCATCTCTACGTATATGCTACAGCAGAAGCAGATGGTGCGTTCCCAGGGCCTGAGGGCCTGGAAGAAAGAGGTACTTGAGTAGATGCCTGACCAAGGGTAGCAAAACTTCAGTCTACGGTGGCTGGAAGACTGCTCAGCAGTTAAAGAGCACATGTATGCTCTACAGAAGGACCAGGGTTTTTGATTTTCCAGCATCACAGCATGAAGCTAAAGACACACACCAAACAAAAACTTCAATGTTAGAGGAAAACACAATCTCACCAGAGATCTATTGGAAATTGACAACTCTAGATAAATAATGTATCTTTATATTTTGAAACTTTCCTCCTAACAACCATAGACTTTAAATGTTCTCACTACAAAAACAGATTTAAAAAAGCTATGTAAGATCCTGTACCTAGTGTATAAGATGCTCAAACCTCTAGAGGGCTCGAGATATACCAGCCTACCAATGGGAGAGAGCTCCCAGTATAGCAATAGCAGGACTGCCTAGGAACTCTGTCCACACCCACCAAGCGACAAAGAAAAGTCAGCCATTTTTAGCCATTTCACACCAATAGAGACAATTCAAGAACAACAATATTTTGTGCCACACATAATAGTAATTTCCTTATCAATATTCCTGTACTAATATTAATAAAGAAATCTGGAATAAAAAAATACATGGATTTCGAGTTAAAGAAAAAATGCAAAAGTAATCTATGAAAAACAAATTTGTACCTGTTGCTCACCAGAAAATCTGGGACACAAAGCAGAATGATTTGTTCTCTAGACTCTTCTTGGCATACCAACAAATTTAGATGTCTTCATTTGAGGAGCCAGAACCTGGTCTAGTAATCAGCTGCGAACTTGGACTCAAATGCCTAGCCCTACTCAGTTCTTCCGTACAAATGATTCATAACACTCTCCCAGCTCACTTATGACTGCCTGCAATTAAACTTGATAGACAAATGATCTTACAGTGTAATTATCTGACATTGAACCTTTCAAAAGCGTTTCTGTGGTTCACAATAAGTCATACATAGTGCTAAATACAGTATATGTCTCTATACCATAGTAAATACCAGGCATGAAGGCGTCTACACAAAAACACTACCCAACTCTGCAGCTGACCGCCCCCATGATTGCAATCCTTCTCATAAAAATCCATACCACAAATCAAATGCCCATTTCCAAATACCACTAACGAACAAATACAGAAGCTTAAAACAAGGATGAAAATATTAACACGAAAGGTAATTATTCATTTATATAACATTATGACAGACTGCCCAATATAATATAAATGAAAAGAATCTAAGATAAAATTAATATGTCAAATAGCTTAGAACACACAAATACCCATAACCCTAAACATAAATAATAGCGATAGACAAATAAGCATCCAGTTGGTATAGATGTAATTACCTAACTATATCATGAAGAACAAACCTGTTGTATCAAGTACACCAGCTCACTCAATAAGCAGGCTGTCACGAGTAGGCCAAAACCAACAATCCAGCAGCTTGGTGGTAGAGAAAGGCAGGAGGATCAAGAAGTTCAAGGTCCTCTTTTTGAGCTACAAGGCGGAAACTTAATTTATTCTAACAAGTCATAGCGAGGCTAAGGGGCTGGCGAGATGGCACCTAGCGGTTGGAAAGCGCCGAACGCTCTTGCAGAGGAACCCGGGTTCGATCCCCAGCACCCACGTGGCTGGCCCAAGACCGTCTCAACTTCCAATTCCAGAAGAACTCCAGTTCCGGGGAATCCGACACCTCTTCTGACCTCACGCGGCGTTGCACGCCACGGGTGCACCATGGACTTGCATGTCGAGCAGAGAGACTTCATACACGTACAGAAATAAATTTAAATAAACAAAAATTAAAAAAAAAAAGCTTAAGGGCTCAACAGCGACCTATAGCTCATTCACGCTGGTAGAACCACTTGTTCAAGATGTGTGCAGATTGCCATCCCTGCCCCACTACAAAAATTAAAATAAATAAAATAAATCTTAAATGAATAATTTGGAACAAACACCATGTTACTCACTAGCATTTCTTCCGATTCGCTTCGCCCAGCAAAATGTCAAGACTCTGGGGTCTGTCTCCAAACCGAGGCGAGGGCAGGAAGGAAAGGGGGGCGGGAAGGGAGGGCGGGAGGGAGGGAGGGGGAAGGGAGGGAGGATAGCGTATAAGGGAGGGTCGTGGCGGGGGGGGGGTTGTGGGGAGAGGGGGGGGGAGGGCGGAGGGGGGGAGGGGGGGGAGAGGGGGAGGGGGGGGGAATTGGGATGGAGGATGAAGGGGGGGGGTGGGAAGTGAGGTTGTGGAGGGAGGTTGGGAGATTAGATTGGGAGATATCGAGGATGGGGGGGGGGGTGGGGGCGCGGCGGGGAGGGGGGGTAGGGGAGGGAGGTTAGAGGAGGGAGTGGGCGGGGGGGGGGGGGAGGAGTGGGGAGGGAGGACAGAGGGTAGGGGGTGGGGGGGGGAGGAGGGGCGGGAGGAGGGAGGAGCCAGGGAAAGAGAGAGGGAGAAAGAAAAAAGAAAAAAATATTGATAAAAGAGCTGGGCCTGGTGGTCCATGCCTTAATCGTAGCACTCAGGATGCAGCGGCAGGCGGATCTTGTGAGTTCACAGGCCCCAGCCTGGGTCTCGAGTGAGTTCCAGGGACAGCTGGGGCTCAGGAGACCCTGTTTCAAAAGACAAAAAAAAAAACACACCCAACAACAAACCCCAAACAAATAATAAATATTGACAAAAGAAACTACAATTATTTCATATCTAGTGAGAAAATGGATAAAGGCTATAGTAATTCATAGAACCAAGGCTAAGAAGTAACAAAGTACTAAGAGAACTTCAAATCTCACCAGCAACCAAATAATTTTGGAAATAAAATTAGAATTTTATTTCACCCATCAGATGGGTGAAATTTTGTATCACTGTTAATACTCACTTTGGGACAGGATACAGTAAAATTAGCAAAACCATTCAGGGCTACACTAATGACTTCCTGGAAAGCAAAAAGCTTAGTTTTCAATACCTTCCAATTTTTCCATAGAGCTGAAAAATTTCAAAATAAAAAGTTGAGAGGCTGAAAGTCAGAGTGTAACTCAGTAGTAGAATGTGCTTAGGTCTGCAAATTCCTAAGTTCAATTCTCAACAGAGAAAGAGAGAGAGGAAGGGACACTGGGAGGGGGGTTGATTTAAAAGATAAAAAGAAACAAGCTTAAGAACAAAATAACACATTTTGTTTGTGTGTGTGTTTGTTTTTGGTCTTTTTGAGGCAGGCTCCAGCTGTCCTGGAACTCCTATGTAGACCAGGCTGGCCTTGAACTCAGAGATCCACCTGCCTCTATCTCCAGAGTGCTGAGATTAAAGGCGTGTGCCACCATGTCTGGCAACACATGGTTTTTAAAATAAATCCTCTGTTAGATTACAGGGGAGGAAAGTTTTCTTACCCACTCATTGCTAGGCTCTTGGCTGATATACCCATAACTAAAGCAGATTAAAAGAGCATGCAAATGTTTTAATATAAATTTTAGGTAACATGGGAGCTTTAGAAAAGAAGATCTAAGTTTGATGATCAAGTTAATCATTGTAAAATGAATGGAGTGCGATTTCATGTGATACACTGGCGGGAATTTAGCCAGGCCTGTTTGTTTTGTTTGTTTGTTTGTTTGTTTGTTTGTTTTTCCCGATTTATCTATGTCTTCAGAAATGAGGACATTTCTCTCCTGCAGACATATGGAAGGAACTTCTCACATGAAAAGAGTAGGGGGTTGGAGAGTCTCCCACCTGTTCCTGTTTCCTCAAAGGCCATACTTTGAATTAGAGGGGTGTGTGTGTGTGTGTGTGTGTGTGTAAAACCATTCTTTATTTATTTGCTTATTTACTTAGTGCTGAGAATGAGTCCAAGGCCTTACTAAGAATGAGATTTACCAAGGAGCTACAAGCCCAGCCCTTTAACATTTTCGAAGGGACCTAATCTTTCCTGTAAAGCTGGGATTCTGACCTAAGTGTGGCTCTGGCCCACCAGCTCAGCATCATCAGGAAGCATGTTAGAAATGCAAATGGTCCTGCTCACCCTTGTTTACTAATCCAGAAATTCTGGGGGTGGGGCTTGGGGACCGGTGTTTCCACAGACCCCAGGTGTCTCTGCTGCCCACTGAAGCATGAAGAGCCACTGCTCTAAGGATAGGAGGATGGATTCAAGCATTCCATGAGGCTGCCCATAGAACAAGAGTGTAGGAAATTCTAGGTGATCAATTCTCCATTTTCGTCAACAAATAGATGGCTGGGGGTGAGGAGTATTAAAGATTAGAAGAGACTTAAGAGACATAACAACCAAATCAATATGTGGATCCTATTTGAATCTTGTTTCAATCAAATCAACTGTAAAAAGAGATTTTGAGACAATTAGGAAAAGTCGAACATGATATTAAGAAATTATTATTTGTTTTATTGTGTGTGAATATTATGATGTGGTTATGATTTTAAATAGCCTTTTAAAATCCTTACTTATTAGAGATTTTTCAAAACTATTTTTAGATATGGGTAGAACAGATATGGCCCAGGGCCTCACACATGCTAGACAGCGATCTGCCACTAAGCTCTGGCCTGAGCCTGAAAACACTAACAGCAGAAAGAGTTGATCATAAATGAGTAAAAATAAAAAAGTACAATATAATATGATTAAGACAGATTAACAAGAGAACAACAGAACTAACAACCAAAATCTTACATGACAAAGGAGGCTCCAAAGGGGACATGGCTCAGTTGGGGAGCCTGCGTGGCTCAAGCAAAGTCCTAGGTTCAATTAAGTAAAAACAGGAGAAAGAAATATAAAGATGTGAGCCAGCATGGTGGGGCATGCCTTTAATCCTAGCACTTGGGAGGCAGAGGCAGGTGGATCTTTGTGAGTTCAAGTCTGGTCTACAAAGCCAGTTCCAGGACAGCTGGGGCTACAAGGAGACCCTGTATCAAAAAGACCAAAAAAAAAAAAAANTGTTGAGAACAGGTAGTCATGGAGACACATGAGTGAACAAGAAGGAGGACAACCTAGGAGTGACGGAAGCAGGAATTTAGCCAGGCCTGCCAGTTGTCCTCTGGGTGTTTGTCCCCTTCACTGGTGGGACAGTAGCTGTATGTCCTCCTGGCAAGAGGAAGAACTGCTTATATGGGCTTAGCGAGAAGGCAGCAGACTTCTGGAGGCTTCAGTGCTGGGCAAGGTCCTTAGCGTCCTTCGGGTTAGCATTCTTGGCTAGCCAAGGTGTCCTATTTTGGTCTATTGTGTTCTCAGTCCTGACACATCCTTTTTGAAAAAGTTTCAAAACCGTCTTCAGAATGAGCTGTCACTTCACAAGAGGGGAAGATGAGTTACGCATACCGGGGACACATACTGTTTGCACTGTTCATTTGACAGTGATTACATACACCACTGACGGGTATGTTTATAAGCCTGCATTTATTCTACAGCATTTAGTACATACCACTGAGTGACTGCTATTCTTCCAGAACCTGCCAAAACCCCTGTCTTCATGAAGCTTTCATTCTAAGGCAGGGAGATAACAGGAAAATAAATGTAAAAATAGTTTTATTATGTCAAACAATTAGCACTATGGATAAAGAAAAGTTGGGGGGGAGTGCCAGGTTATTGTACTTTAAAATAGGGTGGTTAATAAAGGCACGTGGAGGGAGGGCAGCAACTAAGACCTGAACGT
Source organism: Rhizomys pruinosus (assembly GCA_009823505.1). Classification (NCBI taxonomy): domain Eukaryota; kingdom Metazoa; phylum Chordata; class Mammalia; order Rodentia; family Spalacidae; genus Rhizomys; species Rhizomys pruinosus. Next base: position 1,386,604 of record VZQC01009277.1, on the reverse strand, counting down.
GTGGTAGGAAGGCCATGACGGATCCAGGGGAGAAACCAGCCACGCGGAAGGGGGAAGGCCAACAGCTCAAGTTAAGTGTTCGTCTGTGGCTCCCTAGTTTGACCGAATGAATCTTGTCAGCACCTGTTTCTGTTGCTACAAACAGTGATCACAGAATGAGGTTGAGTAGCACAGGCCTGTAATCCCAGTTACTCAAGAGGCCGAGGAGGATTCCCAGCCTGGGCCATAGCAAGACGTGACAAACACACACAAATATCTGATCACAAAGGCTGGTCTAGGACTTGAGAGATATTGATCAGTGATAATGATGCAAGGACTGAAAAATGTTTAGGATATGTGATCTTCCTCCTTGAAATACTCCAATACTTTGTCTCTCTCTCTCTCTTTTTTAATTTTACTATTTTTAAAACTTTTAAATTAACCGGGAGGGTGGGGGGGCGCGTGGTAGCGCACACCTTTTCGGGAGGCAGAAGCAGGCGGATCTGTGTGAGTTCAAGGCTAGCCTGGTCTACAGAGCGAGTTCCAGGCCAACTGGGGCTACAGGGAGACCCTGTCTCAAAAAGACCAAAAAAAAAAAAACTTTTAAATTAATATTTTTATTATATGTATATGAGTGTATGGCTTGCATGTATGTAAGTGTGCCTATGTCATGCAATATTCATCGAAGTCAGAAGAGGTTGTCAGATTCCCTGGAACTAGAGTTCCAGATGGTTGTCAGGTGCCATGTGGGTGATGGGAATTGTATCCAGGTCCTCTGCAAGAGCAGCCAGTGCTCTTAACCACTGTCATCTCTCCAGCCCTTATTTCTTTATAAAGCTGAGAACCGTCTGTAACTCCAATTCCAGGAGAACTCCAGTTCCAGGGGAATCCAAGACCCTCTTCTGACCTCCGCGGCATTGCACGACATGGGTGCACAGACCTACACGCAAACAGTACATTCATACACATAAATAAAATAAAAAATAAGATAAAAAAAATTAAAAAAAACTCATTAACACAAGATCTGGTCAAATTATCTATGACTTGGTAAGTGGAAATGCTTACTTCTCCAGAGACATTTGAAAAGATGGAAGCATCCATAGGCAGTGGTATGCAAAAGGCAGCATAGTGTAGTCTATACTGCTAAACTAGAGAGCATCCATAGTGTAGTCTACACTGCTAAACTAGAGAATGTCCATTGATGCCCACAAATCTCCTGATGTTCAACAGATATTACTGAGGAACAAACAAGATTAAAGTCCCTGCTATTCTGAAAAATTAATAATTAATAATTATATCAGCCTTTTTTTGAGACAGGGTCTTACTACCTAGACCTGGCTGACCTGGAACTTGCTATGTAGACCAGGCTGGCCTCAACTTCATAGAGATCTGACTGCTTCTGCCTCTGAGTATTGGGATTAAAGGTGTGCATCACCACATCTGGATCTATTCAGCACCTTAAGAGCTGCTGTAAACATACTAGATTCACAAATAGTTGACAGTGGTTAATAATCAAGAAATGCTTCTGTGGGGGTTAGCAAATTGCAAAGTCACTGTTGTGTTCTTCAACTCCTCAAGAAAATCTCTTACTCATATTTGCATCTCCAGCATCTGGCATAAAGATCCTTACTAATAAACCAGGCACAGGTACAGCAGACCAGGCAGAGAAGGCAGAAGGATGAGATGCCAAAGGCTGTTCTCAGCTATTCTAGTGAGTTCAAGCCAGCCTGAGCTACATGAGACCTTGTCTTAAAAAAAAAAAAAAATCCTAAGTGCATTTATCTAAATGCATTATCTTGCTTAAATTCCATATTCTCTGTTATTTCTTCATCCAGAAAGCTGAACAAAGCATAGTCATAAATGACAATCACATCTGAAATGGATTTGCAAATTCATATTCTCTCTCATCTGAGTCTAGGCAATGGCATTGATTTAAAATTGAATATTGTAAAATTGCCCAAAGGAGGATCAATCTTTGTTTATAAAATTCTACTTTGAGGAGCTAGACAGATGGCTCAACAGTTAAGAGCACTGACTGTTCTTACAGAAGACATGGGTTCAATTCTCAGCACCCACATGACAGCTAACAACTGTCTATAACTCCAGTTCCACGGGATCTTATGCCCTCTTCTGACCTCCACAGGCATTGCACAACATGAGTATACTTACACACATGTGGGCAATGCACTGATACACATAAAAAAATAAAATTTAAAAAATATTACTTTTATGTGTATGAATATACAGTCTGCATGTAGGTTTGTGCACTGGTGTCGTGCAATGCTGTGGAGGTCAGAAGAGGGTGTCGGATTCCCCTGGAACTGGAATTAAAGACAGTTCTCAGCCGCCGTGTGGGTGCTGGGGATTGAACCCCGGTCCTCTATAAGAGCAGTTGGCGCTCTTAACCGCTAGGCTATCTCTCCAGCCCCATAAATATTTTTTTAATTTCATTTTGAGGCCTTATCAAGTATTCCCAGTAAGAATACCGTCATTTTATTTAGTATGTTTTCTTTCTTTTCTTTTTCGTTCTTTTTTCTTTCTCTTTTTCTCTCTCTTTGTTGTTTTGCTTTTTTTTTTCTTTTTTTTGAGTCAGAATCTCCCTATGTAGCTCAGACTGGTCTGTAAATTTACTATCCTCCTGCCTCAGCGTCCCAGTGCACTGAGACGATAGGCCTGTGCCACCAGATCCACCTAAAACTAGAGATCTTTTATTGGTTGTTTTTGTTTGATTGGTTAGTTGGGGTTTTTGTTTTTGTTTGAGAGAGAGGGTCTTCCTGTAGCCCCAGCTGTCCTGGAACTCTCTATGTACACCAGGCTGGCCTTGAACTCACAGAGATCTGCCTGCCTCTGCCTCCCAAATGCTAGGATTAAAGACATGTACCACCACGCTGGTCAAAACTGAAGATTTTTTAAAAATATTTTTTAAATTTTATTTATTTTACGTGTATGAATGTACAGTCTGCATGTAGGTTTTTTTTTAATTTTTGGCAATTTTTAAATTTTTATTTATTTTTTATGTGTTTGAATGTACTGTCATGCAATGCCGTGGAGGTCAGAAGAAGGTGCCGGATTTCCCTGGAACTGGAGTTAAAGATGGTTTTCAGCCGCCATGTGGGTGCTGGGGGTCGAACCCGGGTCCTCTGCAAGAGCAGTCGGTGCTCTTAACCACTAGGCCATCTCTCCATGTAGGTTTTTAAAGTGAATAAAACCAAACAAAGTTATCAAGGAAATGGATCTTCACAGAAATGTGCAGGGTTTCCAGAACCTTGGGAACCAGGCAGTGAGAGGAAGGGTGAGAGGCTGTTAAATGAGAATTTTTTTTTTTTTGTCTTTTCGAGACAGGGTCTCCCTGTATCCCCAGCTGTCCTGGAACTCACTCTGTAGGCCAGGCTGGGCTTGAACTCACAAAGATCCGCCTGCCTCTGCCTCTCAAGTGCTTGGATTAAAGGTGTGCGCCGCCATACCCGGCTGAGAATTTTTAAGTAACGATGAAAGAGGAATGTTCCAAGAGTAGAGGGCAAAGTGCCCAAGAGAGAAAAAAAAAAATTAACATCCAGATATTAAAGAGAAACATGATTGCAGTCACTAACAAATCCAGGGGTCTGAAGAAAATGTGTCCTTTCTCACAGAACAATCTTGGGAACAGATTCAGGGCAGAGAAGGCTGTCCTACACACAGACCAATGTGTCATGTCACTGCAGCTTCCCAGGTGGCTGTGGGCATCTGCAGTCAGTGGTGAAAGAAAGAGCAGGGAAGCATGGCTGGACCAGACTGGACAAAGCATCTTCCCTGGAGGTCCCCATCCCACAACCATGCCTAACTTCAAAAGAGACAAATGAGGTCAAGCCTGCTTTCAGCAAAGGAGTCTGCACTTCCTAGAGTATGGGCAAAGTCTGCCATATGGAATGAGCGAAGGCCTCATGTTCTCTAGGTACTCCCCTCCTACAGAATGCCAGCATTTAGCCCCTGGTAACTTCTTACATCGGAAAAGACTTTGCCCCGTCGTAGTTCATAACGTTTGAGATTATGTTCTAAAAGTTCACTTGTGAGTTTACTAAAGTGTGTTTTCTGATAGAAGAATATTTAATTTATTTATTTATTTATTTATTTATTTATTTACTTATTTATCTTTTTGAGACAGGGTCTCCCTTTAGTCCCAGCTGGCCTGGAGCTCACTTTGTAGACCAGGCTGGACTTGAACTCACAGAGATCCGCCAGCCTCTGCCTCCCAAGTGCTAGGATTAAAGTTGTGCACCGCCACGCCCGGCTTTAATTTTATTTATTTTTTTATGTGTATGAATGTACTGTCTGCATGTAGGTTGGTGCACCCATATCATGCATTGCTGCGGAGGTCAGAAGAGGGTGTCGGCTTCCTCTGGAACCGGAGTTAAAGATGGTTCTCAGCCGCCATGTGGGTGCTGGGAATGGAACCAGGGTCCTCTGCAAGAGCAGTGGTCTGAAGGGAGAAGCGGGGAACTGAAAGGGCAGGTTTTGTGTTTGTTCCTAAACACTCCTTCCTTTGCTAGTCTCCCTTCCGTGGGTTCCTGTCACCCACATGCTTAGGGAACACCCTTCCCAAGCCTTTCCTGCTTTCCATTTTCCAGTCATTACTAACAATGCTATTGTTCTCTGAGCGATACAGCAATGGATCTATATTTTTAAAAGCATTTTCACAGATAAGCTCATAGTAATAGTTAACACTTATTTAATATTTATTATATACCAAAACTAGTTCTTTGAATTTCACTTTACTAATTTTACTTACTAATAATATTATTGTTCTCCTGAAGTTACTAGGAAAGTGAACCGGGAAGTGCCTAGCACCTTGCCTGACATTAGTAATTTCTTCAACAAATGTTGGCTAGTTTAGGTTTAAATTGGGTTTCTAATTTGTTTATTCTCACTCAGCGGGAGAGTGAACGTTGAAGAGTTCCTTATCGGGAGCTCGGGAGCTCCGGCCCCCTTGACCCCAGGGAACTTCCAGTCTCCCAGCTTACTGAGGCAGCTAGTCACACTTGTTGAATGTTGACATTGGTTCTCAATGCTAATATGTTGGAAGTGCTTGCTAAAAATGTAAATTCCCAGGCCCCACAGCCTGAAAGCCCCCATTCAGTCAGTCTAAGGAGAGCTAAATTGCTACAGTGAACAACACCAGGAGGCACCATTCACTGGTAGGGGGCACTATTCACATGGTATTCCATGTAAATGGTGCTTCCTGAAGTTTGGCAAATTTGTGGGTCTAAAGCCAAGGAAATAATATTTTTAACAAACAGATAATTTTGTCTCTAAGAGCCTTCCAGAGTGACTGCTTAAAGTACTGGTCCCTGGGGAAGTAGCTGGCCCGCAAGTGATTTCTGCCTCTTAAAGCTGTATTCAAATATGAACAGAATAACATTTTTAAAGCTTGATCACACCCTGAGTTTGATTCTCGGCAAGAACCGGGGTGTGGGGGAGTGGGTTCGCCATGCCAGCTCTGTCGTTTAGAACTCTTCTTAGGAACTGGATTCTGGGGGCACTAGAAACTGTACCTGTGATTTCCTTTCAAAAGCTTCGCCAGGTTGGTCAGACACCCTCTCATTAATCCTCAGGACTGATCTGTGAGACAGGTGGCAGGCACTGGGTTTTTTCATTATATGTAGCTTGAGGCATGAGCAGGGCAACTGGCCCCAGAAGCCTGCGTCTGCATGCGGATTCTTCTCCTGCAATTTCCCCAGTCTTCATCAGTGAGATGCTCACCTCTACCTTTGCTGGGGAAATCTTCCCTACTACCCAAATAAGGAAAATTGTTAACAAATTTACATTTCATCCATTTGCCAATTCCATTCATTCACAAATACTTATTAGTGCCTACTCAACAGATCCAGGACTTTTTGGAAGTTAGTGGGTGTTGAATTACAAATGCAGTGAGCATTGAATGCTAAATGCCAGGTATTACTGGACTCTATTTAGATGTCTTTTATTCTTTGCAGTAATTTAGAGGAATAATGACAGATAGCACCACTTTTGCAATTTTCCAAAAATAAGGTTTTTTTAAAGTCTTTTTTTTTTTATTTTTGTATGTGTATCAATGTACTGTCTGCATGCAGGTTTGTGCACCTGTGACATGCAATCCCGCAGAGGTCAGAAAAGGGTGTTGGATTCCCCTGGAACTGGAGTTCTCCTGGAATTGGAGTTACAGATGGTTCTTAGCCACCATGTGGGTGCTGGGGATCGAACCTGGGTCCTCTGCAAGANTACTGTCTGCATGCAGGTTTGTGCACCTGTGTCATGCAATCCCGCAGAGGTCAGAAAAGGGTGTTGGATTCCCCTGGAACTGGAGTTCTCCTGGAATTGGAGTTACAGATGGTTCTTAGCCACCATGTGGGTGCTGGGGATCGAACCCGGGTCCTCTGCAAGAGCAGTCGGTGCTCTTAACCACTAGGCCATCTCCCCAGCCCCCCCAAAAGTTTATATTTTTACAATAACTGTAGTTAGCAAACCTTACAGAAACCTAGAAAATAAAGTTTGTCTGATTCAAAATCCATGTATTTTCATTTTGTCTGTACTTAATGGAATATGAACCCAAACAAAGTATCCAAGTGACTTCTTCTTCTTAACAGTATGATGACAGTTAATATTTTTGAGGACTTGGCTACAGCATATTTCAGGCCTTGAAACAGAAACTTCGTATAGACTTTAGCATCTGTTCCTTGATGTAGATAGGGTACTATTAATTAACTCCAATTAATCAGTGGGGGGAGGGAGCATCTGAGGCTTAGAGAAATTGAAAACTTGGCCATCAGGAGACATTTGAATGCCACCCATGTCCCAAGAAATAGGACTTGGCCTGTTCTGTAAGCCTCAAGACAGATACTTGAGACCAACCCGCAGAAGCCTCTGAGAGACAGATCTTGATTCAAAGTCAAGACCTGGTTTGTGATAGGGTTTCATATAGCCCAGGCTGCCCTTGAACTCCAAATGTAGCCAAGGATAAACTTGCATTTTGGATCTTCCTGCCTCCATCTACCAGGTGGCTAGGATTTCAGGCAAGAGTCCACTAAGCCTGGTTTATGCGGTACTGGGAGTCAAACCCAGGACTTCCTGCAAGCTAGGGCAGCACTCTACCAACTGAACCCCATCCCCAGCCCCAACATAAAGAAGGTCGTATGAACGAAGTAATCTAGTACTGCTCCTGGTGTGACTGAATTTCTCTTGTCAAAACTAAAAAAGCCAGTGTCCTCCACAGGCTAATTAATCACTGGTTCCAAAAGACATTGTAAAATGTTGTAAATTCTATGATGCCAAGACTACTGTGCCCCTGTGCCTGCCACATCCCACTGCCATGCCTAGTCAACCTCCACACGTTTTTTTTGAGACAGGGCTTCTCCGCAGCCCCAGCTGTCCTGGAACTCACTACATAGACTAGGCTGGCAAGGCGTGAACCACCACATCCAGCCCACACATTCTTTATAGTTTAACCTAAGTACCATTTTCTCTAAGAAACTTTCCTGGATCCCCCACATTCACCCTCCCCCACCATTTCACATCGTCCCTCACATCCGTAATTCTTATAGCAACAATTAAATAACTGTGAAGCTGATTGTGGGATGCTAACTCAAAGGGCAGAACTGTGTGAATCTCGGTGACGAGCATTCACCTACCTGGTGTCATCCAGAATCTGGTAGATGTTAGACCCTTAACAAATATTACTGAATGACTAGACAGAGGAATGAATAGACTGACTGTTGCTGGATGATTAGAACAGATGTGGATTCTCAGAGCTGACCAGTTGAAGATGGCACTAACCATGCCCCCATCCCATTAGCCTGACTTGAATATTTCAGAGCTACTAGTGTTCTCCAGGCCTGTTAAAGTGTTTGTCCCAGTGCACTGTCAGTCACACTTCATCTTTTCCTCTGTTATCAGCTCCATGTCAAAACCTCATCCTCAGTGGTCCATCTTCACGCTGGAACTTGGATCAGCATTCATTTCCAACACCCTTGGCTTCTGTGCACCAATTCATTTCACCACCATCCATGGGCTTTGGCCTGTCTATCTCTCTTGTCCATCTGTTTGGCCAGCAATGTGCCTGCTTGTGGGTGGTTAGATCCTTGGCATGGGAGAGAATCTCCAAACAATGGCAAGAGGCTTACACGGGCACCTGCACTGCTCGCATGTGTGTTGCGGCAAGGCACCAAAGCCAGGCAGCACATGGCCACCTCCACTCTAATGCAATGGGAGACATGTGGATGTCCAAATCCAAGGGAGGTCAGAAGTCAAAAGGAAAATAAACAATAGTCACTGGCCAGCCATGCTGGGCTGAGCAGTGCGAGGGAGTGCTAGGGCAGGATGGCCTGCCAAGCCACAGAAGAACCAGGGGCTCCGTGGGTCCCACTCAGGAAGCTGTGGGAGCATGCCTGAAAAGCTGAAGGAGTCACTGGGAGATTGAATAATATATGCAGGAAACAAGTTTTCTGTACACTGTTATTTCAGACAAGAGAAAATTGACTAGGATGCAGAGAATGCAGCTAAATCCAGAATTCCGTGCCAGTCCGTGGCAAGCAGGCAAATGGACAGCATATAGCAAGGGCCATGCCAAGGGAATGCAGCCTCTTTCATCTAAGATAAAAGTAAACATTTTCATTCCAGTTATTTAGGATAAAAGGAATGCCGGTGATGCGGGCATGAAGACAGAAGTGTGCCCTGGGTGGTGCAGCTCCCTCCAAGAGTCCTGCCAATACCTACACACATCCTCACATGAGCGCGCGCACATACAACGCACAGAAAGCCGCATTGTCTGCAGTGGACAATGCACACACAATTCTAAGGAAGGAATGAGCCAATTATTATGGCCTCCAAAAAAAAAAAAAACTCAGTATTTCAATGGCCTGGTTTTTGCTTGGTTTCAGAATGAGCCAAGGAACTTCAGAATGTGAAATCCTTTGTATGAAAACACACTGTCCTTTTCGGGTGCCTAGGACAATGGGACCTTACACATTCTAAAACCAAGTGAACCTCCCCAAGTGAGTGGTGTAAAGAGGTAAATGAAAGGGGAATGGGGAAAATGGTAAGTAAGAAACCATAACAGAGAGACTTCTTAACATGAAGACGAGAAATAGAAGCTGGAATTTAAAAAAAAAATCCAGGTGTGGTAGATCACATCTGTCATCTCAGCATTCAGAAGGAGAAGCAGAAATGAGAGATTAGAGCTCATCACAGCTCATGTACACACTCCCACCCCCAGACACACAGACACAATAAATAAAATTTTTTTTGGTCTTTTTGAGACAGGGTCTCCCTGTAGCTCTGGCTGTCCTGAAACTCACTATGTAGAACAGGCTGGCCTTGAACTCACAGAGATCTGCTTGCCTTTGCCCCCCAAGTACTAGGATTAAAGACATGCACCACCACACCCAGCAAACTTAATTAATTTTTTTTTACAAACAAAATTAATTTTTATTAATTCAATGCTATCCTCAGATATACAACAACATGTTTAAAGCTAGCCTGGGCTATATGACAACTGTCTTACAAATAAATAAATAGGCCAGGCGTGGTGACGCACGCCTTTAAACCTAGCACTTGGGAGGCAGAGGCAGGTGGATCTTTGTGAGTTCAAGGCCAGCCTGGTCTACAGAGTGAGTTCCAGGATAGCTGGGGCTACAGGGAGACCCTGTCTCGAAAAGACCAAAAAATAATAATAAATAAGTAAATAGCCAGCTGTATAGAGAGACCCTGTCTAAATAAATAAATAAATAAATAAGGAAGGAAGGAAGGAGGCTGGGAAAATTAATGATAAAAGGAAGTCTCTATTTCCAACAATACTTTATTTATCCTTCAAAGGGATAAAGGCCAATAATTACAACAAGTAAATTACAAATGGATTTTAGGAAATGGTAGAGTTAGGAGGACAGGAAGGCCGTCTTGGGCAGGTGGCCAGGAAGTTCCTGTGAGTGAAAGGCAAGGTAGAAAGGGCCTTTCAGAGCAGAGCTGGCAGTGTGGCCAGAGCACAGGGGACAGAGGAATGTGAAGAGCAGCGAGCTGTGGAAGGAGGGCAGGGCCAATCACACAGGACAGGACACAACCAAACCCTTGGATTTTCATCCTTCGTGTTCAGGGGAAGACGCCGGAGGTGTTCGCTAAGGCAGACTGGGAAGTGATGTGCATTTTTGAAAGATGATGCTGTCTGCTCTGGGAAAAATAAATTGTGGGTGGACAAAAGTAGAAACAAAGAGACGCATTGGAATTATTGCCACAGTCCAGGCAAAAGACGGTCACACATGGAAAGAGACGGCCAGACTTAGAGTATATCTTGAAGATATATGTTTTGTGTCCTTAACCGCCATGCCAAATTTTTCACCTATTACACATTATTTTATATTTTCCCATATCCTTTTTTTCCTTATCATCTGAGATTGTGATGAT
>VZQC01009277.1:1340198-1367256 GCA_009823505.1 Rhizomys pruinosus | reverse complement strand
AAAAAAAAAAAAAAAAAGGAAATCATCAAATACTCACTGCTTTTGCATATGTAAGTGGGCAGGTGCTGACACTGTTTTCATCTTGATTTCATAGACAAAGAAATAGAATAACAAACTTGGATCTGAATTTAGATATGCTATTATTTTTTTGTACTAAGGATTAAATGTCAAGCCTCATGCATGCTAGGCAAGTGTTCCACTGAGCTACATTTTACTAGTTTTTGTTGTTGTTGTTTGTTGTTGGTTTTATTTTTTTTTTTTTTTGAGACAAGGTCTCCCTATAGCTCCAGCTGGCCTTGAACTCACTATGTAGACCAGCCTGGCCTTGAACTCACAGATATCCACCTGTGTCTGCCTCCCAAGTGCTGGGATTAAAGACGTTCTCCACCACACTCAGCGTTACTAGTTTATTTTGAGACAAGTTCTCACTAAGTTGTTCATCCTGGCCTTGAATTTATACTGTATACTAGGCAGGCCTTGAACTTACTGTCCTCCTCCTGCCTTGTTGGACCCCCTGGAACTGGAGTTAAGGACAGTTGTTAGCTGCCTTGTGGGTGTTGGGAACCAACCCTTGGCTCTGCAAGAGCAGCCAGTGCTCTTAACTGCTGAGACATCTCTCCAGCCCCTTACGCCACACTCTTCACTTCTCTAGTATTCTTCTAGTTTTGGGAACACTAAGGTTGGAGGTATGAATCTTCAAAACTCCTCCCAAATACCATCTCTTCTTCCCTGGAGGCTTCCTCCCTCCCCAGGTTCCTTTGCTTACAACCCTCTATGCTAGCCTCTCAGTGCCAACAGTAATGAGTGACTAATCTCCTTCCGTGGGCCTTGGCAGGAGTTTGAAAGCATTTGAAGAATGGTTGACTGACGAATAAAATCATGTTAGGGGATGGTCACGTGGATTCTACAGCAAGCAGTTCATCTACCGTAGGTTTGAGATGTGACTTAAGAATGAAGGTAAGGGGCCGAAGAGATGGCTCAGTTGTTAAGAGCACCAACTGTTCTTGCAGGGGACCCGGGTTCAATTCCCAGCACCCACATGCCGGCTAAGAACTGTCTTCAACTCCAGTTCCAGGGGAATCCGGCGCCCTCTTCTGACTTCTGCAGCATTGCATGACACGGGTGCACCTACTTACATGCAGACAGTACATTCATACACATAAAATAATAAATAAAATTTGAAAAAAAGAATGAAGATAAGATATGAAAAGTAGAAGGGGGGGCGCATTTCACGTGAGGGCACCTGAGGAAAAGGACAGCAGCTGTGGTTATCCTGGCATGGAAAGTTTATTCAACTCCTTTGCCATAGATATGTGACATAAGACAATACGAGTTTGTTCTCTCAAATTTGTGATGTCAAATGTCTAAAATCAAGATGTCAGCAGGGCTGTGCATTCCACAGGATTCTGGACAGAATCCATTTCCGTGCCTTTCTCAGCTTCTCAGGCCACCTGCATTCTTTGGCTTGTGGCCCCTTCTTCACATCCCAACATATTGCTTTAACTATTAGCTCTCTCCTGACTCTGTCACCCCAGCCTCATCATTATTATATTGCTGAATCCACTCAAAAGATCTGGGATAATCCCCCCCGACATAAAATCCTTAATTTATTTTTTAAAATATTTATTTATATATATTTTTATGTATTTTCGTATGTGTATGAATGTACTGTCTGCACACAGGTTTGTGTACCCGTGTCGTGCAATGCCTCGGAGGTCAGAAGAGGGTGTCGGATTCCCCTGGAACTGGAGTTACAGACAGTTCTCAGCCGCCATGTGGGTGCTAGGAATGGAATCCAGGTCCTCTGCAAGAGCAGTCGATGCTCTTAACAAATGAGCCATCTCTCCAGCCCCAAGATCCTTAATTTAATTACATATACGAGGTACCTTTTCTTGCATAAGATTTCACATTCTCAGGCTCCTCAGTTCTGAGGAGATGTCTTTGGAAGGCCATTCTCCCATGTACTTACTTCACCGGGAAAAAGGTAGTTTAGGCTCTTTGAAGTTTCAGATCCATGAGGCTACTGGGTGGATGGATAGAGTGCCCAGGCTTCTTCCCAGGCCAAGGAGTTTAGACTTGTTTAGTAGACAAAAGAGAAATTGTGGACTGTTTCCTTTTATGTATTATTTTTATGTATATGAGTATATTGCCTGAATATATGTAAGTGTACAGGTGTTGTGCCATGCCCTTGGAGGTCAGAAGAGGGCATCAGGTTCCTTTGGAACTGGAGTTACAGATGGTTGTTAGCTGCCATGTGGGTACTGGGAATTAAACCTAGTCTTCTGAAAGAGCAGCCAGTGCTCTTAAATGGAGAGCCATCTCTTCAACTCCCAACTGTGGAGTGTTAAGAAAGTTCAAGTCATCCAGAAAACCATGTCAAAACTGTGTTTGGTAACTATCTTTTGTTTCAGTAGAGCGCATCCTTTTTTTCAACACAACCATGGTTAGGGCTTCGTGTGTAGAGCTTCGTTTTTACACATTTCACATTTAGCCTATCTGTGGATATTATCATGTCCATTTTAAAGACTAGGAATTAGGCAACTTCCCACATTAGTTCACCTGCATTGCTAGCACATGGCAGGTAGGAGCCAGTTCAGTTCATGGGCAGAGGTGGGTCTGTACGAAAGGCCTTACACACTGTCCAGAGCTTAATTCTGCCCCTTTACTCTGTGACTTTGATCACTTTACCGTCCCTCTCTAAATTTCATTTCCCTTTTCTCAAAATAAGCCTAGTAATATTTCTGTCATATAGACTCTGGTTAGTATGAAAGAAGATCACTTTCATTATTGAAAGTATCCATCAGAGCAATCAATACACAGGAGCTATGATTCCTAGAAGCCCCAGTCCCTTGGGTAGTGTGGTCACTGTACTCGAAGTCAGCTTACAGGAGGATTCAGTCTCAGGTTAAAAGATTGCATAACATCTTCGAGTACATGTGCAAAATAGTACAATGCTTCCAACCAGAAAGAGTTAAATATCCTGGTCCTGGATACTAGTGTTTCAAAAGAATGCTAAGTCAAATTCTGACTCCCTCTTGGCCTCCCGGTAATTTCCTATTAACCCACGTTTGTCTCCAGTCTGATTTTGTTCCAATGTTTTTGTGCTGTACATGAAACACTAAGTGTACTAGGCACACCCTTGCAATCAGTTGGTGTGCACAGGTTGGTGAACTTCCGTGGCTAAGGGAGCACTGGTCTAGTGAGGTCTGAATTAACTGCACTTTGTGCCCATTTCCAGGAAGAATGAACCAAAAGCAGTGGCCTGGGGCCTGACATTCAGAAACCTCTTGGCTGACCTTGTACAGAATGCCCAACATGTAGAAAACAGAATGCGAAGGAGCCCACAGAACCAAGCTTCACGCTAGGACACTGCACCACGTTAGTCACCAGAGTTCAATGCGTTCACGTCCACCGGCTCTGTGCTCTGTCACGCAAAATATTAAAATGAAATTCAAGGAGAAAGGTGGGAAGCAATCCTTCCTGGTCTTGAAAATCACCTTTAGCTGCTGGGAGCGATGTTAATCCCTTTGCACCGTGCCAGAGGCACATTCATCAGGGCGGCAGCTAAGCCGAATGAGGTTGCGTTTGCAGGTGAGCCTGCAGCCCGCCGGCCTTCCCCGAGATCCCCTCCACCGAGATCCCCACCGCCGAGCCAAGTGCGGGACAGCCGCCAGGCCGGCTGGTCAGGGACAGAACAGCCATCCCGCTGTTCCTGTGGCGATGCAAACCACTGTTCTGAAAAAGAAAGAGGGATCTCAAGCAGAAAAAGAGATAACAGATCAGGATGATTCAACAACAGTAACCAAAAAAATAAACCCTGGCAGCCACCGCTGGGCCGGTTCCTGCTCCCATCCGGAGCCCAGCAAATTATCTGGTTTCCTAAATCCAACGGGCTCTGACCAGACAGGAGAGCAGGCTACATTTCAATGTGAAAAGCTGTTACTGACAGAGCCCCGCTGGCAAGCGCAGAAAGCCCCTTTTATTTACAAAAAGCATGTTTGGCAAATGCTAGCTGTTTGGTGCTAAATTATACAACATTGTAACAGACAGACAGACAGACAGACAGACAGACAGACAGACAAAGAAAGAAAGAAAGAATAAATTTGCATCCCTCTCCCTATTAAAAATGCCATTAAAAATGCCCTTCATAATATTTAGGTTCTTTTTTAAAAATCAGAGAAATTGAAGGGAGTTATTTTTTATTGCTATTATTTTACTCTTAAAAATACCTTTTAAAAATAATAAATAAGATTATTTCTTAAAAGTCAAAATCAAAATAAACGGGTAGGTTCAGATCTTATGTATAGTAATGTGAATTATTTCCCATCTCTTTAGACAGTTACCTTTCCCCCCATTTAGCCTGTTTTTTACAGTTCAATAAATATTTTTCCAAGCTCCACTTGCCAAACAAAAGAGTTTAGCTTCAGCGTTACCCCTCTGACAAATATCCTTATGGTCTCAGCACATGTGAGAGCCATTGATAAACAAATTAAAATTCTGTCCCAGCTCAGAGCTCAGATGGCCCATTTTATCTTGCAGTATGGGTTTGTAAAGGTCTGGGTGTCTGTCATCCTCCCCTAACCTTGTCTTTGTCAAAGGGATACAAAAGCCTGGCCGCTCGGGGCCCTTACGATACTGATTAGTGTGAGTGACAAAGTGGTGCTGCAAGTCCACTCAGCCTTTCATAATAAATCTATCAAAGAGTAATAGAATTCCATCAATCCTGCATCATCCCCGAGGGTCGCTGGGCTGGGATGGAAAGTGTGCTCCGTTGGGATTGTACAACTGTTATTATTCAATTACGCTCTTTTCTTCCTACTTAAAGAGCATGATATCATTATCACTTAATGAATACATATAATTGGATCTGGACTCTGTGTTTGGCTGATGAATACCACTCACTATTCATTCAGTCGCAGCTCATCTTCTGACCATTTATTATAGACTTTTGGCTGAAAACCATGATGACAAAGGGAATTTGAAATTAGCTGCGATTTTATTCAATGCTCAGTTAGACACAAAGACAAAATAAAATTTTGATGCTTAAATGAGTTGCGAATGGATTAAGAAGTTTTGCCTAACTCAGCAGTCTGTGATTTACACACACTGAATACACAGGCAACGTCTATACAGAGTCTCCACTACACACACACACACACACACACACACACACCACAGAGTTAGCAACCAAACTGTCTTAATAGTCTGACAACTTCTAAAAGTAAGTTTTGTTTTAAACAACCTTGTAATGCTTTTAAGGGGATGGAGGGAAGATTTACTATTTTAGTCCCATTTAAAAAAACGTATTAGCTATAAAGGAGTCCCCGTGCACACACATTCACACACACGTTAAAATCTCTGCTTCAACCTCATCCACCAAACACAATCTTATGATTAAATAACATTTAAATTTGACAAAGCAAAAGTGCTTCCAATACAGTATATTTATTATACCTAATATCAAGTCCATCATTAAGTTTCATCATACAATGTAGCCCCAAAGGAAACTAGCCCTCCTATTCATATTGTTAGGAGGAAATGTAGCATACCTCCTTTGGATCACTGGTGAACAGGCTACCTCATTAATCCTAGTTAGTACATGCTGCCGGGCATGTAGAGCCTCCAAATCCAGATGCTCCCCACAGAGGCTCTCCAGGCAGTTAGGGAATCATGGAGCACCACCTCAAGCCTTCCATACATCACTTCAAATTAAATTTACATTAAGTGCTACTCCATCAGAGCTGAGAGAAGCTGACATCTTTGGAAAATGCAGATGATAATCCATTAAATCCTATTATATACATGTCTTCTAATTTTACTTAAGTCCATGCATACCAAAGTATGAGTTTGTGTTAAAAATTAAAGACCCTTTTACTAGAACAAAAGACTTTATGAACTGTTGACTTTGGGAGGTTTTATTACAGGGGCAGGCTAGTCTATCAAGGCAAGTAGGCTTTTTTTTTCTGTACAAATTCTAGTTCAATATTTCTTCAGAGGATTTGTGTTGGGTTTTGTTTTTAGGTACATTTCTTTCCTCCTGCCCCCTCATCCTGCGGCCTTTCCGGACACCGTGGTCTTTTTATCTTCTAGGTAGCATCCTAGTAATGTCTGCATTAAATGTTGTGAATGAGACAGTGGAACCTGCATTGTCTCCTTTTGCAATTAAGAAAATATTTGCTGGCAGCTTCCAAACTGGCAAATAGAAGAAGATGCTATAAAATCACCACAGTGAAAAGCTGAGGTTTAATTAGCCCATCATCACGTATGTTCCTCCTCTATATTTTCCTAGTCCATAGCCACCGACACTTGTACTTTGATGAGTCTCTGCTAATTTCATAGTGGTGACCTCATTCGTTTTTATCTTTTTTTATGTCGAGTGGCAGTCTTACATTGACATTTCTGTGTAGTTTGTATTTGTGCTGCTGTAACCTGAATTGGAAATTGGAAAATATTCAGAAGAAGATGAAAATAGATGATTGTTTGGATGAAATATTCTACCACAAAGCCATAAAAACTTCCACCCAGAAGTGACATACGTGATACACATGCATAACATACGCACAACACATGCACACACAATTAATTTTAAAGCCATTTATCATAACTTTTAAATTTTAATCACAGTTTGGTTTTCCAATACTGGATTTTTTATGTCTTACAACTATTTATTTAAGAATGGACTGTTGTCTATGTCTGTATTTCAGTAAAAGCTTTCTTATTAGATAAGATTAGAATCTAGAGCCTTAAGCCGGGCGTGGTGGCGCATGCCTTTAATCCTAGCACTCGGGAGGCAGAGGCAGGCGGATCTTTGTGAGATCAAGGCCAGCCTGGTCTACAGAGCGAGTTCCAGGACAGCTGGGGCTACAGGGAGACCCTGTCTCGAAAAGACAAAAAAAAAAAAAAGAATCTAGAGCCTTTCACTCCAGTCTGCTTTTTAAAATTTATCTTATTTATTTTTACAATTATCACTTTTCTCAGGGCTGGAGAGATGGCCTAGTGGTTAAGAGTGCTGACTGCTCTTGCAGAGGACCCAGGTTCGATCCCCAGCACCCACATGGCAGCTGAGAGCCTTCTTTAACTCCAGTTCCAGGGGAATCCGACACCCTCTTCTGACCTCCGTGGCACTGCACGACACGGGTGCACAAACCTACATGCAGACAGTATACTCATACACATATGAAAATAAATAAAATTTTAAAAATTAAAAAACCAATTATCACTTTTCTCATGCAATATTCATTTCTTTGTTAGCTTCTACCTAAGACATTAGAATATCCCGCAGGTGTCAGCTTAATCAAAATTAACTTCTAACTTCAACATACACACTATTGTAATTCTTCTTTTCTTAAGAAAACCAAGTTCCCCAAAGAATTAAGCAACATGGAGTAAAAGCACTTACATTATAAAGTTTTGCAAGGATTAGCATTGGCTAGTGTACACTAGCTGTCCTCTGCAAACAAAGCCTTCCATAAATTGTTACAATTGGCTGTTTGTTTGTTCGTTTGTTTGGTCTTTTTGAGACAGGGTCTGTCTCCCTGTAGCCCTACCTGTCCTGGAACTCACTCTGTAGACCAGGCTGGCCTTGAACTCACAAAGATCCCCCTACCTCTGCCTCCCAAGTGCTGGGATTAAAGGCGTGCACCACCATGCCTGGCTGCATTTGTTTTTATATGCCACAAAGAGCAATCTCTTGAAAGATTTGATATTTAACCTTTTACTTTAACATCTTTAGATATTTGCTCACAATTTTTATCCCAATATTTATTGACTACCACACCCTTTACCCCCTTTGAACTTAGAATGCCAACTAAGCATATAATCACATATGTTTAAGCACAACAGAATGACTATTAGGGTGATAACCCAGATCTCTGCATATGTGAAAAAAAAATTCCAGTGAAATCCATACTATGAAGCACTGGTCTATAAAGTGCAGGTTACTATCTTGAAGCCCTTTTAAAATAACTATAGGAAGGCTTATAGGATATTATTCCAACTTTGTCATGTGATTTCTCTTATGCCACCACCATCCCCTTCTGGGGGTTGAAGGGCCAACCATCAGCAGCACTGATGTGGATGCATCAATGAGAACAGATTTGATTCTGTCTTTTAAACAGGCCCTAGACGCAATGTTTCCTGTAGCAACTGTCCAAGATCAAATTCTTCATTCACCTTGCCTGTGTCTTGATCCCCCAATCATCCCTCTCTCAGTGGTACCCCGTTTCCCCAATTGCTTAGTTCAGAGAAACAGAAGTCATCTTGTTTTTCCTGTTTCTCTCTTCCTCTTTTTCTTCTGTCCTTCCTTCCTTCCTTCCCCCACCCCCCTCCTTTTTGTTGTGTCTCTGTGCATGTTGAGGCCAGAGGTCAACGCTGAGCATCTTCTTCTACTGTGTTCCATCTTATTTATGAGACAAGGTCTCTGGCTGAACCTAGAGCTTCTGATTAGCTCAGCTGTCTGGCCAATGAGCTCCCAGGGTCCTCCTGTCTCCTCCCCCAAGGCTGACATTACAGGTTTGTGACATCAAGCTCATTTTTTAAAATATAATTTTAAAATTGCACGTATTTGGGGCTGGAGAGATGGCCTAGCGGTTAAGAGGGCCGACCGCTCTTACAGAGGACCCGGGTTCGATCCCCAGCACCCACATGGCGGCCGAGAACCGTCCGAAACTCCAATTCCAGGAGAACTCCAGTTCCAGGGGAATCCGACACCCTCTCCTGACCTCCGTGGCATCGCACGACACGGGTGCACACACTTGCATGCAGACAGTCCATTCATACACATACAGAAATAAATAAAATAAATAAAAATAATTTTAAAAAATGCACGTATTTGTTGTGTACACATGTAGGCACACATGTGCCTTGGTACACATGTGGAATAAGAGGAGAACCTTTGAGAATCAGCTCTCTCATTACACCATGTGGGTCCTAGGGATCCGGTTCCAGTCACCAGGCTTGGCAGCAAATGTCTTCGCTCACTGAGCTGTCTCACTGGCCCCACGCAGCTTTTTGTACCTGGGTGCTGAAGATCCAAACTCAGGACTCTGCTTGTGCAGTAAACACTTCACCTTTGAACCTTCTCCCCAGAATCCTTGATTTCCATTTCTGTCTCATACAGTTTATCATGAAATCCTCTTGACCTGACCCCTAACTATATTCCAAATACACTTTTTCCTTTTCTTTTCTCTCTCTCACTCTCTTTTCTTTTTCTTTTTTTTTTTGTCTCTTAGAGGTAGGGTCTCCATATAGCCCCAGCTGGCCTGGAACTCACTCTGTAGACCATGTAGACCAGGCTGGCCTTGAACTCATAGAGAGTCACTTGCCTCTGCCTCCCAAGTGCTAGGATTAAAAGCCTGTGCCACCATGCCTGGCTTAAAGTCGGTTCTTAGCTGCCATGTGGGTGCTGGGAATCGAGCAGTAGGTGCTCCTAATGGATGAGCCATCTCTCAAGCCCCCAGTTTTTCCTTTTCTAATCTAGTTTAATCCATCATTATATCTCACCTAATTAATTGCTACAAATTCCTTTAATTTCTGTTTCCACTATTTCTTCAAAACCAACCAGATCTTTTAAAAAATGGAATAGACTGGTTAGAACCCATGCACCCCTTCACCGTCTTCCCCTCTGGGACTGGCCCTGCACCTGCTGTTCATGGTCCCTGGACAACCCTGACAAGGACACCTCTCACCACTTGTCAAAGAAGCTTCTTTTCGAAACTCATGGAGACTATTACAGAGTCCCAGAGTTGGTCAAATGCAAATAATAAGTGCTATGAGGTGCCCAGCCCTAAGTGACAGACACATCTACAGTGCAACCTCTATACCCAATGTCAGGGAACATCATGGAACAGGGGCCAAAAGATCGTAAGCGTCAGAGGAACAAGACGCCTGCTGCTAGCTAATTCATTTTAGACATGATAGGGAAGAAAAAAGGCTTCATTTCTGCCATGCTTTGCTGTTGCTGTTGTTTTTGTTTTGAGGCAGGGACTCTCTGTAGTCCCAGCTGGCCTGAAACTTGCTACGTAGACCAGGCTGGTTTTGCTCTCACAGAGATCCACCTGCCTCTGCCTCCTGAGGGCTGGGCTTAAAGGCATGTGCCACCATGCCTGGCTTTGTCAAGCTTGGTGCCTCTGTTACTTCTCGGCCTGTCTCCCATCCAGTCAGCACACAGCCTTGGTTCAGATCCTCCTCTCTCACCCAGCCTCTGCGGCACCTTCACCCTCACATATTCTAGTTATTCCCCAGCACATCAGCGTATTCAGTCTCCTTTGCTGAATTTACCATCACATGAAAATGCTGTTTTTTTCTGTCTTATTTACTATCTGTCTCTCCCACTTAAAAATGAATTTTATGGAGGCAGGGACATGTCTGTCTTAGTAAGAGCTACATCTTCAGGGCCTAGAAAGCACCTGGTGTACACAATAATTATTCATAGACTGTATACATGGACCAACGGGGGGGGGGTGTCACTAATTAGCTCCCACTAGTGTTTAAGCTGGTGGAAAGCAGGAACAACGTTGGTATATCTATTGCCACATCAGAAATGAGCAAACTGCCCAGTACAGTGTGTGTGTGTGTGTGTGTGTGTGTGTGTGTGTGTGTAAATATGTGTCTGGGTGCATGTGTGTGTGTACATGTGACAGTCAGAGGACGGATAGCCTCAAGTGTGCTTCCTCACCTTTACTTGGCTTGAGATAGTCTCTTTCTGTTTGACACTACATATGCCAGATTCTCATAGCCCCCAGAGCTTGCAGGGATTCTCCCATCTCTGCCTCCCTCCCATCTGACCATAGGAGCAATGGACTATAGATGCTCGCTACTGCATCCAGCTTCAATGGCACGTGCTCACCCCCTGAGCCATCTCTTCGGCCCAATGCATTTTTGAAAATTGAGTTTGAAATGAGTAAGAGGGAATACATTCTCAAAGATCTTTTGAAATAGAAGTCAATGTAGTATATTGTGCCTTTGTAAGCTCAGCACTCAGGAGACTAAGGCAGGAGGATCTTTTGAGCTCAGGACCAGCCTGGGCTGCTCAAAAATTCTCCTCACCTAAAACAAAAGTGTCATCATGAATAATTTCATTTTTTAAGTATCTTGAGACTGGGGCGGGTTGGGGGGAGGGCTCGCACTAGAAAGATGGCTCAGCAATTAAGAGCACTTGCTATTCTTGCATGGGATCCAGGTCAGCTCCCAGCATTCACACAGTAGTTAACCATCTATACTTTTATTTACAGAGTTTGTCCTCTGTGGGCATTGCACACATACGTGGTGTACTTACATACATGCAGGCAAAACACTGATACACATAAAATAAATAATCAAAAAAGTTCATCTCAAAATTTAGGGGCTGGGCATGTAGCTCAGTTGGTAGAGTACTGACCCAGCACCCAGGAAGCTCTGGGTGAGATCTGCATAACCTGAGTGTGGTGGACACACCTGTAATCACAACACTGAGGAGACAGGAGGACCAGGAACTCAAGATCATATTTAGCTACATAGTAAGTTTAAGACTAGTCTAGGAGGCTGAGCATGGTGGTACATGCGTTTAATCCAGCGTTTGGGAGGCAGAGGCAGAGGCAGGCAGATCTGTGTGAGTTCAAGGCCAGCCTGGTCTACATATTAAGTTCCAGGTTAGCTGGGGCTACAGGGGAAACTCTGTCTCAAAAAACACCAAAAAAAAAAAAAAAAAAAAAAAAGACTAGCCTAGGATGCATAGCATCCTGTTTCAAAAACACAAACAAACCCAAAAATTTCAGTCTAGAGTCCTGAGGAAATAATTTGTTCATTAGGGAATAAGAAAAACAGCAATACTCCTACATAGATGTTAGAAAATGTTGAAAGAAAGAAACTTGAATTTCTTTTTTTAATTTGTTTTATCTGTTGTGTGTTTGGGTTTTGGTTTTGGTTTTGCTTTTTCTCATTGTGTGTGTGTGTGTGTGTGTGTGTCTGTCTGTCTGTCTGTCTGTCTGTCTGTGTGTCTGTGTGTCTGTGTGCAGGTACACATAGAGGCCAGAGGACAACCTCAGCTGGCATTCAGCAGGCACCATCCACCTTTTTATTCTGAGACAGGACCTCTCCCTGGCCTGGAACTTTCTAGGGGGAGGGGGGCTAGCCAGTGAGCCCCAGAGATCCTGCTGTCTCTGCCTGCCCAGTTCAGGGACTGCAAGCAAAGCTTACCACGCTTAGCTTACCACGCTTACATGCGTTCTGGGAATGGAAGATAAGGTAAGTACTTTGCTGACTGAGCCATCTCCCAACCCCCAATACATTAACATTTCCACAAAGAAATATATGAATCCTTGCTAATTAGTGGACACACGAAACACGTTACCTCATGTCTGTTTAAGTTAAATGAGGTACAGTTTTTCTGGCACAACTATGAATAGTAGGGATGACTTTGTGTGACCATACCCTCTTTATAGGCAGAGAAATTAATGCACAGGAACTTGTCCAGAACCTCAGAAGTAGTGAAAGAACAGTGGATTAGAACTCAGGCCATCTGCGAGAATTTTACCATGCTTATCCATTTCACTGTAGGATCAAAAGGTTCCATGTTATTTAGGATATTCATTGAGTCTGAATCATGGGACATGTTTAGTCTAGGCTTGGGGGCTGTGCTCTGCAGAAGAAATTTACCCATGATAGGAGTGGGACAGTTAATAAACTAAGTGGCCTTGAGACTACCCTTCCCCCTGGAAACACAGAACCATTTGTAAATAGCCTCTACAATGCTACTCAAAACTACCATTTGCTTCTCTGTTCACGTAACAGATATGCTAAGCCCTGTAAGGAAATATGAAAACATTGTGCACGATCTGTGATCTCCAAGAATGTTCAATCCGGTTGAAGAGACATGACATAAAAACATAAAAAGCACGGAGCGTGGTGGCGCACGCCTTTAATCCTAGCACTTGGGAGACAGAGGCAGGTGGATCTTTGTGAATTCAAGGCCAGTCTGGTCTACAGAGCAACCCTGTCTCAAAAAGACCAAAAAAATAAAAATAAAAATAAAAAGTTAAATGACTTTGCAAACTGGACCAGCTGCAAAGCCTAAGACAGAAAAACAAAAGAAGTGAGCAGGGGTTGGAAAAGAGCTAGGGGGGCCGATGCAATCAAAGAATCTGGACCTACATGAGTGGGGAGGAGCTATATGGGGATACGGAAAAGAGCAGAGGGCGGCAGGCAGGGCAACAATCTCCCAGCTGTGCATCACCTAGTAAAAGCACATTTATTTATTTATTTATTTTTATTTTTTGGTGTTTTCGAGACAGGGTCTCCCTGTAGCCCCAGCTGTCCTGGAATTCACTCTGTACACCAGGCTGGCCTTGAACTCACAAAGATCCGCCTGCCTCTGCCTCCTGAGTGCTAGGATTAAAGGTGTGCACCACCACGCCCAGCTGTAAAAGCACATTTATACTTAACATATGCAAAAAGCACATTTATACTTAACATATGCAAATGTTTTGCTTTACTCTCATCTTAAATGGCCGTGTATATATATAAGGACGAATCTAAGCATCTGTCAATAGACATGCATTACAAAGGACCCTGGCATAAGCAGTTTTATACAACAGGAGAAAAGTCGCTTAGACCATTTCAGCCAGATAGCATTCCCGTGCCTCTAAGGTGAAAGTGGCCACCCCCAAATCAATCAGGTACCTAAGAAACACAAGCTGCCTCTAGGACAGAATGTTCAAGTGAACTCTCCAGAAGAGACTACTACCTCTTCTGCTGTTGAGCAGAGTGTCTTGAAGCACTGGGCTGATTTACACTTCCAGTGTCCTACAAGACACCATAACTTTAGGGCAGCTACATAAATATGTCTTGTGACAAATCCATAATGCTGCATAAGTATGATATAAGTAGTAACATCATATGCATTTACAAATAGGCTGACAAAGCTAATATTTGCATATGAAAATAACCGAGATAGAAATTGCACTCTACATTTCAATGCGAATTGTCACTTTTTAGTACATTCTCTAAAACAAGCTCCCAAAACTCTGATATTATTCCTTTTAAATAGAATATTGCTAAATTGAATTCATGCCCAGAAGTTATTCCTTCTTGCCTGCAAAAAGAATTGTATAAATAGTATAGCATATATTTTGAAATTATTATGATGTTGAGTCACACCACTTGGGTACATATTTAAAGGGTCAGAACCAAGTAGCAATCACCAAGCTTCCTGCAGAATATTGAAAAACTGATTCTATCTGGTTTCTGCCGTAGGAGGGCCAAAATCGGAATGTGGCTTAAAGGAACCAGGCCATTTCTCAATGAGTTTGGGCCTTGTCAGACCGTTTCCTTCAAACTTGTTACTGCAAGGAGCAGTGAGGTTGAATGTCGACATGATGCACAGAGACCAAGCGTGCTCCTTCTACCCCACAGCTCAGTCTGTCATCCTTGTTGTCTTTTAAAAGTGAATATTTGGGGGCTGGAGAGATGGCCTAGCAGTTAAGAGCACCGAATGCTCTTGCAGAGGACCAGGGTTTGATCCCCAGCACCCACATGGCGGCTAAGAACTGTCTTTAACTCCAGTTCCAGGGGAATCCGACGCCCTCTTCTGACCTCCTCGGCATTGCACAACGGGTGCACAAACCTACATGCAGACAGTACATTCATATACATAAAAAATAAATAAAATTAAAAAAGTGAATATTTGGATTGGGAGTGTGGTTCAGTTGGTAGAGTGCTCACCTAACATGCGCCAACCCTGGGTTGGATTCCCAGCACCAAATTAAAACTTGGTGTGGTGGTGCACACCTGTAATCCCAGCACTTAGCAGGTAGAGGGAGGGTGATCAGGAATTCAGAGTCACCTTCAGTGACAGCAAGTTGGAGGTCAAACTAGAAGACATATGACCCAGTCTCAAAAAAACAGAAAGAGGGGCTGGAGAGATGGCCTAGCAGTTAAGAGCGCCAACCGCTCTTGCAGAGGACCCGGGTTCGATCCCCAGCACCCACATGGCGGCCGAGAACTGTCTGAAACTCCAATTCCAGGAGAACTCCAGTTCCAGGGGAATCCAAGACCCTCTTCTGACCTCCGCGGCATTGCACGACACGGGTGCACAAACTTGCATGCAGACAGTACATTCATACACATACGGAAATAAATAAAATTAATAAAAAAAATTTAAAAAAAACAGAAAGAAAGAAGAATACTCAACATTCTGATTAACACACTAATAGAAAATAATTGTGGAAAAACATTTTTAGAAGGGTAACATTTTGACACAATGATTTTTTTTATTTTTTGCTCTTGGAAATTGTTTTATTCTTCTGCCATTCAAAAAAAATTTTTTGAGACAGGGTCTCCCTGTAGCTCCAGCTGGCCTGGGCTCACTATGTAGACCATGCTGGCCTTGAACTCACAGAGATCTGCCTGCCTCCACGCCTGGCTGAAGCTTTTGAGATAAGGTTTCCACATGTAACCCTAGCTGGCTAGGGTTGGAATTCCTAGGTTGGAACTCACTACATAGATCAGGCTGTGCTCAGTGTCACAGAGATCTACCTGCCTCTGCTTCTGAAGCACTAGGATTGAAGGCATATACCACCTGGCTAAAATGATTTTTTTTTTAACTCAGGGTCTCCCTTTAGCCCCAGCTAGCCTGAACTCACTATGTAGACCAGGCTGGCCTTGAACTCACAGAGTTCCACCTGCCTCTGTCTCCTGAGTGCTGGGATTAAAGGTGTGTGCCACCATGCCTGTCTACTAAAATGATTTTTATGTGAATTATTATCAGGCTTTATTTTCATGGACAAGTTTGGTAGGAATAAATCTTGGTGTGTGTGTGTGTGTGTGAGTGTGTGTGTGTGTGTGTGTGTGTGTGTGTGTGTGTGTACAGGTTTGCAGACTTTTCAGTGTCTATAGTTTTGGGAGGAGGGGTTAAGACAGAGTCCCTTGTAGCCCAAGCTAGCCTCAAAGTTGATATGTAGCTAAACTGGCCTTGAACTTCTGGCCCTCGTCCTCTACCTTCTGAGGGTGGGATTTGCGGCATGTGCTACCACACCTAGTCTATCTATATGTTTCTGAGAAGCCACTCCCCACCAAAGCTGGCCCTTATTGAGAAAGGCTTCAAATGGCTCATGTCATTGTGCTTCATCTGTTTCTGTGAAGTCGTGAAGCTAAAATAAATAACAGAAGTAAAATGAAATTTAATGCTAAAGCTTATGTGTTGAAAGGAAGGTAGAATTTAACAGAGTTAAATTAAATTCTTTTGTTTGAAACAATAACAGCTTCAATTCCTGGCAGAAGCCAATAAATGCTTTGTTTTGTTTTAATGGTCATTTTTTGTTGGCTGACAAGAAAAAAAATATTTTCTTTACAAAGATTAAGTTCTCATGTCATAAAGTCTACATCTAAACAACAGAACTGGAAAGAAGACATGACATAGCAGAAGATACAGGTTTGACCGCTAAGCTGAAGAAAGACTTGGGAATGGAAAGGAATGAGGCAGCCATCAGGCATCAAGGGAGCCAGTGTTCTGGTCTCTAGGATCAGGCCTGGTCTTTCAGGCTCAGCCCTTGGTGAAATGATAACAGAAATCTCAGATACATCTGGGAAATTCCAAGAAGAGATCTGATAGCAGCACTGCTGAAAAACAAGAAAAGGAAAGGAAGAGAAGAAAGGAAAGGGGGGATGAAGAGGAAGAAGAGGAAAAGAGCAAGAATAGGAAGAGGGAAGAGAGGGAAGAGGAAGAGGAGATTGAGAAGGAAGAAGAGGGCTGGAGAGATAGCCTAGCGGTTAAGAGCTCCGACTGCTCTTGCAGAGGACCCGGGTTCAATCCCCAGCACCCACATGGCGGCTAAGAACCGTCTGTAACTCCAATTCCAGGAGAACTCCAGTTCCAGGGGAATCCGAGACCCTCTTCTGAACTCCGCGGCGTTGCACGACACGGGTGCACAGACCTGCATGCAGACACTACACTCATACACATACAAAAATAAATAAAATTAAAAAAAAAAAGAGAAGGAAGAAGAAAAAGAGGAGGATGTGGGGAAGGAGGAGGAGGGGTTAGAGGAGAAGGGAGGAGGAGGAGGAGGAGGAGGAGGAGGAGGAGGAGGAGGAGGAGGAGGAGGAGGAGGAGAGCATGGCCATCTGTGCTTTGCATCATGACAGGAAAGAAACAAGGATCATAAAGAAAGCCTCTGTGCCAGAAGCACATGGCAACGATTCAGCAGAAGCACATTCGGCACATACTCATAAAAGAGGACCTGTGACTATTCCACCCTACAATAAGCTTCAGGGAGGCCACTTAGCTTGAAGGACCAGAAGGTACCTAGGCATAAGGCATGAGCTGTTCTAGGGGGGAAGTTACGGTAGGACCACGGACGCTGAAGTACAAGGACAAAAGACACTATAGACCAGAGATTTTCTTCTCCTTAGGGTCCATGACAAATTTAAACCTCAAGGAACAGGGGGTTTATCGAAGAGGGGCCACTGGACTCTTAAATTGACTAAGTTTACATTTGAGATAATCTCTACTCACATAGGCAAAAAAAGAAACACTTAGAATATAACGTCCAGTTGCTCCTACCACCACATATCCCTACCTGAATGCGTACACACTATCTGCTTCTGACCAGCTACTGTGGGGAATACCTATGCCCCTAACCAAGGCCAAGACCTCCTGGGCACTGGGTTCTGTCTGCTCCTAGCCACTCAAGAGCAATGAGCTAGCAACGCCTCTCTCTCTCTCTCTCTCTCTCTCTCTCTCTCTCTCCCTCCTGTATCACTGATTTTTCCATTTTCTATAGGTTGTTTCTATCAAGTAAATGTCCCATAGTCGTTTTCATCATTTAAAAAAAAAAGGCCTCCCTCGATGCCCTGTTGGATAAACAGCACTGGATCATTGCCCCCCACCCCAATAGTTGTTCCTTTTACTAATTACAAAAAAGGAGAAGGTATTTTATTTTATTTTATTTTATTTTATTTTATTTTTATGTGTATGAATGTACTGTCTGCATGTAGGTTTGTGCACCCGTGTAGTGCAATGCCTCGGAGGTCAGAAGAGGGTGTCGGATTCCCCTGGAACTGGAGTTAAAGACGGTTCCTAGCCGCCACATGGGTGCTGGGAATCGAACCCGGGTCCTCTGCAAGAGCATTTGGTGCTCTTAACCACTGAGCCATCTCTCCAGCCCTGAGAAGGTATTTTATAATAGAGAAATTTGTCACCTAGTTTTTAAACTAAGAGATGCAATTTCCACCACCAATAGTAGATAACCAAACATACTGCATGGCTCAGAGGTGGACAAAATAATGAGTTTGTTTCATCATGACATTTTCTTTTTAAAAATTTTTTTTAATTTATTTCTGTATGTGTATCAATGTACTGTCTGCTTGCAGGTCTGTGCACCCGTGTAGTGCAATGCTGCAGAGGTCAGAAGAGGGTCTCGGATTCCCCTGGAACTGGAGTTCTCCTGGAATTGGAGTTTCAGATGGTCCTCAGCCGCCATGTGGGTGCTGGGGATCGAACCCGGGTCCTCTGTAAGAGCAGTCGGCGCTCTTAACCGCTAGGCCATCTCTCCAGCCCCTCATCATGACATTTTCATAGAGACATATCCTTGTACTTCCATTGTGTTCATCTTCCCTGCAGGAATAATCTCAAACAAATATTTAACATGTATCTAATTAAGCCTCCAGAGTTAATTTCTAGCTTTTAGAATATCTGGATGGAAAAAAAAAACAAGTTCACAATAAATAAGACAGAGGACACTCGTAAACAATTGGAAAATATATTCAAGGAAATGGCTTGGCTTAAGCTTTTCAAAAAATGAGAGTCACCGAGAAAAATTATAGTGAGAATTTTTCTGTATTAATAAATAAATTACTAATAAATAAATAAACAATATCCAATGTATGGACTTTGCATTCTTTACTAAAAAAATAAAAAATTTTAAGGCAGTGTGAATATGATTGGATATTAGGTGCTTTGGATCTATTACTAATTTTCTCAGTTATGATAGGTATTTGTGACTAGATAGGAAAAAGTCTTTATTCTTGTGATATACAAGTTGAAGTGTTTATGAACAGTGTCATGTTGCCTGTTCATATTTTCAGTACTTTCATTTTTAATAATTTATTGATTGATTTGTGCATGCACACATGTGTTTTTATGTGTATGAGTTCATGCCATTTGGAAGTCAGAGGACAACTTGAAGAAGGAACTGGCTCTCTCCTTCCATGTAGGTCCTTCGAGCTTGGTGGCAGATGTGAGCCATCTCACTGTTCCTTAATTTTCAAAGTTCAGCAAACCACTTAAACAGAGAAAGAAAGAGAGAGAGAGAACACAAATATGGCAAAATATTTAAAATTCGTGAATGTGTGTAAAGGATAGAAAAATATTGTACCTTATATTAATCTTCCTTATAGATTTGAAATTTTCCAAAGTAAAAGGTAGTTTTGTGTCTTTCTTTTTTCTTTTTCTTTTTTTATATTTTTTCTTTTTTTTTTAAATTTTTTATTACTTTATTTTTTTCATTTTTTAACAATAAGTAATAATTTATGAGTACAAGCATCCTTCATGTAAAACCAATTTGCAAGCAGTTGTGCCCAAACCCACACAGCCCAAGGGTCCCACCATCCAGCAGGGGGGTTTGTATGTTCAATCAAGTTGATCAAATGAGTGTCCAGACTACATTGCTGTAGCTTCACCATTCACCCCAATCGCAGCCCTTACATTCTACCACGCACCCTTTTCCGCAGATTGTTCCCTAGGCTTAGAAAAGGGGCACAGGTGGACGAGAAGCAAAACAGTCTACTTTCTCTGGAGCTGTCATTTTGGACTCTGGTCAATTCTGGCTGTTTCCTTTCATGGGCTGACAGTTTGTCCAGGAATAACCTTTCAATCCTACTAATGAAGCACAAGCAATTAGATATATAGGTATTTAAATAGTACTAATTGTTATGGTAGGTTACTTTAGTATAGACACAGATGTTTGGATGGTATGTTAATCCATGAATTACATTTTTTTCTGTAAAATATGCTAGGGTCTTACTGTGGCTTACAACATCTCCTAACCACTAGAGGATGTAAGCTTGTGGCATCAGTCATGGGTTATTCCTCCAAGGAGAGAGCTAATAGCCAATTAGATTTGGGATATACAGGCATATGGCTGCCACTGCATATGCTGCACAGTATTTCTAGGCAGGTGAGGTGTAGCTGGTGCTGATGGAGGAGTCTTGCTTGACTCAAGGAGACCTATATTTTTTTTTGGTCTTTTTGAGACAGGGTCTCCCTGTAGCTCCAGCTGTCTTGGAACTCACTATGTAGACCAAACTGGCCTTGAGCTTACAGAGATCTGCCTGCCTCTGCCTCCCAAGCGCTAGGATTAAAGGTGTGTGCCACCACACCTGGCAGTTTTGTGTCTTTTTGTTTGTTTTCTTTTTGCCTCTGTTGACAGCATATGCTCTAAGTAAAGTTTTCTTAAACTTCTTACGAGAGAGAGAGAAAAAAAGAAGCTTCTTACAAGGGAAACTTTTATGTCACCTTAGTTATGTAGGTATATAAAATAGGTATACAGAAGCTGGGGGTGTATCTTTGCTATAAAATGCTTGCCTAGCATGTACAAAGCTCTGGGTTTACTCCCTAACACTGCATAAACTGGGTGTGGTGGTTCCCGTCTGTAATCCAGCACTCAGAAAATGGGGTGTATCAGACATTCAAGGTCATTCTTAACTATACAGTTTGAAGACAGCTTGGGATACACAAGAGTCTATCTCAAAAATAATTATACAAATCAAATATTTACTGATAATAATTTATAAAGAAATTTGTTTTTAGACAGTTCTTTGGTATTCATATAATTTACCAGCTGTAAAAATAAAAGCATATTTTCATACTAATGAGATGGATGTGCTTGGTTTTTTGTTTAACATGAGGAATAAATCTGGAGTATTTGATTATGAAAGGCAAAGAGCATTTCTAGCATTTTTCAGAGTTGATCAGTATTTTATTTTTTAATTTTTAAAATATTTTATTATTTATTTAATGTGTATGAGTGTACTGCTTGCATGCACCTAAGTCCACACCAAAATGCACACACACACACACAACACACACTCACACACAACACACACACACACCACAAACACACACACACCACACACACACACACACACACACACACACACACCCCATGACATTCTGGCAAAGTCACTGCTGACATTCCTTCACATGGTCATATCCAGAGCTAACTCCCAGTCCCCAACTTAGCCATTAGGAGTGCTTAAGAAACCTGACTGGTCTTCACCTGTGGAAACACTTTTTCCCCTGTGGTTCTAGGACATAATCATGCTCTCTTCATTTCCCCCCCACAGCTCTGCTCCTTCCAGGTTCTTTGCATAATCCACCTCCCCTTCCTAATCTCTAACAACATGGGCCTGAGATTCAAACCTGAGAGGTATTCCCTACAAACTCCCTTCAGATAATCCCGGATGGTCTCTGATCTTTCCACACAACTACATATAATTTGAACTTCTACCTTGAATTCCTATGGTTCTTGTTCCAAATGCCTATTTCAAATCAAATGTCTACTAGGCATGAATATGAAATCATGGATATTAATAGTATTAATATAAATGATAATCTTTATTATTCATACTTAATTGAGCACCACATAGTCCCCACCCAATCACCAGGAACACATTCTTCTCTTAGTCTTCCTCATATTAGTAAATAGTAACTCCAGTCTTCCAGTCACTCAGTGCAAAATTTTGGAGTTTTCTTTTTCTCCTGATTCTAATTCTTTCTTGATTCTTGTCAGTTCCATCAGATATTAAAATAG
Source organism: Rhizomys pruinosus (assembly GCA_009823505.1). NCBI lineage: Eukaryota > Metazoa > Chordata > Mammalia > Rodentia > Spalacidae > Rhizomys > Rhizomys pruinosus. The sequence goes on along the minus strand of VZQC01009277.1, from coordinate 1,345,471 downwards.
GAATGTCTGCTTGTTTCCTAGGGCCATTTGCTTGCAGTACTTTCCTCCAGGCTTTTACCCAAAGATAATATCTATTTTTCTTGGAGGCTGCAAATAGATGGATGCTGTTTTTAAACCCAACCCACTAGTCTGTGTCTTTTGATTGGGGAATTGTGATCATTAGTATTCACAATTATTATTGAAAGGTATTTAGTAATTCCTTTCATTTTATTGATTTTGTAATGTTTGGTGTTTTCCTAATCCTCGTTAATTTAGCATTTTTTTGAAATTATTTATTTTTACTACCTGGGCTGTATCATGGAGGCCAGTGCAGGGGGATCAAGACAGGACACATGCTTACTGGACTTCATTTTGGGGGACAATAGGAGGGAAAGACACCAATGTGGAGCAAAAGTGCAGGATTGATGGTTGTTTGGGGTTGCCAAGGAGAAACCTTCAAGCACATCTGTGCTGGATAGCTTTAGTGTCAACTTGACACACCTGGGTTGAGGAAGCCTCAATTGGGGAATTGGCTCCATTGGACTGGCCTGTGGCCATATCTGTGCAGTATTGTCTTGATTGTCGAGCAATGTGGGAGGGCCCAGCCCACTATGGGTGGTGCCACCCTAGGCAGGTTGTTGTGTATTGTATAAGAGGGCAGGCTGGGCATGGGCCAGGGGAGCAAGCCAGTAAACAGCATTCCTCCATGGCCTGTGCTTCAGCTCCTGCCTCCAGGTTCCTACCCTGAGTTCCTGCCTTGGGCTCCCTGAGTGATGAACTGTGACTCAGGAGATGTAAGCTGAATAAACCCTTTCCTCCCCAAGTTGGTGTCGGTCAGAGTGTTTTGTCACAGCAATGGAAGACAAACTAGAACAACATCCTTAAGGAAAACATGACGTCTTTAAGGGAAGAAAAAAAAATCCTCCAATTCAAGTGATATGTGTATGTATGTATGTATATATTTATGTATATATATATATATAACTGTATATATATATATATACTGTATATATATATGTATGTATAATGTAGCAATACAAGTTGGAGAGAACAACAATCAAAGAACTGGAAAAAAAAAAAACCTCTGGAAAGACTGGGAAAAAGATGAAAGACATGTATGTCAGAGTGCAGGGACTCGGGTGGGATGGGGGTCATGGAAAGGGAAGCAAATCTAGATTTAATCGAGAAATGATGACCTATGGAAAAAGTTTAATAATAATAATAATTTAAAAATGGAAAAAATTGTAATAGAAAAAAAAGAAATTATTTTTATTTTATGTGTATGAGTGGTGCCTGCATGTATGTAAGTACACCACACGTATGCATGGTCCATGGAGGTCAGGAGACAGTGCTGGATCCCCTAGACCTGGAGTTATGGACAGTTGTTAGCTGCTATGTGGGTGCTGGGAACTGAACCTGGGTTCTCTGTAAGAGCACCCAGTGTTCTTAACCACTGAGCCATCTTTCCAGCCCCCTTAATTTTTTTTTTTTTGAGACAGGATGTCACTATGTAGCCCTGCCATGCACCAGAAGTCTAGTCCACTGTCCCAAGCTAAGACAGATAGGCAGCAGCTTGTTGGTGTGAAGAATTTCATACTCTCCCCCTTGTAGCATGACTCTTTGCACTTAGTTTTTCCTTTGCATTAGAAAACTTTGTTGTTTTATTTAGATCTGTCTTCACTGTCAAAGGAAAGATGGTCCCTTAGACTGCCCAGAGCTTAGTACAGTAGCACTAGGTGTACTTTAATAAATGTTAGTTCAGTGCATAAATTAAAGCACATTTAGTGATGATTAATAGCTTTAATATATTTTATAACATTCCTAAAATATTTTTAATAATAAAGCAATTAGCTGTAATAAGGTATTTGGAGAATCTCATAAAATAACCACATAAATATTCTATGCAAATACTGAAAATCATGTATATAGAATAGGCAAAAGAAAACTCTTTTGTCTTATATTAAGGACTTAACCACAATTCAGCTATCAGATGGTCAAAAAATTAGCCAGAGAGATTTTGAAGATCACCTAGTAAGAAGAATTGGAGAGGGATATGGCTCCTTCACCCTGGAGACTAAAGTTACATTCCCCATTCCCGTGCGATGCTCAACGATTTACACCTGCAGCTCCCATTGATGCTAATGGGGACTGAGCACATAAATTCACACAAATGGAGATGAGAGCACATCCCTAGATGCACAAACCAGGAACATACGCAGATAGAGGAATTCCAAAGCCTGAGAAACAAAGCCTGCAATTAAAACATGTGGCTTTCTCTGTGGCAGCCGGTTGGGTTGCTAACACACTGACAGGTCAGTTCACCACAGTGTGTCTACAACTTCCCAACCTAGATCAGTGCTGCTTCAGGCTCCAGATGCTGGTGAAGGGCAGCCAGCCTTGGCCAGTAGAAAGGTTGATCTGCTATAGGAACCTCAGGGAAGAGACAAAAGCAACAAGAGGAAAGTTGTGCCCTGTCTGAGGATGCAGAAAACTTGCCGAAGATCCCTTTGTCTCCTTCTCCTCTGCCGTAGTCCCTTGACTGTCACTTCTATTTGGAGTAGAATTTCTTAATCTAAGAATTTTGGATGAAAGCCAAAAACCCTGTTCTACAGGAGGCAACATGGAAAACCATTGATTTGCGACAGGACACACAAAAGCTCAGCTTGAGGGGAACATCTAGCATTTCTGACAACCCAGATCTTCACTAAGGGGAGCACAGTATAGAATTTCAAAAACGTGGCCACAATTGCTGTCCTTTTTGTTTTTTTTTTAATTTTTTATTTATTTCCTATGTGTATGAATGTACTGTCTGCATGTAGGTTTGTGCACCCCTGTCGCGCAATGCCGCAGAGGTCAGAACTGGAGTTCTCCTGGAATTGGAGTTACAGATGGTTCTCAGCCGCCATGTGGGTGCTGGGGATTGAACCCGGGTCCTCTGCAAGAGTGGTCGGTGTTCTTAACCACTAGGTTATCTCTCCAGCCCTTGTTTATGTTTTTAAACCTGGGGTTTTGTGTGTGTGTGTGTGTGTGTGTGCACGTGTATGCACTGAGGGGTGGGTGCACATGCAGATGTTATGCATTTGTATGTGGAGGTGGAAGGTAGACATTCTCTTCCTCAATTGCCCTCTACCTTGTTTATTGGTGTTTATAGAAGTACTTAAATGTTACTTGAATGTATTGTGTAATCAAGCACCCTATGAAGAGCCATTATAACAGCTCTGATAGGCAGAGTCACTCTTTTGAAAAAAATGTTTATTCTCTGACAATATTATTCATGTAGGTGATGTATTTTGATCATTCTCACTCGAATTTGCCTTTTCTTATACCCAGACTCCCTCTGAACCCCTTCTTCTTCCCAGAACATCCCCCTTTTATTTTCATGTCTTTTTTCTCCTTTTTAATTGAAATTTTATGTGTTTCATACATAATTTTTCAGTCTTAGTCGTCTTTATACCCGCTTCTCCCTAGGCACCCTCCCACAGCACCCCCGCCAGTTCACAAATTCTGTCATTTGTGTTAGGGTCCATTGTGCCAAACTACTCTCCCTGCCCACTCCTCAGTGCCAGCTCATGGATATTTGGTCTTGAGGCTGATTGGACCATCTATCGACCATCTCCCTTAGTGGCTTGCATATTACATAGTGCTCTCCACAGCTATGAGAGCTATCCTTCATGGGTGGTGGCTTCCAGTTCAGATCTAGCTCCATTGCTCAAGATCTGGTCTTTGAAGTATGTCCTGTCTTCAGCAATAAGGTCTCATCTTCAGGTTCTGGGAGGCAATCAAGGGCTGTGGCAGTAGGCTGTGTAATATTAGGAGTCTCTTGGACTACCCTGGCCAATGACTCAAAGGAAGGTTTCCCCTGTCTGGTACTGTTTCTTGTTATGAAGCCTTCTTTGCATATGGGCTCATGTAGAGGTATTGTGTATATAACTTGTCAATAGACTGTTAACTAATATGATTCTCTCAGGGTTTGTTTGTTTGTTTGTTTTTTACCTCAACAAGGCATTATTTATCTCTCCTCTCTCCCTGTACTGTCTAGCCCTCCCTCCACGTCTTCTTCATGTCTTCTGCATTTAAAGTATCCCCATTTCTCCCTCAATACTGCCAGTCTCCTATGGCCCCACTTCTCTCTGGTTCCCCCTTTCCTTCTATAACCCTTCCTCTCCCCTCTCACTTAGATACCCCGATTTTATCTATTTCTCTTAGTCACACATGTCAAAGTAAAGAAAGACAACACCATGAAATTTGCAGGTAAATGGATGGAGCTAGAAGCTATTATGCTAAGAGAAGTAACATAGACTCAAAAATAAACACTGTATGTTGTCCCTCATCTGTGGATCCTAGCACCAAAACCTTGTATGTAAGTATATATCTGGATGTAACTGCAGGAACCGGGTAAATGAAAAGGAACCAGGAAGGTAAGGGAAAGAAGGAATCTGAGAGAGAGAGAAAGAGAGAGAGAGAGAGAGAGAGAGAGAGAGAGAGCTATTTTCATGTCTTTAAAAAAACAGATCCGCCGGGCTTGGTGGCGCATGCCTTTAATCCTAGCACTTGGGAGGCAGAGCCAGGCGGATCTTTGTGAGTTCAAGGCCAGCCTGGTCTACAGAGTGAGTTCCAGGACAGCTGGGGCTACAGGGAGACCCTGTCTCGAAAAGACCAAAACCACCAACAAAAAAAAATAAAAAAAAAAAAAGACATATCCACCTAAGCTTAATTAGGTTACTTAACATGACTTATGGGTGTGGAGTATTGTACTGGAGCACAAAGGCCCTGGATAGCTTCCGTTATCAACTTGACACTATTTGGAAGAGAGGAAACTCAGTTGGGGAACTTCCTCTCATCAAGATTGGACTGCATGTAGGAGGCATTTTTCTTGATGTTTGGATGAGGGATGGGGAGGGGTTCCAGCTCTTCTCCACTGTGGATGGTGCCACCGCTGTGTAAAGGTGTCCTGGGTTATAACAGATAAAGCAGGCTGAGCAGCAGCCAGAGGAGACAGCCAGTCGTCTAATGTCCTCTATGGTCTCTGCTTCAGACCCTGCCTCCAGGCTTCTGCCCTGAGTTCCTGCCTTGGCTTCCCTTGATTGAAGTACTATACTGTAAGTTAAGTAAACCCTTTCCTCCCCAAGTTGGTTTTGGTCAGTGTTTTCTCACAGCAATAGACAGCTAACTGTGTCAGTGGACAGCTTACCAGTGCCACACCACTGAAGGAAAATGACTCCTGCTTCCTTTGCAGCCACTACCTGACAATAGCTCTTCACCCACAGCCTCATGAGCTCCTCCCCGTCCTCCTG
>VZQC01009277.1:1318439-1338793 GCA_009823505.1 Rhizomys pruinosus | reverse complement strand
GCAAAGAGCACAGGAAGCAGAGAGAGAGAGCAACTGGAGACAGCAAGGCTTGTTAAACTCACTAAGCCTGCCCCCAGTGACATACTTCCTCTAGCATACCACACCTTCTAAGACCTCCAAAAACAGTGCCACCAACTGGAGACAAAATGTCTGAATACTTAAAGCCTATGGGGGACACTCATTCAAACCACCACACATGCCTCCCCATTCTATGGTTCCATGTCATAGCACACCTCCCCATTCTATGGTTCTATGTCATAGCACACCTCCCCACTCTATGGTTCCATGTCATAGCACGCCTCCCCACTCTATGGTTCCATATCATAGCATGCTGTATTAGTCACTTTTCTGTTGCTGTGATAAAACACCATGACCAAGGAACTTATAAAAGGAAGAGTTTATTTGAGCTTACGATTGATGGTTCCAGGGAATTAGAGTCCATTGTGGTGGGAGGCATGGTGGCTGGAGACTGCAGCAGCAAGCCGAGGGTCACATCTCGCAAAGAGCACAGGAAGCAGAGAGAGAGAGCAACTGGAGACAGCAAGGCTTGTTAAACTCACTAAGCCTGCCCCCAGTGACATACTTCCTCTAGCATACCACACCTTCTAAGACCTCCAAAAACAGTGCCACCAACTGGAGACAAAATGTCTGAATACTTAAAGCCTATGGGGGACACTCATTCAAACCACCACACATGCCTCCCTATTCTAAGGTTCCATGTCATAGCATACCTCCCTATTCTAAGGTTCTATGTCATAGCACACCTCCCCACTCTATGGTTCCATGTCATAGCATGCCTCCCCATTCTATGGTTCTATGTCATAGCAAGCCTCCTCATTCTATGGTTCTATGTCATAGCAAGCCTCCCCTTTCTATGGTTCCATGTCATAGCAAGCCTCCCCATTCTATGGTTCTGTCATAGCAAGCCTCCCCATTGTTTGGTTCTAAGTCATAGCACACCTCTCCACTCTATGGTTTCTATTTGTCTAAGCTGACTGGCCAGCAAGCCCCAGGGATCCTCCTCTCTCTCTCTCTGCAGCACTGGGTTTACAGGTTCATTCTACTGCCCTGCCACCTTCCGAGGCTTTTAGGTGGAGAGTATATAGACACTGTGGATCAAACTCAGGTCCTCATGTTTATGCAGCAAACACTTTCCCACTGGGTCATCTCTGCAGACCCTAGCCACCTGTGGTTGATTCATCACGGAAGGAAAGTACTCAGAACACTGAAAATATCCATCGAATGTCATGTTCCCCTAAGTTAGAGAACTCGTCTATCACAATCCTTACCCATTCTGCACCGCAGCCTGTTTCTCTCTAACTCACAGTTACACTCCTCCTGTGATCCAAAGCAAAACTCTCCATCTAGCTTGCTGATACAAAAGTCTACACTGGGTGTTTTCCAAGTAAAAGCAGTTGGCATGCTGGGGTGTGACATGTAATGTGGTAAGAGGAGCCAAGGGTCTGACTAAGGATGGTATCATCTGCCTGATGCTAGCTTTCATAGTTTCCTTCATTCTTGAAGGGAACTAAGCACTCAGATTGGAATGTTCTTATTTGCTTAGGATTATTGATTCAACTCGTAAAAGGAAAGCATGAAAAATGTTCTCCTTTTACATGTTTTATTTAGTATCTCCCCTTGACTCTGAAAAAAGCTCACTATTTAAACTGGGTGTGGTGGCACACAGCTGTAAGCCCAGCACTTGAGAGGTGAAGACAAGATGGTCCAGAGATTAAGGTCCCCAGCAGCATAGTGAATTCAAGGCCAGCCTGCACTGCATAAGACCCTGTCTCAAACAGACATACAGAAAAAGGAAATAAAAGAAATGGGGAGCCAGGCATGGTGGCGCATACCTTTAATCCACAGCATTCAGGAGGTAGAGGCAGGCAGATCTCCGTGAGTTCAAGACCAACCTGGTCTACACAGGGAGTTCCAGGCCAGCTGGGGCTGCAGGGAGAGTCTGCCTCAAAAGACGAAAGAAAGAAAGAAAGAAAGAAAGAAAGAAAGAAAGAAAGAAAGAAAGAAAGAAAGAAAGAACAGGGAAATTAATTTTAACACTTAAAAGAAGCTACAAAAAGATGGCAGACTTTTCCTTGGAAAACTAGTAGTATCTGAATGCAGTGGGCACTTGTAATTCCAGCATTCTGGAGGCTGAGGCAGAGGATTTTAAGTTCAAAGATAATCGGTTCACATGGAGAGTTCCAGCCCAGCCAGAGGAATGGAGAAATTAGACAACCAAATGAAAAAGACAAACCGCTGCAAGCACACAAATGATCTGAACTGACTCAAGAAGAAATAAAAATCTCAACAGACATAAAAGAGATTGGGTCAGTAATCAAAATCCTCCAACAAAAATAGTTCAGGCTTCTTGCTCCATGAACCAAATGGCAGATGACAAAAGGCAGGTGACATGAGTGCACTGGGTGGACTCTAAGGTCCTGGGGCCTAGGTTTGGGAGGTCTTGGCAACTTCCATGGATTTGGATGAAGTCTGTGGGGGGCCCAACACTCAGGGCTTCTGAAGGCAAAGCTGTGGCTTTAATGCTGGGGATCTCCATCCCTGCCCATAGAGGCACTGGCCTTCTCTGCCCCTGTACCCAAGAAGCTGTCTTGCTGCTGCTGCTGCTGCTGCTGGCCAGCTTTGATGAATGCTACACATCATCCAGGGGCTGCACTGCCACCCTGGCCAACATTGCCAAGGCCACCTTTGGTGCCATGCCAAAACCTATAGGTGCTTGACCCCCACCTTTCACAAAGAGACCAGGTTCACCAAGTCTCCCTATCAGGAATTCACTACCATCTTGGGAAAACCCACATCCAAGTCTCTGCGCTGAGGACCCAGGCTCCAGACTGTTTTTTAAAATGTTCAGAATTGTGGCAGGGTATGGTGGCCCATAGTTTTAATCCCAGCACTCAGGAGGCAGAAGCAGGTATATCTCTGAGAGATCAAGGCCAGCCTGGTCTACATAGGGAGTTCTGGACCAGCTGGGGCTACAGGGAGACCCTGTCTCAAAAAAAAGACCCCCCAAAAGTTCAGAATTACTGAATCCGAACAAAATTTTTAACATCTAAATTGTTTTATTGAGGTGACAATTCACTGTTTATAAGTAGTTGCTGCTCTTGCAGAGGACTTGTTTTGGTTCCTCAGCACCCCCATGGTGGCTCACAACCAACTACAACCCCACTTCCAGGGTATCTGACACCTTTATCTGGCCTCCACAAGAACCAGGCACATGTGTGGTACACAAATATTCATGTGGGCAAAACATTCTTATACATGAAAAGATAAATAGGGGCTGGAGAGATGGCTTAGCAGTTAAGAGAGCTGACTGCTCTTGTAGAGGACCTGGGTTCGTCCCCAGCACCCACATGGTGGCTAAAAACCATCTTTAACTCCAGTTCCAGGGGAATTTGACACCCTCTTCTGACCTCCTTGGCATTGCACGACACGGGTGCACCAACCTGCATGCAGACAATACATTCATACACATAAAAAAATAGAAATTTTGAAAAAGATAAATGAATTTATTTTATTATCACATTTATTCATTTTATGTGTTTATGTGCACACACAAGCCATGCCACACATGTGGAGGTCAAAGAACAATTCTGGAGAATCAGCTCTTTCATTCCACCGTGTGGAACCTGGAGACAGGACTTGGGTTGTCAGGGTTAGCAGCAAGAACATTTACTCATTTGTTGAGCCATGTTAACAGTCCCTGATTATGATATTTTAATACCTGTATGCAATGTATAATGATTGAAGTAATTAACATGTATAACTTCAAGAACATATCATTTATTTGTGTTGGGAACACTCAAAATCCCATTAACTATTTTGAAATATTTGATTAACTGCTATCAACCATAGTTAGCCTACTTTCTATTGAACATTAAAAGTTCTATCCAACTTCTATCCAACTGCACCACTGCATCCATTACCCATCCTTTCCCCATCACCCCTTCCCCCACGGCTTCCCCAGGCTCTGGTAATCCCTACTCTATTCTCTACTTCTTTATAAATGTTTTGCTTTCATGTATAAAAGAGAAGACACATCTACTTTCATGTATAAAAGAGAAGACACATCTATTTAAGGAAGAATTAGCATCAGAGGGTCTCAAATTCAATCACAAAATAAAAGGGAGTTCCTAAGCCATCCTATGGGATCAGCATTACCCTATCAATGCCAGCTAACCTCATAAGAAAAAAAAATGATAGATCATTATCTCTTATGGATATAATGAAATATTCCAAACACCAGCAAACTAAATCTACATCATATTCAAGGAATATATACCTGTTAATATGACCCAAAAGTACTTTATCCCAAGAACGCAAAAATCCAACAGTAAACTATATTATGGCAATCAAAATTATTATGTTAACTGAGGCAGACATTTGGCAAAATCTAACATTCAAACCAGCACTTGGGAGGCAGGCAGAGGCAGGCGATCTCTATGACACAGAGGCACAGCCTGGACTACACAGTGAGTTCCAGGCCAGCTGTTGGGAACAAAAAATCCAATCCTCTATTGTAATAATAACACTAAGAAAATTAGAAATAGGCCAGGATCTCCAAGATGATAATGGGTGTTTATGTAAAACCCAACACCTAACACTGTACTCAAAGATCAAGGGTTGAGAACACAACCAGAACGCCTGCTTTCATTACAGCTCATCAACTCTGAACTGAAAAGATTGATAAAATTATAAATTGTTATATATGGATAAAATTATAAATTTATTGTGTATGTATTCCATATATGTGTATACAAAATATAGTATATATGTAACATATATATATGCAGTAAAAACTTTAATTAAATTCATTGTCTTCCAGTTCCATACCTGAATTATCTTCAGTAATGGGTGCCAAAGAGTTGTTTCTTTTTTAACACTTATCTGAATTCATATAAGCTAAAGTAGACTTTATTTTATTTTATTTTATTTAGCTAAAGTAGACTTTAAAAGAGATCTGGGTGATGGGGGGGAAGAACTCTTAGGGACAGCTTAGCAGGTAAAGACACTTTTCACTGGGCCTGGTGATTGGAGTTGGATCCCCAGGACCCAGGTGATGGAGGAGAGAACTGATTCCTACAAGTCGTCCTTTGAGCTCCATATTTATGCTGTCACACACACACACACACACACACACACACACACACATGCAAATAAGTAAATAAATAAATAAATAAGATTTTTTTTATAAAAGAAACTGATGTTTTTGTGAACCGAATATTTGTACCTACTCAAAATTCATGAGTTGAGGGGGCTGGAGAGATAGCCTAGCGGTTAAGAGCACCGACCGCTCTTGCAGAGGACCCGGGTTCAATCCCCAGCACCCACATGGTGGCTGAGAACCGTCTGTAACTCCAATTCCAGGAGAACTCCAGTTCCAGGGGAATCCGACACCCTCTTCCGACACCCTCTTCTGACCTCCGCGGCATTGTACGACACATGTGCACAAACTACATCCAGAAAGTACATTCATACACATAGAAAATAAAAAAATAAATAAATAAAAATTCATGAGTTGAAATCCTAAGTCCCTACGTGACAGCATTAGGAAATGAGTCCTTTGGGTGGTGATGGGGTCATGAGGACAGAGCCCTACGACTGGAATTAGTGTCCTGATGAGAGTCTCTGGAGGCTTCCTCTCCACTTCTACCTGATGAGGAAAGATGAGAGGCTGGCCTTTTGTAGCCTGGAGCAGGGTCTCCTACACAAGGAAGCTAGCTGGTTCCCTAATTTTGGAGATCCAGCCTTGTGTGAAGGCAAGCACATAGATTTCAATGAGAATTTGGATATGGACTGTCCACTATGAAACATGAAAGGAGGACTTGAATGTCTCCAGGCAATTTTTTCATGTTGCCACTGAAGTTGCTCAAAATGTTACTATCAAATGATACTTTTTAATTTTTTTTTCTATTACTTCTTTATTTTTTTTCATTTTTTAACAATAAGTAATAATTTATGAGTACAAGCATCCTTCATGTAAAACCAATTTGCAAGAAGTTGTGCCCAAATCCACACAGCCCAAGGGTCCCACCATCCATCTGGGAGGGCTTGTATGTTCAATCGAGTTGATCAAATAAGTGTCCAGACTATATTGCTGTAGTTTCACCATTCACCCCAATCGCAGCCCTTACATTCTACCACGCACCCTCTTCCACAGATTGTTCCCTAGGCTTAGAAAAGGGGCACAGTGGACAAGAAGCAAAATAGTCTACTTTCTCTGGAGCTGTCATTTTGGACTCTGATCAATTCTGGCTGTTTCCTTTCATGGGCTGACAGTTTGTCCAGGAATAACCTTTCAAGCCTACTAATGAAGCACAAGCAATTAGATATATAGGTATTTAAGCAGCACTAATAGTTATGGTAGGTTACTTTAGCATAGACACATGTTTGGATATGTTAATCCATGAATTACAATTTTCCCCCCTGTTAAATATGACAGGGTCTTACTGTGGCTTATAACATCTCCTAACCTGTAGAGGATGTAAGCTTGTGGCATCAGCCATGGGTTATTTCTCCAAGGGGAGAGCCAATAGCCAATTAGATTTGGGATATACAGGCACATGGCTGCCTCTGCTGCACAGTATTTCCAGGCAGGTGAGGTGTAGCTGGTGCTGACGGAGAAGTCTTGCTTGACTCAAGGAGACCTATATTTGCTTTATTGGTTTAGTGGCCTTTGGTAACACTCTCTGGTATTCCAGAGACCAACTGTACACTTGCAAGTGCGGTCTCAATACATCTTTCCCATGTGTGGTGGTTTGAATGAGTGTCCCCCATAGGCTTTAAGTATTCAAACATTTTCTCTCCAGTTGGTGGCACTGTTCTTGGAGGTCTTAGAAGGTGTGGCCATGCTGGAGGAAGTACGTCATTGGGGGCAGGCTTGGTGAGTTTAACAAGCATCGAGGTCTCCAGTCACTCTCTCTGCTTCCTGTGCTCATTGCAAGATGTGACCCTCAGCTTACTGCTCCAGCCCTGGCCACCATGCTTCCCACCGCAATGGACTCTGATTCCCTGGAACTGTCAATCGTAAGCTCAAATAAACTCTTCCTTTTATAAGTTCCCTTGCTCATGGTGGTTTTATCACAGCAACAGAAAAGTGACTAATACACCATGCTTACATCAGGTCTTAGACAGCAGGGCCTTATCACCTCTCTTCTTGCACGTATCCCAGTTTACAGGCAAGAAGCCTTTACCTTTTGAGGGGGGACTTGGATCCCCTGGCCAACATCTCCTTGGTAGAATAATCCATTGCTGATATCAGAGCTCTCCTGTATTAATATATTTTGCTTAAGTGCATAGCTTAAGGAGACTTTAGTATTATATTTGGTTCTGGATAGAGAATAATCCTTTTCACAGTTCCTATGTCTACTAGAAAAGATACTTTTTTATAACCCTTCCATTCTAAGAGAAATTCTGGCAACTTTCACTTCCAGAATACCATAAAATCACATGCTTTATGTGGAAAAACTCAACTCAATTTGGCGTTTATCATGTACCAACTATGTACCAAGTACTGGATGAGAATTTTGGAATACAGACATAAATCAGTCCAGCAGTTCATACAGATGGGCACATTGCAGTCGTGACTTGTCTGGAATCTGTCATAAAGGTTTATGTTAGAAATTAGTTTTGTTGATAAAAATAATAGTCTTTTCACTTCTAAAAATTGGGCAAGAAGGTCACTAAAACTTTTGTGATTAATTCAAAATAATATAAAATATTTTTAAGAAAATTAGTCATTGTCTTATAGAGCCCCAGCTTTATGATCTGGATTTATTATGTGAGCAGCGTAGTAGCTAGCTACCTCCACATAACAAGTTACTATTGTTTTAATGTGTATGATGAATATATCGCTTGCTTGTGTTTAAGTGTACCCATGTCATGCAATGCCTGCAGAGGTCAGAAGAAGGCATCAGATCCCTTGGAACTGGAGTTACAGACAGTTGTTAGCTGCCATGTGGGTACTGGGAATTGAACCTGGGTCCTCTGCAAATTATCTCCCAAATTATTTAATATTTTTAAAAGTAGTTTTCATTGGGCTGGAGAGATGGTTCAGCAGTTAAGAGCACCAACTGCTCTTGCAGAAGACTGGGGTTCGATTCCCAGCATCCACATGGCAGCTAAGAACCATCTTTAACTCCAGTTCTAGGGGAATCTGACGCCCTCTTCTGACCTCCGTGGCATTGCACTACATGGATTCACCAAGCTACAAGCACACAGTACACTCATACACATAAAAAATAATAAATTAAGCTGGGTGTGGTGGTGCATGCCTTTAATCCTAGCACTTGGGAGGCAGAGGCAGGCAGATCTTGGTGAGTTCAAGGCCAGCCTGGTCTACAGAGCAAATTCCAGGACAGCTGGGGCTACAGGGAGACCCTGTCTCGAAAAGACAAAAAAAAATTTTTTTTAAGTAGTTTTCATTATAGTTATTTGTGCATGTGTGTGTGTGTGTGTGTGTGTGTGTGTGTGAATGCAAGTATGCCATGACATGAATGTGGAGGTCAGAGGTCAACTTGCAGGAGTTGGTAGTCTCCTCTTAGCATGTGGGTCCCAGGGATCAAACTCAGGTCCTTGGGTATGACATCTCATTGCCCATTTGTCTTATATTTCATTGGTCAAAGTTACAACATTCTGCATAGTAACAGGAATATAAATCCAAGTAGAAGGAATATAGATCTCACCTCTCAATGAAAAAACAACTGCCAGCATTATGAAGTGATGTGAATGTGCCTGTAGGGTACATACTGCTGTAACTATCTTTGGAAAATATACTATGCCACTACTAAGAAGGGAGATGTAGAGTGTTTCCTACTGCTGAAAGCCTTAGCTAACTCTATGTTCCCCTTTAACCTTGCTGCTAACTGGGGCTGACATTTATTTACAGTCTTATCTTCTTTAAAATATTTGACCTAATTTTTTGTTAAATAAAAGGGAAAGGCTGATTTAGTAGGAAGGCAGATAACATGACAAGATTTAGCTAGAACTATCTTGGAGAGAGTGACCACTGAGACTGATTAATATATGGATTGGGTAGTTGGTTGCTTGATTCATAGCACACTTTGCGTCTACCATGGACTTGTGGCTTGCTCCTTCAATTATAACTTCCACTGCTGTTAGGCACAGTCCTCATATGGTTTCTTGGTTCGGTTGAATTTTAGTTCTCAGGCCTATACTTTACCCTTACTATTCTCATTGTCTAAGATAATATAGCCATATTTATGAAGCTGACATGTTTCAAGGATAAAATAGTTACTAAATTTACCTTAGTTAGTGAATGTTTATTTTCTTTTTTAATCAGAGACTCACATAGCTACCCTTAAACTTCCTATTAGCCAAGGGTGACCTTGAATTTCTAATCCTCCTGCCTCAATCTCTGGAGTGCTAGGATCACAGGCGCTGGCTACCAAGCTCAGGTTATATGGTACCCGAGATGGAACCTAGGTCTTCATGCGTGCTATGCAAGCATGAAGTCAAGCTGTATCTCCAGCCCCAGTGAAAAGGGACATTGTTCTGACCTAGCTGTGATAGGACCAGACTTCATGGAAACAAGACCTGGAAATGAAGCTTTAAAATTGAACTTTATTTTTTTTTATGTGTATGAGTGTACTGTCTGCATGTAGGTTGGTGCACTCATGTTGTGCAATAGCAGCAGAGGTCAGAAGAGGGCGTTGGATTCCTCTGGAACTGGAGTTAAAGACGGTTCTTAGCCGTCATGTGGGTGCCGGGAATCGAACCCAGGTCCTCTGCAAGAGCAGTCGGCGCTCTTAACAGCTGAGCCATCTCTCCAGCCCCCAAAATTGAACTTTTATGCCGGGCGTGGTGGCGCACGCCTTTAGTCCTAGCACTCGGGAGGCAGAGGCAGGCAGATCTCTATCTCTGTGAGTTCAATGCCAGCCTGGTCTACAGAGTGAGTTCCAGGCCATCAAGGGCTACAGGGAAACCCTGTCTCACTTAAAATTGAATTTTTTGGCAGCCATGCCTACAATGTCAGTCAGTACTTGGGGGGTCAAGGCAGGAGGATTAGAAGCTCAAGGTTGGGGCTGGAGAGATAGCCTAGCGGTTAAGAGCACCGACTGCTCTTGCAGAGGACCTGGGTTCGATCCCCAGCATCCACATGGCAGCTAAGAACCATGTGAAACTCCAATTCCAGGAGAACTTCAGTTTTAGGGGAATCTGACACCCTCTTCTGACCTCCACGGCATTGCATGACACGGGTGCACAAACCTACATGCAGACAGTACACTCATACACATACAAAAATAAATTAAATTAAAAAAAAAAAAAGAAGCTCAAGGTCATCCTCAGCCTGGGCTACGTAAGACCCCCCTCCAAATAAATAATCTCTTTTCCTTCTTCTCTCCTGTATCTCCCCTCCCCTCCTCTCCCCTCCCCTCCTCTCTCTTCTCACCCATCCCCTCCCCTCCCCTCCCTCTATTGTAGTTTCCTTTCTGTTGAGAAAATACACTGTCAGAACATAAGGGAAACAAGGTTTTATTTGCCTTGTCATTCCAGGTCTCAAACCGTACAATTACACTGCAAGGAATCACAAAGGCAGGAGACCTGAAGAACACGGTGGGGTTCAGGGACCACATGCAAAGTCCAAAAGGCAAACACAAAATGTGGCCATGCTGCCTGCTGGAGTTTCCTCCACTCTTTCAGTCCAGGGCCCCAAACCAAGGAATGGTGCTGCCCATGATGGGCTTCCTATCAATTAACTGTCAAGACACTCCATCCCCCACAGACATCCCCCACAGACAGGACTCCCCCACAAGACAGTCCCCCACAGACAGACATCCCCCACAGACAGACATCCCCCACAGACAGATATCCCCCACAGACATCCCCCACAGACATCCCCCACAGAGCATCCCCCACAGACGTCCCCCACAGGCATCCCCCCACAGACATCCCCCACAGACATCCCCCACAGACAGACATCCCCCACAGACATCCTCCACAGACATCCCCCACAGACATCCCCCACAGACAGACAACATCCCCACAGACAACATCCCCCACAGACATCCATCCACAGACATCCCCCACAGACAGACATCCCCCACAGACAGACATCCCCTACATCACAGACATCCCCCACAGACATCCTCCACAGACATCCCCCACAGACACTCCCCCACAGACATCCCCCACAGACAGACATCCCCCACAGACAGACATCCCCCACAGACATCCTCCACAGACATCCCCTACAGACATCCCCCACAGACACTCCCCCACAGACATCCCCCACAGACAGATATCCCCCACAGACATCCCCCACAGGCCAACCTGATCTGGATAGTTGGGTCTGGGGTGTGTCAAGTTGACAGTTAAAACTAAGCAGCACCCCCTCCCTGTCTTCCCCTGCCTTCCCCCATCTTCCTTTGCCTTTCTCCCTGTTCCCTTCTCTTCCCCTCTCCTTCCTGCTCACTCCTCTACTCATCCTCTCTCACTGAGCCTCCCCCAGGTGCACCAATGCCTGGATGGCTGTGACCCACAGGTCCTCATCTCAAAGGTCCAGTATGCCAATGAACTGGACTCTGCCTCCTCAGGATAATTCTGCAGACTGAGAGCTGAGTGATGACTGCAGCCCCACCCCATTCCATCGCCTGATGGAAGTGTAGCTGCTGAGGCTTGAAGCTGGGCAGACTGCCACATCTTCCAGGGTTTGCTTTCCTTCCATCACACAGAACGAGGAACAACACTGGAGAGAAAGCCCTGGACCATGAATACTAATGCCATCATTGTCCCTTCTGGTCCACTTGCTCTCATGGTTATAGGCTCTCCTTTCTTTCACAGTCAACTGTTTTCTTTTTTTTTGCATGTGTATGAATGTACTGTCTGCATGTAGGTTTGTGCACCCGTGTCGTGCAATGCCGCGGAGGTCAGAAGAGGGTGTCGGATTCCCCTGGAACTGGAGTTCTCCTGGAATTGGAGTTTCAGACGGTTCTTAGCCGCCATGTGGGTGCTGGGGATCGAACCCGGGTCCTCTGCAAGAGCAGTCAGTGCTCTTAACCGCTAGGCTATCTATCTCTCCAGCCCCTCACAGTCAACTGTTTTCAAGGCATGGCATGCTCAGTGTTTCTAATCCTTCCTCATCTATTCATTCCAGGAAACCAGGGGCTGAGGCTTGTGACCCTACTATTCTGCGGGCACTGCCTCTGCTCCTCAAAGCCTACTGCTTGTGCAGGAAGACACAGCACACAGTCTCTACTCTACCAGACACTGCTGAGACCATCCACTCTCCAAACCCCTCCTTCCCAGTCATTTCTGCTAATTTTTTCATCATACCTCTATCCAGCACGTTTTCTGACCCTGTATCAGTTTGTGGCTTGTATTCGTTTTTATTTTCTGTTTAATTAAGCTCTGTTCTTATTTTCATCATTTCTTCTCCTTTGGTTGGCCCTGGGGATTTATTCTAATTCTTGAAGTGATTTTTTTTCATTCATTTTCTTTGCTAAAATATTTTGCAGTAAAATACATAATATAAAAGTGGCCATTTTAACAGTGCTTAAGGTTGGTGTCATTAGATAGATCAACAATATGGAAACATTATCACTGTTCATCTCTTGAACTTCCCATATCAAAACACTTCACCAAATTCTCCTCTTGTCCTAGCATTCACTAACCCCTGTTCTACTTTCTGTGCCTACCTCATTAATTTTTAATTAATATTCACTTACTAACATATCCCTTTAAGCTGTAGGTGATCCTCTAAGAGTGCTTCTGTTGCTGTTTGATATGCGGTGCTAGCACTGATATCTTGTTCTTAATATTCCACAGTTTCCATTGAAATTTCTTCCTTCTCTTCTTTCTCCTCTTCTCCTCCTCTTCCTCCTATTTTCTTTTAAATTTTTCTTAATTTATGTGTGTGTGTGTGCACATATGTGTGTGTAGAACTGAATGCCACATGTGTGTAGGAGCCTATGAAGGCAAGAATTGGGCATTGGACTCCCTGGAACTGTAGTTACAGATGGTTGAGAGCCCCCTCACATGAATGCGGGGAACTGAACTCAAGTCCTCTGGAAGAGGCTAAGTGTTCTTAACCACCGGGCCACCTCGCTGGCCCCTACAATTTCTTCTGGAAACTATGAATTTAAAAGTATGTCTTTTAGATTCCAAAATGCAAAGGCTTTCATGTGATCTTCTGATATTACTTTTCTTATATTGATTTGGAACTTGAAAGTATATTCTGTATGGGTTTTGTTCTTTAAATTATGTTAGGCTTCCTTTTAATCCAATATGGGTCATTTTTTAAATTTTTTTCTATTTTGGGAGGGTCATTTTTTTTTTAATTTTTTATTTTTATTTTATTTATTTTGGTATGTGTATCAATGTACTGTCTGCATGCAGGTTTGTGCACCCGTGTCGTGCAATGCCGCGGAGGTCAGAAGAGGGTCTCGGATTCCCCTGGAACTGGAGTTCTCCTGGAATTGGAGTTTCAGACGGCTCTCGGCCGCCATGTGGGTGCTGGGGATCGAACCCGGGTCCTCTGTAAGAGTGGTCGGCGCTCTTAACCGCTAGGCCATCTCTCCAGCCCCAGGGAGGGTCATTTTTAAAAAAATATATTACATGTATGATTGAAAGCAAAGTGAAATATCTCAGAATAGCAGTTTATGTGTGAAGGTCCTCATCTGTAATCCTAGCACTCAGGAGGCCGAAGCAGGCAGATCTTTGTGAGTTTAAGACCAGCCCATTCTACATATCAAGTGTGGGGCCAGCCAGGGCTGCTTAGTGAAACCCTGTCTCAGAACAAAACAAAGCAAAGCAAAACAAAACAAAACAAAACAAAACAAATAGTACTTGTGATGGTTTGGATAGAAATGTCCCGTCCCCCCGCCCAGTAAGTACAGATATCTGAGCACATGCTCTGCTGTTGGTGGCGCTGTCTGGGGAGATTTAGGAGGTATGGCCGTAATGGAGGAAGTATGTCACTGGGGTGGGCTTTGACAGTCCATATCCTTGTCTTATTTCCACTTTGCTCTCTCCGTTGGGTTCAGTGCTGAAGATGTGATCGCTTAGCTTTCTGATTCAATCACCTGCAGCCATACCTGCCCACCATTAATTAGGGACTCTTCCTTTGGAACCGTAAGCAAAAATAAACTCTTTCATATATCCCTTTTGATCATGGTGGGGGGGTTGGGTTTCTTTTTTGTTGTTGTTGTTTTTGCTGCTGTTGTTTTGAGACAGGGTCTCCTTGTAGCTCCATCTGTCCTGGAACTCAACTACGTAGAACAGATGGACCTCACAGCAATCTGCCTGCCTCTGCCTCCTAAGTGCTGGGATTAAAAGCATGAGCCACCACATGCAGCCTTTTTTGGTCTCTTTTAAGACAGGGTCTCCCTGTAGCCCCAGCTGTCCTAGAACTCACTATGTAGACCGGGCTGGCCTTGAACTCACTGCCTCTGCCTCTGGAGTGCTGAACTAGGAACCTCTGCCACAGCAGCAAATGCTCTTAAGCACTTCTCTTCAGCCCCTCACTGCGACATTTTTAAAATGAAAATAAAATGAGGCTTATTCCTCATAGGGTCATAGAATAATATATCTCATTCATATTTTTGTTGAATATAAGTACCTACGTTTATAATCCTACCTGTACAGCATCCTTTCCTCCTTATATTTGGCTTACAAAGCGCTCTTTTCTTGGTGTGCTTCGGGGAGAGAGAGATGATGCTCAAGGACGGGTGCTCTGGCCTGGCAGTGCGTGGCCCACTCCTGTAGCTTCCATCTTCATTCAAGACTGGCCTTTGCTGGAGCTAACAAGAAACACGGTCTCTTCCACTGGAGTGTCTTGGTCAGAAGGATGCTCATCTATGGTTCTTGCACTTGTTTTTGCTCGCCCATGGAAAGAATTTGGTAAAGAACAAGACAGGAGAAACACTAGACCCAAGAGACACAAAGAGACGGAGTGAGAGGCGCTAGGAGCTGTTTCTCTTCTCTCTGGCCATGCACCAAGCTTGCGTTTCCCTCCCAGGTATTCTTTGCAGACAACTGTACTTCTGTGACTAGGTTCTAACACAGTGAGCCTCTGATCCTCAGTGCTCCGCACACCCCCGCTCCTACCCCTCATGGCTGGCTGAGAGGACAGGATCCAGGAGAGGTCTCTGGAGTACTGGGGGAGGCAAAGTAGATGAAACAAGCATGACCTTGAAATCCTGGCAAGGAAGGCCACACACTGGATCTCTTCTTGGGTGGACAAGAACTGAACTGCTGTCCTGTTGTGGACTGAGGTCTGAGAGTTGTTCGGAACAGCATTTAGCCTACCCTGAGTAACAGTACAGAGCGCAAAGAAACTTATTCCAGTCCACAGCCATCTAGGCTTGAGACTGACCGCTTGGGAAATCTTTTTGCTTAAGCTGGTGTTCTACTTCCCTTTTCCGTTGCTGTGACAAAACACTCTGAACGACACCAACGTGGGGAGGAAAGGGTTTATTCAGCTCACATCTCCTGAGTCACAGTTCATCACTCAGGGAGCCCAAGGTAGGAACTCAGGGAAGGAACCTGGAGGCAGGAGCTGAGGCACAGGCCGTGGAGGAATGCTGCTTACTGGCTTGCTCCCCTGGCCCATGCCCAGCCTGCCTTCTTATACGGTACACAACAACCTGCCCAGGGGTGGCACCACCCACATTGCTCAACAATCAGGACAATACTCCACAGACGTGGCCACAGGCCAGTCCAATGGAACCAATTCCCCAACTGAGGCTCCCTTGACCCAGGTGTGTCAAGTTGACACAAAAACTATCCAGCATAGCTGGTTTGAGTTTAGATTGGTTTCTTGAAAAAAAAGAGATATCCTCCCCCCCCAAAAAAACCAGGCGTGGTGGCGCACGCCTTTAATCCTACCACACAGGAGGCAGAAGCAGGCGGATCTTTGTGAGTTCAAGGCCAGCCTGGTCTACAGAGTGAGATCCAGGACAGCTGGGGTTACAGGGAGACCCTGTCTTGAAAAGACCAAAAAAAAAAAAGAAAAAAGAAAAAAGGGATATCCTCACTAACACAAAAGGAAGTGTGTAAAAAGCAAATAAGATCAATGTTACTTTCTTTTTTTTTAATTGTATTTATTTCTGTATGTGTATCAATGTACTGTCTGCATGCAGGTTTGTGCACCCGTGTCGTGCAATGCCACGGAGGTCAGAAGAGTGTGTCGGATTCCCCTGAAACTGGAGTTCTCCTGGAATTGGAGTTTCAGACAGTTCTCAGCTGCCATGTGGCTGCTGGGGATCGAACCCGGGTCCTCTGTAAGAGCGGTCAGTGCTCTTAACCGCTAGGCCATCTCTCCAGCCCATAAGATCAATGTTACTTTCATGTAAATTTAGTTACAAAAACCTTTCCAAGAGAAGCTAGCAGAGTACCTGAGACTCAACTATTTTTAAAACTGACACTTATTTTTATTTTATGTGTATGAGTACTTTGCTTGCGTGTGAGTCCACTATATGCCTGCAGTGTCCACAGAAGCCAGGAGAGGGCATCAGATCCCCTGGAACTGGAGTTAAGGATGGTTGTTAGCTAGCATGTGGGTGCTGGGAATCATACTTGGGTCCTCTGCAAGAGCAGCCAGTGCACGTAACCCACTGAGCCATCTCTCCAGCCCTCAGCCCTCAAATATTTCTTGAGTTCAGTACATCAGATAATGATTTTTCCCTCCAACTAAGATAGTGATTCTTAAAAATAATTTCACTGTTAATTGTTGAAATAATATGTCAGTTTCTCCTCTATCATTCAGAGTTAATATTCCTATCATAATTTATCACTGAAAAAGGAAAGTTGATATGTAAGAATATGAAAAATAAACCTTAGCCTATGTGTTTATACCTTCAGATCAGGAAATTAAAGATGAAAAGACACATAGAGGCCATGAGGGCCTGCCCTTCAGTACCACAGACCGTAAGTTACAGCACAGAATGGAGAAATCATTAGGCCAAGTTCACACTGTAAGAAAACAGTAAAACCAGAGTTAGCACTCATGTTCTTATTTATTTACCTATTTATTTATACTCTCAGGGATCAAACCCTGTGCCTCATGCATACCAGGCCAAGGCTTTATCACTGAGCTACATCAACATCCTGAACTCAGACATTCTAAGATAAAAAGAGAACTAAGTATAAGAAAGAAAGGGAGTCATTTAAAGAAGGATACTCCTTACACCAAAACTAAAACTAAACAGTCGATATGAATACAAATGAGGTTGTTAGGCATCTAAAGAAGTTACAGGGCTGGAGAGATGGCTCAGCAGTTAAGAGCATGAATTGCTCTTACAGAGGACCTGGGTTTGATTCCCAGGACCCACATGGAGGCTCAGAACCGTCTTTCAGCTGGGCATGGTGACACACACCTTTAATCCCAGCACTCATGAGGCAGAGGCAGGCAGATCTCTGTGAATTCAAGGCCAGCCTGGTCTACAGAGTGAGTTCCAGGCCAGCTGGGGCTATAGGGAGACCCTGTCTCAAAAAAAAAAAAGTGACATTCTGCCTGGCATGGTGGTACATGTCTTTAATCCCAGCACTCGTGAGGCAGAGGCAGGCAGATCTCTGTGAGTTCAAGGCCAGCCTGGTCTACATGGTGAGCTACAGGCCAGCTGGGAATAAAGGGAGACCCTGTCTCAAAAAGACCAAAAAAAAGTTACATTTTCCATAAATGCTGTGGTTTATTGATTCATCAAACTCTCTCCCTGATCTCTGTGAAGATAGGAGCTGTGAAAATATGGTGTGTAGTTTCTTGGGAACTAGGGAGGGAGGGCCACAAAGACATCCCTGAACTATGGACAATTAACTTGCCAACATCACTTGAACTTGCCTCAGCCAAGCCCATCTTCCAATAAGGATTGATCCAGGAATTAGAATTGGGCCAAGAAAACTAAACTATGCAGGTAGTGGGGTTGGAGAGTTGGCTGAGAGATTAAGAGAATTTACTGCTCTTGCACAGCACCCAGGTTCAGTTCTCAGCAAGCACCCATGTCAGGCAGCTTACAACCACCTGTAACTCCTATTCCAGGAAATTGGATGCTCTCTTCTGGCCTCTGCAGACATTGCATGCATGTGGTACACATAAACTCACACAGCCACACATGCACACACATAAATAAAAAGTAAGTAGGGGCTGAAGAGATGGCTCAGTGGCGGAACCAGCGTGAGAATGGAGTTTGTGACATAAATTTATCCTTTAAGGTGAAGTGGGGAGAGAGTACCATTAATACAAACAACTCTTACAAACAGCCAAGACAGCTGGTAACAAAGGTCAGGCTATGCACAAGCTTTCCCAGCTGCCCTGTCAAACGAGAGTAAGAGGACGATACCTCGCTGTTGGCTGGAGCATCTGTTACCCCATTGATGGCCAGGCTGACTCCCTTAGTTCTGATTAGCTGGGCTAGGGTCTTCCTCCCTTCCTCTCCCATGTGCTTCTCCTTGGCCTGCATGCTGTCAAAGAAGGCATCATTTCCTAATAGGAAGAGCCACTCTTCAATGAAGAATACACTTCTTACCAGGGGATAAGCCCACTTGATTCAAGAATGTATTAAGTAATTTCTTAGTTCCCAAGAACTTGTCCACCCTGAGAAGTCATTTTAGTACCAGCAGCACCAGAGTGGATGAAGCTCCAGAGGAAAACGTCTCTGGAACTAAAAATTCAACAAGAGGAAACACGAAGACTTTCATCTAAGATGAAAGTCCAAAAAATTAAGAGAAATGTGATACAAACTGCTGGGAGGAAACTGTAAAGTGCTGTGGGCTCCTTGTGCCTCCTGAGCACAGTGTGCAAAGGCAGCAGATTCCATGGGCTAATTCAGAACCATCTCCTGGCCTGCCATCTGCCTATAGCATTCTTCTACTGATGCATAGACTCAAAAGTATTTATTTGGCATCTACTGCACGCTGAGTACTATTCTAGTATGCACCTACTGTCTTCCTTCTTCACAATAAAAAGAAATGGACAGGGTTGATAAGATGGCTCAGCAGGTAAAGTGTTTGCTGCCAAGTCTGATTACCTGAGTTTGATCCCCAGACCAAATGGTGGAAAGAGAGAACTGTCTCCTGCAAGTTGTCTTTTGACCTCTATGAACATGCCATGCAACTTGAGTATACAAACACACACACACACACACACACACACACACACACACATTCATCAAAGAAAGAAAGAAAGAAAGAAAGAAAGAGAGAGAGAGAGAGAGAGAAAGAAAGAAAGAAAGAAAGAAAGAAAGAAAGAAAGAAAGAAAGAAAGAAAGAAGAAAGAAAGAAAGAAAGAAAGGGAAGGGAAGGGAAGGCAAGGGAAGGAAAGGGAAATGGAAGGAAAGAAAAGAAAAGAAAATAAGAAAAAAGAAAAGAAAAATAATTTTTTAATAACTGAGGCCTTGGTGCCTGTACCACAATTTCATGCAGGGAGCATCCATGAAGAGTTAAGGATTGTTCCATTTATATGTCTCATTTAATCTCTGTCCTAACCCAATGAAATAAGAATCATTTCTTCCCACTCAGTTGGTGAGAAAACAAGTATATATAAGTAATTTGTGCATTCAAGACTTTTAAGATTTCAAGAACATTTCAGAAGATTTTGGGAGTCACAGAAGATTGCTCACTACTCATTTTTGTAAATAAAAGCATTGGAAAATATCATTTACTATAATTTTACAAATGATATATATAATTTTAGACATATATGATATATACATATGTATATATATATATATATATATATAATTTTACTCATTTGAGTTGCTAGGTCAGGACTTATAGATGAACTGGTCAGTAGCTCTAAAGGCCCCTGGTGTTTGCGCAGAGAACCAGGTCCCTCTTCTTTAGGCATCTTGTCAGGTAAATAAATGGTAGGCAAATTAAATTACGTGAAACAGAACAGCTCCAGCTTCACCTTGGGTTTTAGCTCATTCAGTGGGGCTACTTTGCATGGCCTGGTGGTTAAGAGCACCAACTGCTCTTGCAGAGGACCCCGGTTCGATCCCCAGCACCCACATGGCAGCTGAAAACCATCTTTAATTCCAGTTCCAGGGGAATCCGACACCCTCTTCTGACCTCCGTGGCATTGCAAGACATGGGTGCACAAACCTACATACAGACAGTACATTCATACACATACGAAAATAAATTAAAACAAAAGAGATAAGTGGTACAGGATATTTTACAATTTCTTTGTTTTAAATGTTTTTTATTAATTTTATTTATTTTGGTATGTGTATCAATGTACTGTCTGCATGCAGGTTTGTGCACCCGTGTCGTGCAATGCCGCGGAGGTCAGAAGAGGGTCTCGGATTCCCCTGGAACTGGAGTTCTCCTGGAATTGGAGTTTCAGACGGCTCTCGGCCGCCATGTGGGTGCTGGGGATCGAA
>VZQC01009277.1:1283034-1313765 GCA_009823505.1 Rhizomys pruinosus | reverse complement strand
AAAAGATAGAAAGAAAGAAAGGAAGGAAGGAAGGAAGGAAGGAAGGAAGGAAGGAAGAAAGAAAGAAAGAAAGAAAGAAAGAAAGAAAGAAAGAAAGAAAGAAAGAAAGAAAGAAAGAAAGAAAGAAAGAAAGAAAAAATTACACATACAATATCTCTACATGTGTATAGCTAAAATCTATATAACAAGAAGACGTGCCAGACAGGAGAAACCTCCCTTCAAGTTTTTGACCAGGGTAGTCCAAAAGACTCCCAAAATTACACAAGCTATTGCCACAGCCCTTGATTGCCTCCCAGAACTTGAAGACCCTATTCCTGAAGACAGGGCATACTTTGGACAGGACTTGGGGTAATACAGCTGGAACTGACCTGGAAGCCACCTCCTAAAGGCTAGCTCTCATAGTTTTGAAGGACACTATGCAAGCTGTTAAGAGAGAACATCAATTGAAGGTCCAACCCCAGCTTTCAGGCCTGATAATCACAACAATAATGGGCACAGCAAAATATATTGGGGCAGTAGTTGCCCCAATATTATCTTGGGATAATCAACAGCTACCTAATTGGACTTAAAGCCCACTCAGTGGGAGAGAACTCATGTCTGGTATTATAAACATAGCCAAATATACAGGGCTAGAGAGGTCAGATCTTAGAGAAAAACCCCAAGGTTGTCACATCCCTAAACAAATGTAATTCCTTACTATGTGCTAAATATGGATTCTTATATTTACAGACAAACATGCCAGTCACTACTCATCAATGAAGGTCCCTTTGTAACAGACTATTACAGTTTCACAACTGGTCACACAGAGAGGTAAGTGTCTGTGAAATGTCCAATCCTAAGTGACACATCTATAATGGAACCTCTATACCTATGGCTCATGAAACATAGTGGAACAAGGTAGAGAGACTACTAATACATCTCCCAACTCTCATCAGTGAAGCCTCATGCAACAGAGGGCAATGAACACAAAGGGCCACAAATGGCCAAAGCATAGAGTCTCCAAAATGTGGGTTCTTGGACAGGACTCCTACATTAAACTTCATGCACCCAGGGCTCAGGGATCATTGCAGAAGAAAGGTAGGAAATGTTATAAGGGCCAGGGGAGGTGGCACATGGCTATATGGAAATAGTCTTACAGGCTCCTAGGACCCTGCTCATATGAACCTACAGCAATGGTGTCAGTCTGTACAAGACCCATACAAACTCAAGCAGATAAAAACCCAGCATAGAACTGGAGAAATGGGCAGCAGGCTCCAAACTTAGCCAAAGAACTTTGGGCAGCTGATTACTGCTGGGTAAGGGAGAGTTGATCTTTAAGGGAGTGACTCTAGATAGGCTGACTAGACCCCAGTGCATGGACTTGCACTGAGGGACCTCTGGGTACTCTAACTTGACCAGATAGGCCTTAACATACATGAAGCAAGCATGAAATCCAGTGGGGGACTGTGCTGATGGGAGAGGGGAGATAAAGATGATTAAGACGTTATTATGAAATACATAAAAATTCAATAAAAAATACAAAAAAGAAATGTATTCCAATTCGAAGAGTTAGGATTTGAATACATCAGCTCTATCTGACTCCAAACTCTTAAACAGCATGATGTCTCAGTCATCCAATTGTAAGGAATCAGAGTCCTAAATACACAGAAGGGGAACGTCAATCAAGGGGAAATGCAAAATTAACTATGAAGAAAGAAAGATCTTATTAACTGTTCAAGAGAGAAGGAAATATAAACCATACAAAGATTCTCATAGCAATAATTGCCCCCAAAAGTAAGTCAGCTGGGCATGGTGGCACATACCTTTAATTCTAGCACTTGGGAGGCAGAGGCAGGCGGATCTCTGTGATCAAGGCCAGCCTAGTCTACAGAGCGAGTTCTAGGCCAGCTGGGGCTACAAGGAGACCCTGTCTCAAAAAGACAAAAAAAAAAAGACAAATTTTTCCTTTCCAATAAGTCAATTTATTTTGGCAATATTTTATTTATTTATTTATTTATTTATTATTTATTTATTTATTTATTTATTTATTTATTTAAATGTACTGTCTGCATGTAGGTCTGTGCACCCGTGTCATGCAATGCCGCGGAGGTCAGAAGAGGGTGTCGGATTCCCCTGGAACTGGAGTTCTCCTGGAATTGGAGTTACAGACGGTTCTCAGCCGCCACGTGGGTGCTGGGGACCGAACCTGGGTCCTCTGCAAGAGCAGTCGGTGCTCTTAACCACTGGGCCATCTCTCCAGCAATTTTGGCAATATTTTAAGGCAACTGCAGAGAAAACTCCTTTCCAGAGTTTCTTCATAAACATTTTTTTTTAATTAAAAATTCATGATCTTGCCTGGCCTGGTAACACACACTTTTAATCCCAGCACTTAAGATGGATCTCTGTGAATTTGAGGCTAGCCTGGTCTGGTCTACTTAGTGAGTTCCAGGCCAGCCAGGACTGCATACTGAGATCCAGCCTCAAAAAAAAAAAAAAAAAAAAATTCAAGACTTATAATCATTATGCTTTTAATACCTGTACTGTATAGTGGTTTCACTAAACATAATACATATTTCTTTAAGCATACTGAGACTCAAACACTCGTGAGGAAATCAACCATAGTTACTTAAACTTTGCATCATTATTTCTCCTTCATAGGAAATTAAGTTATTTTCATGTGACCAAAAGAAAAATTCATGACACACAATTAAAAAACAACAAGCAAGGGTCACATTTTATAAGGCAGCAATTCCATTCATGTGGTGGCAGTATAGAGAGACAGAGACATTTCATTTGCTAAGAACACAGAATTTCTTCTAGTAGGTTTNCTGTAACACCAGCTGTCATAGATACACATATAGTACGCACACACAGGGCCTGAGACCTTGAAAGACACTACAAACCCTCGCCACTCACAAGACAAACAATACCCGCAAGTGCATTAAAGAAACTAGGAAAACGAGCACTAGGCAACATCCATGCCGCCAAAAAGACAAAAACCAGAAAAAAAATTCACCAACGTTTCATAACATGCACTGCAAAGGTGTCTTAGCACTATCATCAATAGCTAACTCCGTCCACACTAAACAGACGCGCAAACAATAATACTAAGAAAATGAGGGCACACATAAAAATAGAAGAAGAGATTCAACACAATCTACATAAGGGAACAATGGAAACCATCAGAATCACAACCGAGAGGACTGTAAGGGGCATAACACAATAAAACCAAAGAGACAGATCTCACAAGTATGCCAGACTAATACACAATATGTTTCGACCCCAGATTGACTATACACAAAAGTAATGGTCTAACACAGGATAGGAATACAAGAAATTTCCAGGGGATATAAAACTAAAATTCGATAAAAACACAGCAAAAAAAACCAACAACGCCCGTAAGATAAACCCTGCGCATGCATCAATAGAACAGGTAAAGGACGCCATCCACTCTCAGTCACTACCAAGAGATATAAGACTTGTCTAAAGGCTATATGACATCTTATGTAACGCAGATCCACGCCTAGACCAAGAATGACAAAAAAAAAGATAGTTGAAAGAAAACAACACACTTTCAAGTACATACTCTTCCTTGGTGTGCTTCCGGGGCGCGAGCAGCTGATGCCTCAGGCCCGGGTAGCTTTAAATATGGCAATGTGTGGGCGTCTTTATTGCGTGGCACCTCCCCTGTCCGCTCTCACACACTTCATCAAATCAACAACATAAATGATGGCTTTGGTGCGGTGGGCTAAACGCAGACGGTCTCGATTCATCGTGAGGGTGTCTTGGAGATCAAGCAAAAGCCAAACGTGATGCTCCATATTCTAGGGTCCTTGCACACTTGTGCTCTTGCCTCTCTGCCCCATGGAAAAGAACTATATGGTAAAAAAAAGAATCACGAAAGGAGAAACCACTAGAGCCCCAAGGACACAAAGAGCGGAGTGAGAAAGGCGCTAGGCAGTGTTTCTCTTCTCTCTGGCCATGCACCAAGCTTGCGTTTCCCTCCCAGGTATTCTTTCTAAGCTAATCCAACCGTACATCTGTGACTAGGTTCATACACAGTGAGCCTCTGGATCCTCAGTGTACCGCACACCCCGTCCAAGTTCCCTACCCTTTCATGGCTGGCTGAGAGGACAGGATCCAGGAGAGGTCTCTGGAGTACTGGGGGAGGCAAAGTAGATGAAACAAGCATGACCTTGAAATCCTGGCAAGGAAGGCCACACACTGGATCTCTTCTTGGGTGGACAAGAACTGAACTGCTGTCCTGTTGTGGACTGAGGTCTGAGAGTTGTTCGGAACAGCATTTAGCCTACCCTGAGTAACAGTACAGAGCGCAAAGAAACTTATTCCAGTCCACAGCCATCTAGGCTTGAGACTGACCGCTTGGGAAATCTTTTTGCTTAAGCTGGTGTTCTAAAGCTTACATTCCTTTCCGTTTCGTAGTGACACAAAACACGCTGAACGACCAAACGTGGGCGAGACGCAACAAAGGGCGTTTTATATCAGCTGGCAACATAACTACGCATGAGATCACAGTTCAGTCCTCAGGGACCCAAGTACGGAACTCAGGAAGGAACCTGGAGACAAGAGAGCTTGAAGACGCACATGGCCGTGAGGGATGTCTGCTTACTGGCTTGCTCCCCCTGGCCCATCCTCAGAGCAAACTTGCCTTCTTGGATACGGTAACACAACAACCCCAGGGGTGGCAACACCCACCACTTGCTCAACAATCAGGACAATTACTCCACAGACGTGCCACAGGCCAGTCAATGGAACCAATTTCCCCCAACTGAGGCTCCTTGACCCAGGTGTGTCAAGTTGACACCAAAAATTCCGCTATCCAGCACATATATATAATAA
This sequence comes from Rhizomys pruinosus, assembly GCA_009823505.1. Classification (NCBI taxonomy): domain Eukaryota; kingdom Metazoa; phylum Chordata; class Mammalia; order Rodentia; family Spalacidae; genus Rhizomys; species Rhizomys pruinosus. The sequence goes on along the minus strand of VZQC01009277.1, from coordinate 1,308,926 downwards.
TTTTAAAAAATCATTCTTAAAAAAAAAAAAGATATCTCCCCCCCCAAAAAAACCAGGCGGTGGTGGGCACGCCTTTAATCCTCCACACAGGAGGCAGAAGCAGGCGATCTTTGTGAGTTCAAGGCCAGCCTGGTCTACAGAGTGAGATCCAGGACAGCTGGGGTTACAGGGAGACCCTGTCTTGAAAAGACCAAAAAAAAAAAAGAAAAAAGAAAAAAGGGATATCCTCACTAACACAAAAGGAAGTGTGTAAAAAGCAAATAAGATCAATGTTACTTTCTTTTTTTTTAATTGTATTTATTTCTGTATGTGTATCAATGTACTGTCTGCATGCAGGTTTGTGCACCCGTGTCGTGCAATGCCACGGAGGTCAGAAGAGTGTGTCGGATTCCCCTGAAACTGGAGTTCTCCTGGAATTGGAGTTTCAGACAGTTCTCAGCTGCCATGTGGCTGCTGGGGATCGAACCCGGGTCCTCTGTAAGAGCGGTCAGTGCTCTTAACCGCTAGGCCATCTCTCCAGCCCATAAGATCAATGTTACTTTCATGTAAATTTAGTTACAAAAACCTTTCCAAGAGAAGCTAGCAGAGTACCTGAGACTCAACTATTTTTAAAACTGACACTTATTTTTATTTTATGTGTATGAGTACTTTGCTTGCGTGTGAGTCCACTATATGCCTGCAGTGTCCACAGAAGCCAGGAGAGGGCATCAGATCCCCTGGAACTGGAGTTAAGGATGGTTGTTAGCTAGCATGTGGGTGCTGGGAATCATACTTGGGTCCTCTGCAAGAGCAGCCAGTGCACGTAACCCACTGAGCCATCTCTCCAGCCCTCAGCCCTCAAATATTTCTTGAGTTCAGTACATCAGATAATGATTTTTCCCTCCAACTAAGATAGTGATTCTTAAAAATAATTTCACTGTTAATTGTTGAAATAATATGTCAGTTTCTCCTCTATCATTCAGAGTTAATATTCCTATCATAATTTATCACTGAAAAAGGAAAGTTGATATGTAAGAATATGAAAAATAAACCTTAGCCTATGTGTTTATACCTTCAGATCAGGAAATTAAAGATGAAAAGACACATAGAGGCCATGAGGGCCTGCCCTTCAGTACCACAGACCGTAAGTTACAGCACAGAATGGAGAAATCATTAGGCCAAGTTCACACTGTAAGAAAACAGTAAAACCAGAGTTAGCACTCATGTTCTTATTTATTTACCTATTTATTTATACTCTCAGGGATCAAACCCTGTGCCTCATGCATACCAGGCCAAGGCTTTATCACTGAGCTACATCAACATCCTGAACTCAGACATTCTAAGATAAAAAGAGAACTAAGTATAAGAAAGAAAGGGAGTCATTTAAAGAAGGATACTCCTTACACCAAAACTAAAACTAAACAGTCGATATGAATACAAATGAGGTTGTTAGGCATCTAAAGAAGTTACAGGGCTGGAGAGATGGCTCAGCAGTTAAGAGCATGAATTGCTCTTACAGAGGACCTGGGTTTGATTCCCAGGACCCACATGGAGGCTCAGAACCGTCTTTCAGCTGGGCATGGTGACACACACCTTTAATCCCAGCACTCATGAGGCAGAGGCAGGCAGATCTCTGTGAATTCAAGGCCAGCCTGGTCTACAGAGTGAGTTCCAGGCCAGCTGGGGCTATAGGGAGACCCTGTCTCAAAAAAAAAAAAGTGACATTCTGCCTGGCATGGTGGTACATGTCTTTAATCCCAGCACTCGTGAGGCAGAGGCAGGCAGATCTCTGTGAGTTCAAGGCCAGCCTGGTCTACATGGTGAGCTACAGGCCAGCTGGGAATAAAGGGAGACCCTGTCTCAAAAAGACCAAAAAAAAGTTACATTTTCCATAAATGCTGTGGTTTATTGATTCATCAAACTCTCTCCCTGATCTCTGTGAAGATAGGAGCTGTGAAAATATGGTGTGTAGTTTCTTGGGAACTAGGGAGGGAGGGCCACAAAGACATCCCTGAACTATGGACAATTAACTTGCCAACATCACTTGAACTTGCCTCAGCCAAGCCCATCTTCCAATAAGGATTGATCCAGGAATTAGAATTGGGCCAAGAAAACTAAACTATGCAGGTAGTGGGGTTGGAGAGTTGGCTGAGAGATTAAGAGAATTTACTGCTCTTGCACAGCACCCAGGTTCAGTTCTCAGCAAGCACCCATGTCAGGCAGCTTACAACCACCTGTAACTCCTATTCCAGGAAATTGGATGCTCTCTTCTGGCCTCTGCAGACATTGCATGCATGTGGTACACATAAACTCACACAGCCACACATGCACACACATAAATAAAAAGTAAGTAGGGGCTGAAGAGATGGCTCAGTGGCGGAACCAGCGTGAGAATGGAGTTTGTGACATAAATTTATCCTTTAAGGTGAAGTGGGGAGAGAGTACCATTAATACAAACAACTCTTACAAACAGCCAAGACAGCTGGTAACAAAGGTCAGGCTATGCACAAGCTTTCCCAGCTGCCCTGTCAAACGAGAGTAAGAGGACGATACCTCGCTGTTGGCTGGAGCATCTGTTACCCCATTGATGGCCAGGCTGACTCCCTTAGTTCTGATTAGCTGGGCTAGGGTCTTCCTCCCTTCCTCTCCCATGTGCTTCTCCTTGGCCTGCATGCTGTCAAAGAAGGCATCATTTCCTAATAGGAAGAGCCACTCTTCAATGAAGAATACACTTCTTACCAGGGGATAAGCCCACTTGATTCAAGAATGTATTAAGTAATTTCTTAGTTCCCAAGAACTTGTCCACCCTGAGAAGTCATTTTAGTACCAGCAGCACCAGAGTGGATGAAGCTCCAGAGGAAAACGTCTCTGGAACTAAAAATTCAACAAGAGGAAACACGAAGACTTTCATCTAAGATGAAAGTCCAAAAAATTAAGAGAAATGTGATACAAACTGCTGGGAGGAAACTGTAAAGTGCTGTGGGCTCCTTGTGCCTCCTGAGCACAGTGTGCAAAGGCAGCAGATTCCATGGGCTAATTCAGAACCATCTCCTGGCCTGCCATCTGCCTATAGCATTCTTCTACTGATGCATAGACTCAAAAGTATTTATTTGGCATCTACTGCACGCTGAGTACTATTCTAGTATGCACCTACTGTCTTCCTTCTTCACAATAAAAAGAAATGGACAGGGTTGATAAGATGGCTCAGCAGGTAAAGTGTTTGCTGCCAAGTCTGATTACCTGAGTTTGATCCCCAGACCAAATGGTGGAAAGAGAGAACTGTCTCCTGCAAGTTGTCTTTTGACCTCTATGAACATGCCATGCAACTTGAGTATACAAACACACACACACACACACACACACACACACACACACATTCATCAAAGAAAGAAAGAAAGAAAGAAAGAAAGAGAGAGAGAGAGAGAGAGAAAGAAAGAAAGAAAGAAAGAAAGAAAGAAAGAAAGAAAGAAAGAAGAAAGAAAGAAAGAAAGAAAGGGAAGGGAAGGGAAGGCAAGGGAAGGAAAGGGAAATGGAAGGAAAGAAAAGAAAAGAAAATAAGAAAAAAGAAAAGAAAAATAATTTTTTAATAACTGAGGCCTTGGTGCCTGTACCACAATTTCATGCAGGGAGCATCCATGAAGAGTTAAGGATTGTTCCATTTATATGTCTCATTTAATCTCTGTCCTAACCCAATGAAATAAGAATCATTTCTTCCCACTCAGTTGGTGAGAAAACAAGTATATATAAGTAATTTGTGCATTCAAGACTTTTAAGATTTCAAGAACATTTCAGAAGATTTTGGGAGTCACAGAAGATTGCTCACTACTCATTTTTGTAAATAAAAGCATTGGAAAATATCATTTACTATAATTTTACAAATGATATATATAATTTTAGACATATATGATATATACATATGTATATATATATATATATATATATAATTTTACTCATTTGAGTTGCTAGGTCAGGACTTATAGATGAACTGGTCAGTAGCTCTAAAGGCCCCTGGTGTTTGCGCAGAGAACCAGGTCCCTCTTCTTTAGGCATCTTGTCAGGTAAATAAATGGTAGGCAAATTAAATTACGTGAAACAGAACAGCTCCAGCTTCACCTTGGGTTTTAGCTCATTCAGTGGGGCTACTTTGCATGGCCTGGTGGTTAAGAGCACCAACTGCTCTTGCAGAGGACCCCGGTTCGATCCCCAGCACCCACATGGCAGCTGAAAACCATCTTTAATTCCAGTTCCAGGGGAATCCGACACCCTCTTCTGACCTCCGTGGCATTGCAAGACATGGGTGCACAAACCTACATACAGACAGTACATTCATACACATACGAAAATAAATTAAAAAAAAAAAAAGGACACTCCTTGCCTTTTCCAAACAAACATAAACTTCCACACTATTCCATTGTCTTTGGAGATTAAATAATAAATGTCTAGAGCTCATGAGATAGAACTTGATAGCCTGAGTTTGATTCCCAGGACTCACATGGTAGAAAGAGGAACTGACTCCTGAAAGTTTTCTTTTGACTTCCACATATGTGCTGTGGCACGCACTGCCCCCACACACAAAAGAAATAATTGTAATAAGGATGTATCTAATAGTAACATTCTAGAGAAATAATTTTGTCTTAGCTATAGTTTTTAAAGATTATAAGAATATTCCAAAGCATTATTAGCAGGATAAATCAGAAATGAGTGTAATAGGGCTTGAAATTTTACTTTGGAGAGTAAACACAGCAATAATTTTCAAATTACAGCCTAATGAAATCTTCTAAATTGTCAGCAACAGCAAAAACTAGTTTTATATGTATTTTTCTAATGCTGAAAGAAAGTGATATTTATTTTAAACTATATAGATAAAGTTGAAAATTAAATACTAGTCACTGTGACCTGGTGCTTAAAAGTCCTTAAAGAAATCCAGTTATGCCACTTGCTAGACCTAGCCTATTGGATTCTGTGCTCATTGACACTAAAAATATATAATTTAGTATTTGGAGTGACAGGTATATTATGCAATTAATTTTTTAGTAATAAAATACCATTCAGTGGAGAAAGCAAGGCCAAAATCAGCAATCAAGGTGAAATAGTCAGAAGGGTAGAAATAAAGCCAGAAAGCAGTGGAATAATTAGCATATTTGAAGCTGTGATTATTTTTGATAATCTTATCATATTTTTGGTCAAGTTCAAGCACCTTAGGAAAAATATTAGATTAGATCATATGAAATTTGTCCTTTTTTGTAGGTAGAAATAACAATAGTAACAACTATTCGAAATAGTTCAAACTAAGATCTTCTAATCCTCAACATTGTTTAATTGGGTTTTAAAAAAAAAACAATTGGGGGCTAGAGAGATGTCTCCAAGGTTAAGAGCACTGGCTGCTCTTGCAGAGGACCCGAGTTAAGTTCCCAGCACCCAAACAACAGCTAATAACCATCTGTAACTCTAGTTCCAGAAGATCCAATGCCCTCTTCTGACTTTCATTGGCATTGCATGACATGGGTACACTTACACATATGCAGGCAAAAACTCATACACATAAAATAAAAATAATAAATAAAATATGTTTTTAAAAAACAAAAAGCCTGGCACTAATTTTCATATAGAAAATTCTCCGGGCGTGGTGGCACACACCTTTAATCCTAGCACTCGGGAGGCAGAGGCAGGCGGCTCTTTGTGAGTTCAAGGCCAGCCTGGTCTACAGAGTGAGTTCCAGGACAGCTGGGGCTACAGGGAGACCCTGTCTCAAAAAGACCAGAAAAAAAAAAAAAAAAGAAAGAAAATTCAACAGATTCTATAACTTGGCTTTGTGCCAGGTAATCATTGGCGAATCAGTGACATAAATAGCAATGTAAACCAACAGCAGAACAAGGCTATTAGCTACATTAATTTGTTACGTTTACCATGTAACCAGGTGAAGTGGTGGAGAGGCGGAAGGCAGGGGGCAGTACTTTGTGCTTTACAAGGTTTGGGACATGTAAGTTTTGCTGGAAGAAGAATTTAACCTTGGAAAGGTATAGAATAAGTAAACCTAGATTTTGCTGGCTGTCCTTACTTTTGTTGTCAGTAAAGTGTTCCGTTTTCAGTTTTTTATGTTCCTATTCATATTTTTATATTTCTTTTCTGTTACTAACAGAAAATGGCTTAATAAAGGTGAGATAACTTGTTCATGTTCTGTGTGTGAGTTCCCCAGTAAAGCCAGGATTAACCAGTAGGCTTTTTAAGAGATTATTGATTTATTTATTAATTTTTATATGTGTATGTGTGCTTTGCCTACACGTATGTAGGTGCACCATATGCATGCAACATCTGCAGAGGCCAGAAGAGGACATCAGATCCCTTGGAACTGGAATTATGACAGGTGTTAGTCTCCAGGGGAGCTGGAATCAAACCCGGGTCCTCTACTGGCAGCCAGTGCCCTTAACCACTGATCCATCTTTCTGGATCCCATATTTTATTATTTTAATTATGTGTGTGGGTATGTGCACACGAGTGCTGACACATGCCAGAGGCATCGGGTCCTTCTGATAATTGTGAGGCACTGGGAATTGAACTTGGGTCCTTGGCAAGAACAGCAAATGCTCTTACTACTGAGCCACCCGCCAGCTCCTCCAATAGTTCGATACACTGTCAACAGTCAAAGTACTTTGTCCAGGTTTTAGGCTGAGTTTAACACTTTCACAAAGTGACATTAGCTTTAATAATGACTTTACTAATTCTTCTCCTTGTCCATCTTGATTAGCGTTCCTACATCCCTGGCCTTAGTCTACTGGTGCTGCTATAACAAAATTCCTTAGACTGAGTAATTCACAACTAACAATGTAGTTCTTACAGTTTAGAGTGAGAAAATCTGGAATCAAGGCAACCAACAGCTTTAGTATCTAATAAAGCAAGGCCTGGCCTCTTACTAACTGCTGTGTCCTCACTCTGCACAAAATACAATGGGAAAAACCTGGCAAGATGTCCTCAAGTAAGGAGGAGAGAGAAGGGCCAGATGGCTCCCCAAAGCCCCCTTTAAAAGGGCATAATCCAGCCGGGTGTAGTGGCACACGCCTTTAGTCCTAGCACTTGGGAGGCAGAGGCAGGCGGATCTTTGTAAGTTCAAGGCCAGCCTGGTCTACAGAGTGAGTTCCAGGACAGCTGGGGCTACAGGGAGACCCTGTCTCGAAAAAGACAAAAAAAAAAAAAAAAAAGACCAAAAAAAAATAATAATAAAATAAAAATAAAAGGGCATAATCCCATCCATAGCATGGAGCACCCACGGATTACTTCTCAAAGACCCTGCCTCAGCCAGGCATGGAGGCACAGCCCCATAATCCCAGTACTGGGGAGGACCAGAAGCTCAGTCATCCTCACTACAAGGCACTTGCCACCAATTCTGACTGTCTAAATGGAATCCCCAGGACCCACATGGTAGAAGGAGAGTCTCAACTCTTGAAAGTTATCCTCTGATGTCCAGGCATGCACTGTGCCCTTCCCCCATACAAATAAATAAATGTAATTTTTAAATTTTATGCTAGATAAAATAAGTTCAAAATGCGTATTATATATAAACTTTTTAACAATGACAAGCACTGTAAATTTGTGAATTCTGACATCTTCCCTTACAAAATAGTATCTCAATCAATTTATTTTTTTTGAGACAGGGTCTCCCTATAGTCCCAGCTGTCCTGGAACTCACTCTGTAGATTAGGCTGGCCTTGAACTCACGGAGATCCACCTGCCTCTGCCTCCTGAGTGCTAGGATCAAAGGCGTGTGGTACCAACACCCTGCTTAAAGACGATTATTAGCTACCATGTGGGTGCTGGGAATTGAACCCGGGTCCTCTGCAAGAGCAGTTGGTGCTCTTAACCGCTGAGCCATCTCTCCAGCCCCTCAATCAAAATTTTAAATATGTGTATGCACGTGTGGGTTTGCACAGAAGTGAAGGTGCCTGCAGAGGCCAGAGGCACCCTGAAGCTGGAGTTTCAAGCAGTTGTGAACTACCTGATGTAGGTGCTAGGAACTGAACTTGGGTCCCCTGCAGGAGCAGTACCCTCTAATCTCAAACACACAAGTCATCTCTCCAGCCCCTCAATCAAAATTTCTTAGAGAAAACTTAACCTATAAAAATTGTTAAATTAATAAAATATTAGCAAGTTATTTTAAACAAATATGATTTTGTTGGAATATCCTAATTAATATGTGTTTAACTTATATGTATATGTTTTATAATAGAGATCTAATAAAACTGTATATATTTAAAAAAAACTTTATTTCTTTCACTTCCCTGTAATACGGCACCATGTGGCTACTAGTAGCTATAAGAATCCATGAGTTTTAAGTATAAAAAAATACCTCCTTCCTCCTTGACTAGTCATAATGTGTGACATCTTTGTAAAAGAGAACTTGTATATATTGACTTCGAAATGGTCTGATGAAAAAAATCATTTCAGTCTATATTTTAGGCAAAAGAGAAAATGTGACTTTAACAGTAATCAAGGATAGAAAATAAAAGTACTGTCAATTTAAGAATTTCAACTGCCATAGTTCTATAGACCAGATAATAATTTTAAATAATGGTTACATTGTTAATTGTTGAAATAATATATAATGGTCTTTTTTCTCCTCAATCATTAAAATCTTATATAATATTCCAATAATAATTTATCACCAAGACAGGTATTTTTCTAAGTAATGTATCACCAAACCACATTTTGTTTCTGGTGTCATCTGCCGAAATCAATCCATGTTATAAAATGATACATTGGCTAAAAACTTGATAAACTTTGGAATGAAGTTCACTGGCATGGTACCAGCATGCTACTAAAAATAGGTTCATTTTAATTTTTTCAACAAATTTAATATGAACATCATGATAGAAGTACATTAGGATAATAGAAATTCACCCTACATTAGTTTTTAATGAATCTTAGATTTCACAATTCTTTCATATTCTAAAATTTAATTAGTCTTCAAAAATAACTATCATTCCTTGAGCTCCCGTAGCATGCAAGGTGCTATGAGCACTGTGGATGCTTTGCTTCACAGAGCCTCCTCCTGTGGTCCTGTACATGCTAATTAATGTCTCCATTGTATAGAAATACAAACTGAGACTGGGCACCTTAAGAAACACATTGACCTTAAGAGACAGGTTTTATCAAGGGAGAAATGGGGGACAGTAGCAGTTATTACTTTACCCTGGGGCGCGCGGCGGGCGCGTTCGCCCGGGGGCGCGCAAGCGCGCGCGCGAGCCGATGCGCCGCGCGCGCGCGCGCGCGCCTCATGCTTCCGCATCACCTCTGCCACCCGCAGCTCGGTTTTGTTCCCCCGCCTGCTGCCACTGCCCCCTATCCCCTCCCCCGCCCGGCATGGTGGTGCACCCCCTTTACCTCCCGCGCCCCTCCCCGGGCCAGCGGCACGGCAGATCTCTGTGCGCGCCCAGCCAGCTCGGGACTAAAAGGCGACCCTGTCTCAAAAAACAAAAAAACACAGATCGAAAGAAAGAAAGGAAGGAAGGAAGGAAGGAAGGAAGGAAGGAAGGAAGAAAGAAAGAAAGAAAGAAAGAAAGAAAGAAAGAAAGAAAGAAAGAAAGAAAGAAAGAAAGAAAGAAAGAAAGAAAGAAAAAATTACACATACAATATCTCTACATGTGTATAGCTAAAATCTATATAACAAGAAGACGTGCCAGACAGGAGAAACCTCCCTTCAAGTTTTTGACCAGGGTAGTCCAAAAGACTCCCAAAATTACACAAGCTATTGCCACAGCCCTTGATTGCCTCCCAGAACTTGAAGACCCTATTCCTGAAGACAGGGCATACTTTGGACAGGACTTGGGGTAATACAGCTGGAACTGACCTGGAAGCCACCTCCTAAAGGCTAGCTCTCATAGTTTTGAAGGACACTATGCAAGCTGTTAAGAGAGAACATCAATTGAAGGTCCAACCCCAGCTTTCAGGCCTGATAATCACAACAATAATGGGCACAGCAAAATATATTGGGGCAGTAGTTGCCCCAATATTATCTTGGGATAATCAACAGCTACCTAATTGGACTTAAAGCCCACTCAGTGGGAGAGAACTCATGTCTGGTATTATAAACATAGCCAAATATACAGGGCTAGAGAGGTCAGATCTTAGAGAAAAACCCCAAGGTTGTCACATCCCTAAACAAATGTAATTCCTTACTATGTGCTAAATATGGATTCTTATATTTACAGACAAACATGCCAGTCACTACTCATCAATGAAGGTCCCTTTGTAACAGACTATTACAGTTTCACAACTGGTCACACAGAGAGGTAAGTGTCTGTGAAATGTCCAATCCTAAGTGACACATCTATAATGGAACCTCTATACCTATGGCTCATGAAACATAGTGGAACAAGGTAGAGAGACTACTAATACATCTCCCAACTCTCATCAGTGAAGCCTCATGCAACAGAGGGCAATGAACACAAAGGGCCACAAATGGCCAAAGCATAGAGTCTCCAAAATGTGGGTTCTTGGACAGGACTCCTACATTAAACTTCATGCACCCAGGGCTCAGGGATCATTGCAGAAGAAAGGTAGGAAATGTTATAAGGGCCAGGGGAGGTGGCACATGGCTATATGGAAATAGTCTTACAGGCTCCTAGGACCCTGCTCATATGAACCTACAGCAATGGTGTCAGTCTGTACAAGACCCATACAAACTCAAGCAGATAAAAACCCAGCATAGAACTGGAGAAATGGGCAGCAGGCTCCAAACTTAGCCAAAGAACTTTGGGCAGCTGATTACTGCTGGGTAAGGGAGAGTTGATCTTTAAGGGAGTGACTCTAGATAGGCTGACTAGACCCCAGTGCATGGACTTGCACTGAGGGACCTCTGGGTACTCTAACTTGACCAGATAGGCCTTAACATACATGAAGCAAGCATGAAATCCAGTGGGGGACTGTGCTGATGGGAGAGGGGAGATAAAGATGATTAAGACGTTATTATGAAATACATAAAAATTCAATAAAAAATACAAAAAAGAAATGTATTCCAATTCGAAGAGTTAGGATTTGAATACATCAGCTCTATCTGACTCCAAACTCTTAAACAGCATGATGTCTCAGTCATCCAATTGTAAGGAATCAGAGTCCTAAATACACAGAAGGGGAACGTCAATCAAGGGGAAATGCAAAATTAACTATGAAGAAAGAAAGATCTTATTAACTGTTCAAGAGAGAAGGAAATATAAACCATACAAAGATTCTCATAGCAATAATTGCCCCCAAAAGTAAGTCAGCTGGGCATGGTGGCACATACCTTTAATTCTAGCACTTGGGAGGCAGAGGCAGGCGGATCTCTGTGATCAAGGCCAGCCTAGTCTACAGAGCGAGTTCTAGGCCAGCTGGGGCTACAAGGAGACCCTGTCTCAAAAAGACAAAAAAAAAAAGACAAATTTTTCCTTTCCAATAAGTCAATTTATTTTGGCAATATTTTATTTATTTATTTATTTATTTATTATTTATTTATTTATTTATTTATTTATTTATTTAAATGTACTGTCTGCATGTAGGTCTGTGCACCCGTGTCATGCAATGCCGCGGAGGTCAGAAGAGGGTGTCGGATTCCCCTGGAACTGGAGTTCTCCTGGAATTGGAGTTACAGACGGTTCTCAGCCGCCACGTGGGTGCTGGGGACCGAACCTGGGTCCTCTGCAAGAGCAGTCGGTGCTCTTAACCACTGGGCCATCTCTCCAGCAATTTTGGCAATATTTTAAGGCAACTGCAGAGAAAACTCCTTTCCAGAGTTTCTTCATAAACATTTTTTTTTAATTAAAAATTCATGATCTTGCCTGGCCTGGTAACACACACTTTTAATCCCAGCACTTAAGATGGATCTCTGTGAATTTGAGGCTAGCCTGGTCTGGTCTACTTAGTGAGTTCCAGGCCAGCCAGGACTGCATACTGAGATCCAGCCTCAAAAAAAAAAAAAAAAAAAAATTCAAGACTTATAATCATTATGCTTTTAATACCTGTACTGTATAGTGGTTTCACTAAACATAATACATATTTCTTTAAGCATACTGAGACTCAAACACTCGTGAGGAAATCAACCATAGTTACTTAAACTTTGCATCATTATTTCTCCTTCATAGGAAATTAAGTTATTTTCATGTGACCAAAAGAAAAATTCATGACACACAATTAAAAAACAACAAGCAAGGGTCACATTTTATAAGGCAGCAATTCCATTCATGTGGTGGCAGTATAGAGAGACAGAGACATTTCATTTGCTAAGAACACAGAATTTCTTCTAGTAGGTTTCCTCAAGCTCATTAGATATTCCCTGGCTGATTCTCCTAAGTAATTAGATTTTAACAGGATTTTCAACAGATCAGAGCAATCTCTGTGGGTGCCAATAGAAGAGTTCCCCTCTGGCCTTACCAGCAGGACAGAGCAGATAACATCCAGACTGGGAGTTAATAGGACAATTACTGGCCCCTTTTAAATGAGTTACATTAATGCACTTAAGCTAAATGGTGCTGCATATGATTAAATATTAACATCTGCAAAATACAAAATCATGCTATGCAATCAAACCCTGTTGTTTTAATTTCCCCCAAAGAAAGAGTTCAACTGTTTACATAAATGCTTTTAAATATCATATTATGAAATATTTTTAGGGTGTACAAATAAAAAGTTGGAAACCATTCTTCTCATTAAAGAGGGCTAAAATTTCCCGACTTTTATGTTGTGGTTTCTGGAAAAGGCAGAGAAACAAACAAACAAAAACAAATATATATAATAATAATCTCCAGGTATTTACAATAGGAAAAATAAAGCACTGATCCCTAGGAGGAGAGAGAGTAGATGAGGTGGTTTCCGGGGCACTGAGTTGCCTGGACTTCACAGAACAAAGCCCCAAGGGAGGAAACTGCAGAAACAAAGGAAGAGAACACTGAAGTTCTGTGGATGTGGGTTGTCCATCCTCACTCCAGCTTATGGGGGATCTTGGGAGGCTGGACAAAGAAGACTTCACATTCCCCAGAGCCAGGACTAAAAATCAACACCTTGTAACATGAGGCAACAGGCGGCCTCAGTGCTAGACAGCAAATTAACCCTAGAGTAAGAGTGTATCTGCCGGGCATGGTGGTACATGCCTTTAATCCTAGCACTTGGGAGGCAGATGCAGGCGGATCTTTATGAGTTCAAGGCCAGCCGGATCTACAGAGTGAGTTCCAGGACAGCTGGGGCTACAGGGAGACCCTGTCTCGAAAAACTTAAAAAAAAAAAAAAAAAAAAAAAAAAAGTGTATCTATTGGGGCTGGAGAGATGGCTCAACGGTTAAGAGCACCAACTGCTCTTGCAGAGGACCCAGGTTCTATTCCCAGCACCCACATGGCAGTTAAGAACCATCTTTAACTCCAGTTCCAGGGAAATACGATGCTCTCTTCTGACCTCCGCAGCATTGCATGACACAGGTGCAACAACCTACATGCAGACAGTATACTCATACGCATAAAAAATAATAAATAAATAAAAATTTAAAAAGAGTGTATCTATCTAAGAAAACTTGAGGGCAAGCCTTATAAGGATGAACGGATTTTCCAACGAATGTGAGTGTCCAGAGCAAAGCTCGAAAATACTTAGCAATGAAAATGAGTCCAACACCAAGCAAGGTAAGCTTCACAATGTGTAACACCTCAACTCATAAAGTAATGAAAAAGCAGGAAAATACAACCTACAATAACGAGAAAAATCAATCAAAGGAAAAAGAACATGAAATTGCCTGATCAGAAATTAGGAGAAAGGGACTTTGAAGAGGCTGTATGGAATAAGCTAAAAAGTGAAGAAAGAATGTGACAAAGATGTGGTAGACAAAAAAATAACTTAGATCCAACTTTTAAAAGATGGCAAATGGACTGGGAAATGCCAGCAGAGAGGTTGACCCATCTGAACATTAAAGAAAGAGGAACCTCAGACTACGACCCATCTGAACATTAAAGAAAGAGGAACCTCAGACTGCCTGAGTCACAGACACTGAGCATCTCTCTGAATACTATTGGGGTTAACTGTTTATAATGGGCCCTAAAGAAGTTTACCTTCCAGATACTGAGAAACCTTCCTACCTCCCCCCTTTATAGGAAAAAGAAAAACATGATGGTAATGAAACCACTACCTAACTGTAAATTAGAGCCAATTGTTACAGTGGTAATTTCCTATAAAACAGGCATAACTACCCTTTTTTAATTGACTAATAGGCATAGGAACTGTGAAAGGATAATTCTCTATCTAGAGCCAAATTCAATAGTAAAGTGTTTATAAGTTGTGTAATTAAGCAAAATATATTACTACAGGAAAGCTCTGACATCAAAAATGAATTATTCTACAAGGAGAGGTTTGGCTAGTGGATTCAAAACCATGCCCCCCCACAATTATAAAAGGCCTTTTGCCTATAAGTGGGATATATGCAAGGAGAAAGGCAGTAAGATCCCTGTTGTCGAGACCTGGTGTGAGCATGGAAAAATGTTTATGAGATGTCACTTGCTAATGTACAACTGGCCTCTGAAATGCCAGAGAGTGTTACCAAAGGCCACTAAAGCAATACAGCAAAATATTGTCTCCCTGAGACAAGCAAGACGCCTCCATCAGTATCAGCTACACTCAACAGCCTGGGAGATACTGTGCAACAGTGGCAAGCCAGTGTCTATATATATCCCAAATCTAATTGGCTATTAGCTCTCTCCTTGGAGGAATAACCACAGCTGGATGCCACAAGCTTATGTCCTTAGTGGTTAGGAGATGTTATAAGCCACAATAAGAAACTTGTCACCCTTTATAGAGAAACCACAGTTTGTGGATTAGCATACCATCCAAGCATCTGTGTCTGCTCACAGCTTAGCTTGACATAATAATTAGTACTGCCTTAATGCCTGTACATCCAATAGCTTGTGCTTGTTAGTATGACAAAAAAGGGTATCACTGGGAAAGCTGTCAACCCATGAAGGGAAACAACCTGAACAGACTAGAGTCCAAAATGACAACTCCAAAGATTAGACTGTTTTCTTCTCACCCACTGTGCCCCTTTCCCAAAGCCCAGGGAACAAACTACAGAAGAGGAGGCTGTGGTAGAATGTAAGGGATGTGGAGAGTTTGGGGTGAATCATGAGACTACAGGAATATAGTCTGGACTCCTAATTGATCAACATGCCTGTGCATACAAGCTTCTCCAACTGGACTATGGGAACCTTGGGTTGTTCAAAATTTGGACATAGATACTTGCAAAATGCACCAATTACCTAATTGTATGACAAACTGAGTAACGTCAATGTTATCTGCAAACAACTGTGTCATTATATTGTAGAATCCCTTAAAATAAACAAATAAATTAAAAAAAAAAGATGGCAAATGTAATGTCTGAGATGAAAAAACTCTACTGGATAAAATTAACAGGAGTTTGACATCATAGACTGGAAAAAAATCAAAGAAGGCATCCAGCTGGGTGTGATGGCGCACACCTTTAATCCTAGCACTCGGGAGGCAGAGGCAGGCAGATCTTTGTGACTTCAAGGCCAGCCTGGCCTACAGAGGCAAGTTCCAGGACAGCTGGGGCTTCAGGGACACCCTGTCTCAAAAAGACCAAAAAGGGGGGGAAAAAAAAAGGACTGAATATCATTTCTTTCCTTGCAGCAACTCATCAAAATTGACTAGTCATCTACTCATTTGCATATACCTAATTCTAAATTGCTAAATTCAGAAGTAATCTCATTAGAGTGAGAGAATTCTACCACTGCCCTAAATTCCTCTGCCCATTGTCTGCATTAAGATGTTCTTCTGCAGGTCAATTAGAAATGGACCTTGCAGGCTGGAGAGATGGCCTATCAGTTAAGAGCGCCGACTGCTCTTGCAGAGGACCGGGGTTCAATCCCCAGCACCCACATGGTGGCTGAGAACCGTCTGTAACTCCAATTCTAGGAGAACTCCAGTTCCAGGAGAACTCCAGTTCCAGGGGAGTCCGACGCCCTCTTCTGACCTCCGAGGCATTGCACGACATGGGTGCACAAACCTACATGCAGACAGTACATTCATACAAATAAATAAATAAACAAACAAATAAATAAATAAATAAAAAAGAAATGGACCTTGCTAGATTTCTTCTCTTAACTTTTCATGTATTTGATTTTCCAAAAAGAAACGCTCCACTTCAAAAGCATCAAGAGTCAGATGTAGCGGCAATCACACCTATCTGTAATCCCAGCAGTCTCTCAAGGCCGAGGAAAAAGGAGCTTGTTGATACCAGCCTGGGCTACCTTGCAAATTCCAGGCCAACCTGAACTATACAAAAAGACCCTGTATCCAAAGACATGCAAACAAGCAGCAAACTCACCAAAGTAACCTGGACTCCAGCTGTCAAACGTCCAGTTGTTAAATTTTAAGGTGTTATAGGAAAATCAACATTTCTCATTGTCCACTAACCACTTCATACTGTTCTTCCTTCAAACAATTCTCTTTTTTTAATTAATTAATTAATTAATTTTTAAGGGATTCGCAATGCAAGAGAATAGTTGTTTTCAGATCACATTAACATTGCTCAGTTTGCCATACAATTAGGTAATTGGTGCTAGCATCCACGGATGAGGGATACCATTCGCCGTTTGTTTTTCTGAGACTGTGTTACTTCACTTAGCATGATATCTTCTAGCTCCATCCATTTACCTGCAAAGTTCATGATGTCATCTTTCTTTACCACTGCACAGAACTCCATTGTGTAGATGTGCCACATTTTCTCTATCCACTCATCAGTTGAGCACTTGGGTTGGTTCCAGCTCCTTGCTATTGTGAAGAGAGCTGCAATAAACATGGCTGTGCATGTATCTCTGTGGTAAGATGAGTCTTGTGGGTACATGCCCAGGAGTGGTATGGCTGGGTCAGGTGGCAAGATCATTCCGAGTCTTCCAAAGGTTTTTTTCCACACTGCTTTCCATAGTGGCTGTACAAGTTTACAGTCCCACCAGCAGTGGATGAGTGTTCCCCTTTCCCTACAACCTCTCCAGCACTTGGTATAATTTGTTTGTTTTTTGTTTTTTGTTTTTTTGGTCTTTTCGAGACAGGGTCTCCCTGTAGCCCCAGCTGGCCTGGAACTCACTCTGTAGACCAGACTAGCCTTGAACTCACAGAGATCCGCTTGCCTTTGTCTCCCAAGTGCTAGGATTAAAGGCGTGTGCCACCATGCCCAGCTTCATTTGTTTTCTTGATCCTAGCCAGTCTTTTTGGAGTGAGATGATATCTTAAAGTGGTTTTAATTTGCATTTCCTTAATTATTTAGTGATGTTGAACACTTTTTAAGATGTTTCTCAGCCATCTCTAATTCCTCACTTGTGAAGTCTCTCTTCAGCTCTTTGCTCCATCTTTTGAATGGGTCATTTGTTTTCTTTCTTTGTTTTTTGACTAGTTTATATATTCTGGAAGTCAATGCTTTGTCAGATGTTTCTGCAGTAAAGGTTTCCTCCCACTCTGTGGTTTTCTTTTTACTTCCTTGATTGTTTCTTTTGATATACTGAAGCTTTTGCATTCAAACAACTTTCTTAAGGGGAAGCAACCAGAGTCAAATACTACCCAACCTTTTTTTAGTGCACGTGTGTGTGCATGTGTGTGCACACACATGTGTATGCATGCGTGTGTGTGTGTGTGTCTGTGTCTGTGTGCGTGTCTGTGTGTGTCTGTGTGTGCACTTACCCATGCATGTGTGGAGGTCAGAAGACAGTCTGTGGGAGTCAGTTTTCTCCTTCTGTGGATTTCAGGTATGGAACTCAGGTCATCAGGCTTGCAGAGCAACTGCCTTTACCTGTTAAGCCATCTCCCAGGCTCTGCCCAGCTTTTTCATCAACCACCTAGAAATGTTCACCTAACGCTTAGGTTGGCCGAGCAACAAAAATGTCTGTCCAAGGTAACTATTAATTCAGAAACAAATGCAAAGAATGCTAGAATGTTGTTAAACATTTCTTTTCTTAAAATTTAGTTTATGTGTATGAGTGTTTTGCCTTCATGTATGTAAGTGTGCCTATGTCATGTCTCAGAGGCCAGAAGAGGGTGTTGGATCCCATGGAACTTGAGTTCCTGATAGTTGTTAGTTGCCATGTGGGTGCTGGGAACCTAACCAGGGTCCTCTGCTGAGCCATTTCTCCAGCCCCTGTGCTTTAAACATTTCAGTGATTGGACTAGACAGTTGGCTCAGTGGTTGAGAACATTTGCTGCTCTTTCAGAGCACCCAAGCTCAATTCCCAGCACCTGTATCAGGTTGCCTACAATTACCTGTAACTCCAACTCCACAGGATCCAATGCCTTTTTCTGTCCTTCAGGACACCAGCACAGACATGGTAGACACACACACAAACACATAAATAAAAAATTTTAAAGCTATATTAAAAAATTTTTAATTAGTTAACATCCATAACTTCAGTTGTCACTTGATGAATTGGAAACCTCATCAAGAAATGCACAGATAAATATACAGAGATGAGAAATGAAACAAATCACTTGACTTACCATACAAAGAGCTGGCTGGCCACCGAGTTTTCTTCTCCTGCCTTCCCAGATTCATATGTTGAAGACCCAATCCCCACTCTAACTCTATTTGAAGATAAGGCTGTAAGGGAGGGACCCTGATATGAAAGCTCTAGTGCCCTTATAAGACAAGGCACTGGAGAGCTTGCTCTCTCTTTCTACCCATGGATACATACACAAAAAGAGATCTTATGCCCATGTAGCAAGATGGCAGCCACCAACAGACCAGGGAGGCCTCATCATAAACCAACCTTGTTGGCACCCTAATCTTAGGCTCACAGCATCCAGAACTATGAGGAGATGTCTGCTGTGTAAGCACCTGACTATGATATCTTGTTACTATAACCTGAGCTAAGACAAAGTTAGTGATCGTAGGCAGGCATGGTGGCCCACGCCTTTAATTCCAGCACTTGGGAGATGGAGGCAGGCAGATCTCTGTGACTTCAAGGCCAGCCTGGATCTACAGAGCGAGCTCCAGGCCAGCTGGGACTAAAGGGAGACCCTGTCTCAAACATAAAAAAAAAAAAAGTCGGGCGTGGTGGCGCACGCCTTTAATCCTAGCACTTGGGAGGCAGAGGCAGGTGGATCTTTGTGAGTTCAAGGCCAGCCTGCTCTACAGAGTGAGTTCCAGGACAGCTGGGGCTACAGGGAGACCCTGTCTGGAAAAGACAAAAAAAAAAAAAAAAAAAAGTTAATGATCATGATCCTCCACCAGGAAGTCTCCTGATCCTGTCTTGAACTATATCAATAAAGCACAGTAGCAGCAGTAAATAATGAGGAAGGATTGCATCTATGTCTACTAAAGTTTCTTGAATCCATAATTGTGGTGGCCCCGGAAACCAATACTCTGTATCTTCTGCCATCTAGAATTATTGCTATCAGGAAGATGTACCCCAGAGAAGAAACATGGAAGCAACATCCTATACGTGTGAAGAATTTGGTGGAACTCTCTAGCAATGAACTTTTATTCCATTTATTTATGTGTGGGTATGTGGGTGAGTACATGTGTGCATACATGTGCATGTGGAAGTCAGAGGACAGCTTTTGGGACTTGGTCTTCTCTTTCTACTGTAGTAGTTGAGTGGACAGAGATTCGAAATGATGGGAACACACAGATGAAGCTTTAGATGGTGGATCTGAGACTCATGGTCCACAGATGCATGTCCTTCTCAGTCCTGAGTTTTTATTCAGTACTCTAAGGATGGATGACTTGAGTTTATGAGTTTACAGGAAATATTGTTGCAAGAACACATAAGACATACAATAACAAGTTAAGGAATACAGTGACTATAGATGTTATCAGAAAAAGTGGCCTCTAAAGTAAACATGTGTTTGTCAGAAATGTCTGCTTCTTGGAATAGCTTCAGCCCAAACAATGTTTTGGGGAACTTAAGCACACATGTTTTGCCCCAGAGCTTGGCCTTCGGGCACACTGCTCACAGTAGTGATTGTATAGTTCTTTTTGTCCTTTCCTTGAACATTAACTCTGGAACTATGCCACAAGCCATCAAGTCACAAGATGTATTAACTTTTCCTGAAGCAGCTTACTATATTTCTACCATGTGGATCCCAGGGATAGAACTCAGCTCATCAGGCTTGGCAGCAAGTGGCTTTACCCGCTTAGCTTATCTTGGTGGCCTACTATTGATAAGCTTTTTAACTAATTTCTTTTTTTTTCTTGTTTTTAAAGATTTATTTCATGTGTGTGTTTTGCCTGTGTTTATGTATATGCACTTCATATGTGTTTGGTACCCACAGAGGCCAGAAGAGGGCGTCAAATTCCCTGGAACTGCAATGAGCCACTATGTGGGTGCTCAGAACCCAACCAGGGTCCTCTGCAAGAACAAGTGCTCTTAACTGCTAAACCATCTCTCTAGCCCCCTAATTTCTTTCTTTCTTTTTTTTTTTATTGTATTTGGACCAGCAAGAAGACTCAGCAGCTAAGAGTACTTGCCACCAAACCTGACGGCCTGAGACTAGTGCCTTTCCACATGGTAGATGGAGAGAACCAACCCTCAGAAATTGTCCTCTGACCTCTATACATGAATGCATGTGCCTACATACATACACACTGAACACAATAAAATAATAATAAATAAAAATGTATTTAAAAATACTTTTACCAGGGGCTGGAGAGATGGCCTAGCAGTTAAGAGTGCCGACCGCTCTTGCAGAGGATCCAGGTTCGATCTCCAGCACCCACATGGCGGCTGAGAACCGTCTGAAACTCCAATTCCAGGAGAACTCCAGCTCCAGGGGAATCTGACACCCACTTCTGACCTCCGCGGCATTGCACGACACGGGTGCACAGACTTGCATGCAGACAGTACATTCGTACACATACAGAAATAAATAAAAATTAATAAAAAAAATTAAAAAAAAAACAGTTTCTTAAAAAAAAATATTTTTACCAAGCCTAGTGGCACACACCTTTAATACCAGCACTTGCCAGGCATAGGGAGGAGGATCTCTGTGAGTTCAAAGTCAGCCTGACCTACCCAGTGAGTACCAGACCAGCTACAGATGCATAGTAAGACCCTATCTCAAAAACAAAATTTTAAATACTTATTTTTATTTTTAATTATATGTATGTGTGTGTGTGTGTGTGTGTGTGTGTGTGTGTGTATCTGTGTGGGGGTGTGTGCACATGACTGAAATGCGCAAAGAAGCCAGAGGCATCAGATCCCCTGGGAGCTGGAGTTGCTGGCAGTTGTGAACGGCCTGATGCAGTTGCTGGGAATTGAAGTTGGGTCCTCAGGAAGATCAGTATATGGTTTTTTGTTTGGTTGGTTTTGTTTTGGTTTTGGTTTTGGTTTTGGTTTGGGGTTTATTTTTTGTTTGTTTGTTGGTCTTTTTGAGACAGGGTCTCCCTGTAGTTCCAACTGTCCTGGAACTCACTCTGTAGACCAGGCTGGCCTTGAACTCACAAAGATCCGCCTGCCTCTGCCTCCCAAGTGCTAGGATTAAAGGCGTGCACCACCACGCCCGGCAAGAAAGCCCATTTGCTTCTAAATGAAGTCAATATAGCCTGTGTTCATAGCAGGATTTTGGCCTGAATATTCTTTTTTATTTATCTATTTATTTATTTCTTAAATCATTTAGAAAGAAACAAAGCAGGTGCTCTTAACTTGGGTTCTATAGCAAAGGCCACCAGCATAGCTACAGGACACAAAGCTCCATGTTCTACCACCTCTAGCATTGAGAAGTCAGGAGCAAACGTGAACCTCAACAGAGGGGGAATTATCCTTGCAATGACTGCAGTAAATGTTTGTTGAAGGGGAAAAAATGGAAAGAGAAGATATAGCATATATACCCAGTTATAATGGAAAGCCTATTTCTGCCATATACATTAGAGAAATTGTTCAAGAACAGTTCATCCATGTGAAAATATTAGCACTGTGTTTCTGCCAAGGTCAGCAAGACCTAGTGATTTGCTGAGATATCACCTTCATTTCACCAGGTAAATAAAGGCCCCTTCCTCCGTGCATCCTATCCAAGTAGGCACTGCACAGCAACGGTTAAATTATGAATACAGCACATACGTTCCATACCATATCATTTACAGCACAATTTAGCATAGACATAATGCTTTGTAACAAACTACAGTACCATTCACAAAATGCATTTAAATAGCATAATTTAGTTCATTAAATTCCATCATTTACAGTAAATCAAAATCATCACAGGAATTGAAGAGAGTACACAGTTGTTTGTTTGAATAGTTAAGCTAGGTAAGTCAATTTCTTTTTGAAGGTCAAGGACAGAGTTGTTTCCATTTTCTGTTATAAAAAAGATACAGCTGGTGTCAAAAGATAATTTAATGTCATCTCAGAATGATCCACCCCTTTACCCCCCCTTCGGCTCTCCCTCCGGGTTGCATATGTCATTCCTGCAATTCCTGAAACTGATGCAACTCCCCCAAAACGACTCACAGGCTAGTTAACGAGAATGGATGTACAGATTTTTACAAAATCTCGAACGTACTATTTCTTCCAGTCTTTAGCCAAGATGTATATATTTAATCCTCAGGAAGTTTCAAATGCTTCAAACCACAGAGCGAGTAATCATTTACTCCTCTGTCTATTTCCGAGGTGTGCTGGAAGCCCATTGTGGGTAGAAGCCAGTCTAGTAAGCCATATTTCGAGCCTAGAGTCTGGTACAGTGTTTGCTGATGGTAAACTTCTAGAAAGCAAGAACCGATCTAAGTATATTTGTATTCTTCATAGCCCCAGTCACAATATTTCATTCATACTTGGAAAATATTTGATTTAGAATCTTGAGCCATCAGGATGGCTCAGTGGGTAAGGATGTCTGCGTCTGAGCCCGAGACCTGAGTTTGATACCTACAACTGGCATGATGGATAGAAGAAGATCAGCTCCAGAAAGTTGTCCTTGTACCTCCATGTATACACCATGCCACATATGTACATATACACAATAAAATGAATAAATAAAAACAAATAAATAAATAAATGTAATGTTTAGTTTAAAATCTTGTCTGAGGGACATTCTTTGAAATACATTTGATAAGCCCAACTTCTCCTGCCACAGGTCCTTCTGTTAGCCTGTGTCTGGCAAAGTCAGCAGTGTCCAAGAGTCAGAGGGTGTAAGCCATAGCTCAGCCAAGCAGCATGCCACACTCAGTGTTTGTCCAGACAGTTAGTTGCTTCATATATGCCTTGCATGGACACAGAGAAGACAGATACCAGGGGCCAACTGCCATGCAGTACTGAGTGTAAGTACCATGTCAGGGACAAGCATAAGATACTCTGAGAGGGGCTGGAGAGATGGCCTAGCGGTTAAGAGCGCCGACCGCTCTTACAGAGGACCCGGGTTCGATCCCCAGCACCCACATGGCGGCCGAGAACCGTCTGAAGCTCCAATTCCAGGAGAACTCCAGTTCCAGGGGAATCCGACACCCTCTTCTGACCTCCGCGGCATTGCATGACACGGGTGCACAAACTTGCATGCAGACAGTACATTCATACACATACGGAAATAAATAAAATTAATAAAAAAAAATTAAAAAAAAAAAAGATACTCTGAGAGATAGTACAGTATCAGAATTAACAAAGCTTGCACAATCCAACCACTCTGAGGCCTGGTTTCCCCCACTCAGCATGTTTTAGAGGGCCACTGACCCATGGGAAGAAATGTAAAGGAAAGTCATGAGAAGAGAGAGAGAGAGATGGCTTCTCCTACCTCCCCGTGGCATTTCCCCTTCCTGGAAAGAGGGAGAGTTGAGAAAAATGTTGATACACTAGGAAAGAGAGTTTATTTATTTATTTATTTATTTTATGTGTGAGTGTGCTGTCTGCATGTAGGTTGGTGCGCCCATGTTGTGCAAAGCCTCGGAGGTCAGAAGAGAGTGTTAGATTCCCCTGGAACTGGAGTTAAAGACGGTTCTCAGCCGCCATGTGGGTGCTGGGGATCAAACCTGGGTCCTCTGCCAGAGCAGTAGGCTCTCTTACCCACTAGGCCATCTCTCCAGCCCCTTATTTTTAAAACTCCAAGTAGGGCCAGCAGGTTGGCTCGACAGGTAAAGATGCTTGCTGCCAAGCCTATTAGCCTGAGTTTGCTCCGCAACCCACATGCTGGAGTGAGAGAACTGAATCCTGCAGGCTGTCCTCTGGCTTCCACATCTGTGCTTTGGCAAGTGCACCTACACATACATACATACACTACACACACACATACATACACACACCACACATACACTTACATACGCACACCACACACACATACATACACACACCACACACATACATACACACACCACACACATACATACACACACCACACATACACATACATACACACACCACATACACATACATACATACATACACCACACACACATACATACACACACCACACACACCAGACACCACATACATACATACATACACCACACACACACCACATACACACACACATGAATTAAATAATAAATGTAATTCAAAAAAATGTTTAAATAAATAAAACAAAATGTTAAAGGATTTTTTGTTTTGGTTTTTTAAGATTTATCTGGGGGGCTGGGATAGTGGCCCAGGCCTTTTAATCTCAGCACACAGGAGACAGAAGGAGGCAGATCTCTATGAGTCCCAGGCCAGCTGGATCTACATAGCAAGTTCCAGCCAGCTGGGGCTACATAGTGAGACCTTGTTTCAAAAAAAAAGATTTTTAAAAATTTTATGCATGTGACTGTTTTGCCTTCATGTATGTACATGCACCAAATGCAAGCAGTGCCCATAGAGGCCAGAAGAGGACACTGAATACCCTGGAACTAGAATTACAGGCAGTTGTTCACTGCCATGTGGGTGCTGGGAACCAACCCAACTCTGGTCTTCTGTATGAACAGCAAGTGCTCTTACCACTAAGCCATATCTCCAGCCCTAAGGACATTTATGTTTTATTTCAGTTTGGTTTGTTTGTTTCTTTGTTTGGGACAGAGTTTCACTATGTGGCCCTGGCTGGCCTGAAACTCACTATGTAGAACAAGCTGGCCTTGAAATCGGAGACCCACCTACATCTGCCTCCTGAGTGCTGGGATGCTGTTGCATGCCCAGCAACCTTTATAAAGGTTTTTAAAATTGAAACTAACAATTCTTACTTTTTTTATTTATGTGTATGAATGTATTGACTGCATGTAGGTCTGTGCACCTGTGTCGTGCAATGCAGCGGAGGTCAGAAGAGGGTGTCGGATTCCCCTGGAACTGGAGTTCTCCTGGAATTGGAGTTACAGACAGTTCTCAGCTGCCATGTGGGTGCTGGGGATCAAACCTGGGTCCTCTGCAAGAGCAGTCGGCGCTCTTAACCGCTAGGCCATCTCTCTAGCCCCAAAACTAACAATTCTTATAAATATCTTTAAGTGTCTTTCTAGGGTAAGGGGCACTGGTTTGAAGAGCCATGCAGGGAGTGTATTTCCATGAACAAGTATGATATGAAAGTCCTACTGAGTATCATTGGACTGGCTAAAGAGATGGCTCAGAAATTAAGAGCACCTGCTGCTTTTCCAGAGGACCTGAGTTCTGTTCCCACCACCCATATCTGGTGGCTCAAAACTGCCTGTAACTCCTGCTACAGAGGATCCGACACCCTCTTCTGGCCTCTGAAAGTACAGGCATGTACACATACAGATGCATACTTAAAGGAAAAAAAGAAAGAGTATCGTTGGATTTCCCACAGTGCCTAAACAGTAAAATGATATTTAAATTGCTTAAAAATAGAAAGTTCAGGCCAGGCCTGATGGCACATGTCTTTAATCCCAGCACTTGGGAGCTCAGGAGGCAGAGACAGCAGTTCTTTGTGAGTTCAAGGCCAGCCTGGCCTACATAGTGAGTTCTAGGACAGCTGGGAGTACAGCTCATCTAAAAAAAAAAAAAAAAAAAAAA
>VZQC01009277.1:1269988-1281336 GCA_009823505.1 Rhizomys pruinosus | reverse complement strand
CTTGCAGAGGACCTGGGTTCGATCCCCAGCACCCACATGGCGGCTAAGAACCGTCTGAAGCTCCAATTACAGGAGAACTCCAGTTCCAGGGGAATCCGACACCCTCTTCTGACCTCCGCGGCATTGCACGACACGGGTGCACAAACTTGCATGCAGACAGTACATTCATACACATACAGAAATAAATAAAATTAATAAATAAAAAAAGAAGAAACATAGTTCAAGATCCACAGTGTTAAACCAGCTCCTCCCAACCTAGCCATTCTGGGATGACCTTTCAGTACGTATCTGGCTTGGGCAGCGCCCTGTCTCCTTGAGCAAAGCCAAAATGTAAGATGAAAAGCCACATGCGGAGGGTGACGCAGGGGAAACAATCATGACTCGCTCTGGGAGCCAGAAAGAAATTCGAGGTCTTTGGCACACTGGCCCCCTGGCCTGGTGTGCTCAGCAGAAAAACCTTCACATTCTATTCTGCAAGATTCCCAGGCACAGAAGGGTGACATACCAGAAATTAGACTTTGGGTGTGTCTCTCCGTGCTCCCCAGAGGGTGGGCACAGTGCTCTTGGAGCCCTTGATGAGCTGTAGATGGAGGAGAAGGATCTCTCAAGTTCTTTGCAGCAGGAACCTAGCGAGGTAGCAGCAACCTTGACTTCCAAATGGAACATTACAGAAAGTGACGATCTCTATTTCATAAATCTCAAGGGAGCTGCTGGGAGCTCGGGCTGCTCTTGGGGTTGGATGTCTAGGGAAGTTTGGGGGTGGGGGAACCTGGCTGAGGCCGGTGTCACAGTTTCCAGAAACCTGGTCAGTAGGTTGTGCTGCTGCCACTGGGGCCACTCTGTTGTCTGTAGTGCTGGGATGGAACCCATGTCTTTGTGCATAGTAAAGATGCTACACCACTGAGCTACGTCTTTAGCCCTGAAGCCACTTTTCCAAACTAGGTATCTTGTATCTTGTTCCTGGTAACTTTGCTAATCAAATCCAGGCAGCCTTCTGGGAACTACATTGTCTCCTGGTGATTGTCCCCGGGACAGACCACCTGCCTTCCTAGACTTTTCATCCCACCTGTTTGCTATTGCTCTGTGAAACACAGGGTCTCATTGGTACCAGTGGACCCTCCAATTCCATGCACAAAGAAGGGGATTCATGCAGTGAACCTGCTGTGGTGGATGCTGACCCTGGAAGTCCTGTGCACATGTGACACATCTCCCAAGAGCACCATGGAAAGTCTCACCTGATCTCCACTTCCACAGAGATTTAAAAGGAAAAACAGTCTGTGACCAAGAAGGATAATTTCAAATCTCAGCAGAGCCTCTGACAGCTGTCTCTGTCACTAGTTGAAGTAACTAACAATGACAACGACTCACTTAATTTCTGTTAGATTTTATTTTTGTTGTCATGCGATTCTGCCGTAATGGTAATATTAATATTATCATTTGAGAGTAAACAGAGGCTAAGGGAGGCTGAGTCAGGCAAGGCCTTGTGGCTACTATAGGAAAAACTAGCATTCAAACTAGATCCATTTAGCTCCAAAGTCAGTACTCTTCACTAACCATTGTGCCCAGAAGACAAGGAATCTCAAAACCAAAGTAAACTCCAGATCTATGACTAAGCCTAGCTTTTCTTGGTAGGCAGAGGGGCCTGGCTGTATCTCAGAAAGGGGTGAACTTAGAAAGAGAACTCAGCCAGGCATGGTGGCACATGCCTTTAATCCTAGCACTCAGAAGGCAGAGGCAGGCAGATCTCTGTGAGTTCAAGGCCAGCCTGGTCTACAGAGCGAGTTCCAGGACAGCTGGGGCTATAGGGAGACCCTGTCTCAAAAAGACAAAAAAAAAAAAAAAAAAAAAAACACATTAAAATGCACCTTAAGAAACATAATGTGGGGCTGGAGAGATGGCCTAGCGGTTAAGAGCGCCGACTGCTCTTACAGAGGACCCGGGTTCGATCCCCAGCACCCACAGGCGGCCAAGAACCGTCCGAAACTCCAATTCCAGGAGAACTCCAGCTCCAGGGGAATCTGAGACCCTCTTCTGACCTCCGCGGCATTGCACGACACGGTGCACAGACTTGCATGCAGACAGTACATTCATACACATACAGAAATAAATAAAATTAATAAAAAAAAAAGAAACATAATGTTCTAAGGAGAGAATCAAAGGCCCCAATAGATAATAATCATAGTCAGCACAACTGAGAACAGTGGGCGTAGATCTGGTGCTAACAATTAGCTATTTATTTAGTCATTATTTATTTCCTTGCAATGATTGGATATCAAATCCAAGCCTTGCCGATGCTAGATAACTATTCCACCAATTACCATCGCCATTTTAAGAACCCACAGTGTGCTGGTATCTGAACTAGAGTTGGAAGTTGTGGTGACATTAAGAAAATATTACATGTAAATTCCAGCCAACACTAAGAGAAGCTCCCAGATACTTTCTAATAGAATCCTCTTTTACAGAGAAGAAATAGAAGTATAGACAAGGAAATCGAGGTATAGAGACCCAAAGACAATTGCTTAAGATCATGATCAGTACAAAAAAAAAAAAATGGAGCCATGCGCAGAAGCCAGGAACCAGGCCTTCTGTACTCTGGAGACCGGGGAACAGCTTCAGAAATTTCCAAGACCAGGTAAATTCTAGAAGCTGGTATTGAAGCTAAAGATAAGAAAAACGACTAAAGAAAAAAATAAAACAGAAAAGAAAAAACAAGATAGAGTTACTAACCTAGAGCGCTGACGGCCGTAGAGAGCACTAGGCTGAAAGCAAGCGAATAGGCAGCCACCTGGGAATTACAAGGGCCACTGTGTAAGGTAAGACATGAGGCCAGAAGACGGGCCACTAAGGATAGTGTCATGTAGCTCAGTCAATGCAGTGCTTGTGTAGAATGCACAAAGCCCTGGGTTCTATCGCCAGGAGCACATAAACCAGGTGTAGTGTGCTGACCTGAAATCCAGCACCAGTGAGAATAGAAGGACTGGATGGAATAAGATGGCACAGGGGGTAAAATCACTTGCTGCACAAGCCTGATGACCTGAGTTGGATCCCCAGAACCCATGGCAGAAGGAGAGAAGTCTCTCAAAATGTGTCCTCTGAGGTCCACACATATGCTGTGGTACACATACCCACACTCACACATCATGCATGCACACAAAATAATAGTCAATTAATTGATTTTAAAATAGAAGAACCCAAATAGGAAGCAGGGAAAGACAAAGGGAGAGAAATAGTTACAGACCCTAAGTATGCTTTGAGCGCTGTACCAAATTACTAATAGGAGGGGCTTGTGAATGGGGAGGGAGGTGTGCTCTATGAAAAAAATGTTCCTTTTACTGTGTTTCAGTCATGTGAACTCTGAACAAGGACCAGCGCTGCTTTTAAATGAAGTTTGAAGCTGGGTGTGGTGGCACACGCCTTTAATCCTAGCACTCGGGAGGCAGAGGCAGGAGGATCTTTGTGAGTTCAAGGCCAGCCTGGTCTACAGAGTGAGTTCCGGGACAGCTGGGGCTACAAGGAGACCCTGTCTTGAAAAGACCAAAAAATAAAAATAAAAAATTTTTTTAAAATGAGGCTTGATTATGTGGGGTGTGGAGGTACATGCCTTGACTCTCAGCACTCGGGAAGTAGAGGCAGGTAGACCTCTGTGGATTTGAGGTCAACCTAGTCTACATAATGATTTCCAGACCAGCCAGGGCTACATAGTATGAGTCTCAAAAAAATTTTTTTAATCAGTAAAAGCAATAATAGAACACATCACAAAAACTAAACTGAAAAACAGTCAACAGATCTAGATGAAACGGCAACAGAGGGAAAATCAAACATCTTGAAACATCAGGAGAGCTAACCCAGGGTGATGATGGAGTCAGAATCCTGAGAACCAGTCAGAGCAGGATATCAGGGTGAAAGAGACCTTAGAGAATATTGAGCCTCCACTGCAACTGAGGAAACTGAACCCCAAAGAGAGGAGAGTGGCAAGCTCAAGGTCCCATCATTAAGTTCTGGCACAACATGCCCACAAACTTAGCTCCAGGATACAGGTAGTTTAAACTCTGTGGGTTAAAATAAGAAAAGGGAACTGAAGATGTGGCTCAGAACTAGAGCATGGATGAGTTTAACATGCAGGCACAGACACACGGATGCACAGGCAAAACAAGAAAAGGAATGGGTTGGAGGACTAGGAGCCAAAAAGAAGACAATAGTCATGAAAACAAACCCAAACTTAAGAGCCAAAGTCCCGTGCGTTCGTGAGCATGCGGAATCCCTGTGGTCTCAGTACTTTTCCATTTTGTAGAACCGTGTAGTCTTTGGAAAGCAGAAAGATGTCTAAATACANAGGTTTTTGTTGATCAGATAAACACCCATAAAATAAGCTTAGCTAAGTTATCCAGGCTCAGTAAGCCTCAGTTTCTCTATCATTTGAAATACCTTTTTCTTTCTTTTTCTGTACTGTGGGTATTTTATTGGTGCAGCTTCCGTATCATGTCTAGAAGGCACTAACTAGCAGCAGGTGTCTTGTACCTCAGACTCTTATAATCCTTCTGTCCTCTTCTCTTTTAAAGTTCTCTGAGGCTTGGGCTAGAGAGATGGCCTAGCGGTTAAGAGCGCTGACCGCTCTTACAGAGGACCCGGGTTCGATCCCCAGCACCCACATGGCGGCCGAGAACCGTCTGAAACTCCAATTCCAGAACTCCAGTTCCAGGGGAATCCGATACCCTCTTCTGACCTCTGCGGTATTGCACAACACAGGTGCACAAACTTGCATGCAGACACTACATTCATACACATGCATAAATAAATAAAATTAATAATTAAAGTTCTCTGAGGCTTATGTGTAGAAGTTGCATTGTGGATGTATTACTTGGGGCTGGGCACCTCACCATCACATATTGTCTGTATTTTGACTAGTTGTGGAACTATGCAATTGTCTCCATTATTTTTCTCCCTAATTTTTTTTATTGTTTTATATATTTTTTGTACAAGATTATGTAACAAATCAAATCTAGATCCATGTCCCCCTCCTTACCCCCCCACCCCACCAGAGCTCGTGTATTCTGCCAAACATGTTTTTCATCTTTTTCTCAGTCTTTCTCAAAATTCTCGATATAGAAGTTGACTGTTTCCAGCAGAAGTTCACCATTTCAGACAGTTCTTTGACACAGTCTTTTCTGTTGTTGTTGTTGTTGTTGTTGTTCTTTCTAATATGTGCCACTCCCAACTACTTGGACAAAGGCTCAAGGAGCCTGAAATACGTTTCTAAATGAAGTAATTTATATTTCCCAAATATACTGGATAAAAATTCTTAGCAGGGCATGGTGGCACACACCTTTAATCCCAGAACTCTGGAGGTGGATCTCTGTGAGCTCAAGATCAGCCTGGTCTACATAGGGCAAGTTCCAAGTTCCAGGCCAGCTGGGGCTACAGGGAGACCTTGTCTTAAAAAGACCAAAAAAAAAAAAAAAAATTCTCAAGGGCTAGAGAGTGGGGAAGTATGGGGTAATGATGGAGGGTTTCTGTTGATACCTCTGTTTGGGAATCCTTACATCCTGTATCCATCTTGGAAAGCCAAGTGCAATTAAATGTGTGTTGTTCTTTTTGGTTAGCTAGCATCTAGTCATCTTCTTTCCGGAAAAACAAAAAACTTTTTTTTCTTTTTTTTTTTAATTTATTGTTTTACATATTTTTTTGTACAAGATTATGTTACAAATCGAATCTAGACCCATGTCCCCCTTCCACCCCTCCCACCACCAGATTCACCCTTTCGTCCTCCCACCACCAGATTCACCCTTTCGCCCTCCCACCACCAGATTCACCCTTTCAGTCAGTTCTTTGATGCAATCTTTTCTGTTGTTGGTGGTGTTGTTGTTCTTTCCAATATGCATCACTCCCAACAAGAAATGTTTACAACTAAGTTATTAGCACTAGCGTCCACAGATGAGGGATACTATTCGTTGTTTGTTTTTCTGGGACTGTGTTATTTCACTTAACATAATATCTTCCAGTTCCATCCATTTACCTGCAAAGTTCATGATGTTGTCTTTTTTTAATGCTGCATAGAACTCCATTGTGTAGATGTACCACATTTTCTCTATTTATTCGTCAGTTGAGGGGCATTTGGGTTGGTTCCAGCTTTTTGCTATTATGAACAGAGCTGCAATAAACATAGCTGTGCATGTATCTCTGTGGTAAGAAGAGTCTTGTAGGTATATACCCAGGAGTGATATGACTGGGTCAGGTGGTAAGCTCATTTTGAGTCTTCCAAGGGTTCTCCACACTGCTTCCATAGTGGCTGTACCAGTTTATATACCCACCAGCATTGGATGAGTGTTCCCTTTTCCCCACAACCTCTCCAGCACTTGGTATCATTTGTTTTCTTGATCTTAGCCAGTCTTATCGGAGTGAGATGATATCTTAAAATGGTTTTAATTTGCATTTCCTTAATTATTAGCCACATTGAACATTTTTTAAGATGTTTCTCAGCCATCTCTAATTCCTCACTCGTGAAGTCTCTGTTCAGTTCTTTGCTCCATCTTTTAAGTGATTCATTTGTTTCCTTTCTTCTTTGTTTTTGAGTAGTTTATATATTCTGGAAATCAATGCTTTGTCCAATGTAACTGCGGTGAAGGTTTCCTCCCACTCTATGTGTTTTCTCTTTACTTCCTTGATTGTTTCTTTTGATGTACAGAAGCTTTTGAGTTTAATGAGGTCCCATCAGAAAAACAAAAAACTTTAAAAGTCATTTGGGGGCTGGAGATATGGCCTAGCGGTTAAGAGTGCCTACTGCTCTTGCAGAGGACCCGGGTTTGATCCCCAGCACCCACAGGGTGGCTGAGAACCGTTCCCCAGTTCCAGGGGAATCCAACGCCCTCTTCTGACCTCCATGGCATTGCACAACATGGATGCATAAACCTACATGCAGACACAGTACATTCATACACATAAAAAATAAATAAAATTTATAAAAAAAAATAAAAGCCATTTGGAAGCCACCCTTCCACTTGAAGTCCATGTATATTCTGTGGAGCTGATACCAGGTCTCAGCTAGGAAAGGGTGATGATGTGGAGAAGGGCATATCATCTAAGAAAATATCAGAATAAATTTTTAGACTTTTGCCGAGAACATAGCACAAAGCTCCTCCTCTTCTACTGAATCACACTGGGAGAAGCTGATAGCCTTTTTACTTACCAGGAGTTATCCAAGAATAAAGCCACACTGTAGAAGGCAGAGCATACAAATAAACTGGGCCAGTTTTAAGCATATGACTTAGACATTCTTTCAAAACTCAGCTCTGAGAGTAAAATCCAGAAGAAGGATTAAAACAGAAAGCACTTGGGGAAATCTAACCTAGGGGACTGCTGGATTTCCTGCCTAATGGAGAGCTCCCAGATCTGGAAGTAGAAGTATCTCCAATAGCAGCCAATGTCCTGAAGCTGACATATGGAAAGAAGCCTACTTTGGACAGCTTAGAAAGCATCGAAAGCATCTCTGTGGACCATGGCAGGAATAAATTCAGCAAGGACTGAACCAAGATTTATTTAGGATAAAAATTAAAGAACCAATTACCGTCTTTCAAAGATACCTATATTTTTGTCTTAAAATGTTTTTGGATGAGTTCTAAGTCTTTCTCCACACATAGCAAGAGCCTCCTTCTCCCCCACCAAGAAAGGAAGGAAGGAAAAGAAGGAGGAATGAAGGGGAAGAGATAGAGAGAAAGAAAAAAAGAGTACAACAGTATACATCCAGCGGAGGCTGAAGTCTGAGGCTAGCCTTGGCTACATGGTGAGAATCTGTCAAAGAAGAAGAAAAGAGGCTAGGACTATATAGCTCAATTGGTAGAGTGCTTGCCTCACACACACCAAGCTCTGAGTTCAACCCTTAACACTGCATGAAATCAGGTATGTTGGTACATGCCTATAATCTCAGCACTTAGGAGATCGAAGCAGGTGAAACTGAAATACAAGATCATCCTTGACTACATACGTAGTTTGAGGCTAACCTACAATAGATAAGACCCCCCACCTCAAATATATATATATATATATATAATTATAATAAAAATAAGTATGTAAATAAACACCTATTAACTGGCCTTCATCTGCAGTTCATATCATTGGCTCTCAAAGAGCAAGAATATTTTGTTTTCTGCCTGGCATGGTGGCACAAGCCTTTAACCCTAGCACTAGGGAGGCAGAGGCAGGCAGATCTCTGAGTTCAAGGCCAGCCTGGTCTACATAGCGAGTTCCAGGACAGCCAGAGCTACGGGGAGACCCTGTCTCAAAAAAAAAAAAAGAAAAAAATAAAANAAAAAAAAAAAAAAAAAAAAAAAAACCAAGTAAATGGAATTTCACTATGAAATTCCACATATTTCCAAAAAGTGTGTAAGTCTCTTGTTAAGAAGCTGTATTTTATGGTAATCTAGCAAATTATGGGAGCTACTAAATCAACTTGGTTCATTTATTTACTTTGTTTATCGGTCAGACCAGCCCATCACAGGATTTTTACCACTATAAATTGGCCCCTGGACTGAATCTGCAGGCAGGCAACAACTCCATCAAACCCAATAATTAATTGGGCAGTCCTCCTCCATATGTCATGGTGACTACTCATTAAAACAATGCATATGGCTCGTACCTGCCTGTGCTAGCTTTTTGCTTTTGTTCATGGTTCAACAAATTTATGAACTATGGATCCAATGGAACAATGAAAAATTAGTACAGGAGATATTGTAATTAGACTGAGAGTTTAAAATTAGAAGAGAAAAACTAAAATGGAGGAAAATATGTCATACCAACAACAGAACTCATGAGAAACTCAAAGCAAGTATCTGTGGACTGCTATCTGTCTCTAACACACAATTAGACTCTAGAAACATAAAAGACATTGTCCATGCCCAAAGGCATACTTTTTCTTTGAGGGGATATCATATGTATTGAAAATAATAAGTAACAGCATAAGTTGTCACTGATGAGTACCACTGCATTGCTCAGCTTTCTCGTCAGTGTGACCAAATAGCAGAGAGAAACAAGTTAAAAGCGGAAGAGATTCGTTTTAGTTCATGGTCTCAAAAGGTTCAATCCATGGTCACTTGGCTCTATGTGCTTGGGCAGAACTTCATGGTGGTGTGGCCTGTGCAGCAGCTGTTCTTCACTTCTTAGCAAACATGAAACAGGAAGAGACAAGAACTGAGGGCTAGGTGACCTGCTTCTTCCAGGTAGGCTGGTCCACACCCTAAAGTGTCCACAACTTCCTGAAACAGTGCAAACAGTGGGAACCAAACACTCATGCACATGTCCCTGTGTGGCACGTTCCATGGTTCATATTTTTGATCATCATCCTTCCCACGTAACAAGGACATATTAGGAGTGATCTTAGCCTCTTAGCAATCATGAATGAGTGAAGTACATCATTCTGGCCATAACATGTATCTCCTAGAGATATTAAATATGCAGCTTGATAAAATAGAAAATAAAGATTTCATGGTGATGCATGCTTGGGAGATCAAGGCAGGTGGATCAGCACAGAAACGCTAGTCATGGGGCTGGTAAGGTAGATTCATGGGAAAAATAGCTTGCCGCAAGCCAGATGACCAGAGTTTAATCCATAGAGCCAAGATGGAAGGAGTGAACTGACACCTAAAGTTGTCTTTTGTCTTCCAGAAGCATGCTGCAGCACTGCACACACACACACACACACACACACACACACACACACACACTGAAAAATTTTTTTTAATTTTTTTAATTTATTTATGTGTATGAATGTACTGTCTGCATGTAGGTCTGTGCACCCGTGTCATGCAATGCCGCGGAGGTCAGAAGAGGGTGTCAGACTCCCCTGGAACCGGAGTTCTCCTGGAATTGGAGTTACAGACGGTTCTCAGCCGCCATGTGGGCGCTGGGGATCGAACCCAGGTCCTCTGCAAGAGCAGTCGGCGCTCTTAACCGCTAGGCCATCTCTCCAGCCCCCCCCCCCAAATTTTTTTAAGGCCAGTGTGGGCTACATGAGACTGTGTCTCAGAAAAAAAGGAAAAAGAATTGGCCCACAGCTGCCAAGCTGATGAGCTGAGGCTGATCCCCAGGACCCACATGGTGGAAGAAGAGAACTGACTCCCTCAAGTTGTCCTCCTGTCTCCATATGCACACACCTAGATATATTAAATAAACAAATAAATCATAAATTTATTTTTTTTAAAGATGAGGGAGATAAACAGAAGGTGACCTATCAAATCAGTGGGCAATGCTTTGGCACCTTAGGTATACAGAGGTCCAAACACAAATTTAGAGGATACTCTTGAAGTATCTCTAAAAGTGGCATAAAAAAAAAGTGACATAAAATATTGACAGCAGTGCTGGGCGTGGTAGTGCACACTTTTAGTCCCAGCACTCAGGAGGTGAAGACAGGTCAGTCTCTATGGGATGTAAGCCAGCCTGGTCTATATAGCAAGTTCCAGGCTATCTGGAGCTACAGGGAGACCCTGTCTCAAAAAGCCAAAATAAATAAACAAACAAATAAATAAATAAAAATAAATAAATATTGACAGTATTAGCTAGGGATTATTAAGGTTTACTATTCTAAGTTATGTGTAGTATGTATAATATATTATATTTGTTGGCATATTCAATATTGTGTTATTATATTTAATATGCATTTACAGAATGAATTAATATATCTATTATTTTAATTTTCACAGTTAATATTTGTATTAGTCAGTTTTCTGTTGCTGTGATAAAACACCAGACCAAGGAACTTATAAAAGGAAGATTTTATTTGAGCTTACAATTGGCGGTTCCAGGGAATTAGTCCATTGTGGCGGGAGGCGTGGCGGCCGGATCCAGAGCAGCAAACAGAGGGTCACATATCGCAAAGAGCACAGGAAGCAGAGAGGAGCAACTGTAGAGCACGAGGCTTGTTAAGCTCACTAAGCCCGCCCCCAGTGACACACTTCCCCCAGCATGGCCACACCTTCTAAGACCTCCAGAAACAGCA
Source organism: Rhizomys pruinosus (assembly GCA_009823505.1). Classification (NCBI taxonomy): domain Eukaryota; kingdom Metazoa; phylum Chordata; class Mammalia; order Rodentia; family Spalacidae; genus Rhizomys; species Rhizomys pruinosus. The sequence continues at coordinate 1,270,352 of VZQC01009277.1, read as the reverse complement.
CCACCAACTGGAGACAAATGTCTGAATACCTAGAGCCTATGGGGGACACTCATTCAAACCACCACATTCCACTCCCTGGCCCCCATAGGCTCCTGACCATATAAAATGCAAAACGCATTTAGTCCAACCTTAAAAGTCCCCATAGTCTTTACCAGTTTCAATGTCATTCAAAAGTCCACAGTCCAAAGTCTCTTCTGAGACTCAGGCCAATCTCTTAACTGTAAGCTCCTGTAAAATCAAAAGGCAAATTACATACTCCCAATGTACAGTGGAACCGAATACACATTCCCATTCCAAAAGGGAGGAATAGAGGCATAGTGAGGAAATACTGGACCAAAACAAGACCGAAAACCAGCAGGGCAAA